>OX467303.1:39694200-40064077 GCA_950108535.1 Agriphila straminella | reverse complement strand
AGTCTGCCGAGCTCCAGCTCATCAAAGTTATGGGCCGTCCGGGCTCTGCCCAGGGCCTCACCGTAGGTCATCCCTTTCTCGACCGCTGCATCGTCAAGTGTGACGACCACAGCGGCAGATTTGGGAGAAATCAGCTTGGGCTTATTGGCCGACTTGGTGGGCTGAGTTTTGGCTGGGGCGCCTTGGCGCGCCGGCTTTGCTTTCGCCGCTTCGGAGTAAGTGGGCTTCCTCGCCACCGCTGCCTCCTCTGCAGGGGCGCCTCCGCCCTTCTTTCTCCTCTGCCTCTTCTTATTCGTGACAGGGATCCAATCATCCTCCACTGGTACTGGGGGGTCCTTCATCGCTGGAGAGGACGCCTCTTTCCCGGACGCGGGTGCAGATGGTGGCACCGGCGGACTCTTCTTTGAAGGTTTGTCGGGTTTGATGTTACCGGCAGCCTTGCCCTTCGCTTTTACCTGTCTAGCCAGCGGTGCATCACTCTTGGAGGTGCCCGCAGCCTGCTCTGGTTGGGCAGGCTGGTTTTTCTTGTCAGCGGCGAGTGGCGGACGGTATCGCTTCTCGGGGAGGAGGCGCTCCTGCAGGCCTTCAAACCGGGCCTCCAGCATCGTGCCTACTGCCCGCATAATCCGGGCCTCGAAGCCTTGCAAGCCGAGCTCGGCCTCGCTCACATCTGGTCCAACTGCCGTGCCAGAACCGGCGGTAGTTGGACGCAACGGCACCGGGGGAGCTGGTGCAGAAGGAGTAGGTGGAGTTACCTCAACCACCATCTCAACCTCCTCACAGCTCATGAATGGACTCGTGCGACTCTTCCTCTTGAGGGATTTTAGCTCCCTTGTCAGGTCGGAGACACTTTGCCGGAGTTCAGCAAGCTCCTTGCTCATGGCTACGTTCTCCGCCTTGAGCGCCCTCATGTCATCCGAGATGGACCTCTGGGCCATCTCTTCAAAGCAGTCCTGGATGGACTGGGCTGCCTTTTTCAGGGCTTTTTGGAAAGGCCCACTGAGGTGCGACGACTTCTTTGCTACCTCATTTATCACCCCGCAATCTGCCTTTATCACCTCCTCGATATCAAGGGAGGTTTTAGGGGCAGGAGCTGTCCATGGTACGCTGGGGTCCGTCCTGTTTTCCATATATTTGGACCGTGTCTCGTAGGCCCGCTTCTCCGCTTCGGCGATCTCGCGGTCGAGGCGGACCTGTTGTTCGTCTCGCTCAGCCTTTGCCAGCTCCTGCTTGGCTTTGGCGAGCCCAACATACTCCCCGGTCGTAGGGGGGCGTCCGCGCCCATGCCCTTTCCCTTTTTTTGGTGCCACATCCGCAGGGGTGTCGATATCCGACTCAGAATTACTATGCTCGTCTGAGCCCTTCTTTTTCTTTCTCTTCCTTTGGCGTCGCGGGTTTTTGGACGCGGCGTCAGAAGCACTCTCGGATACGAGCACCGAATCCGTCATTGATATAACGGACTGGGCCGATTTTGTCGACGAGTCAGACTCAACAATCTGTCGCTTCCGCGATTGAGTTGACCTCGTGGAAGCTGCCGAGCCAGAACGCGACCGCGTGGCTCTAGGCGCCTCCCCGGCGCTCTCATATTTGACCTTCGATTGGCCCTGAGAAGGGCCTTTGGTTTGGCCCTGAGAAGGGCCTTTGATTTGGCCCTGAGAAGGGCCTTTGGGTTGGCCCTGAAAAGGGCCTTTTTCTAATACCACCACACACTCCTCGGTAACAGATTTCACACCAGGGGTCCCGGATTTCCCCTGGCGCCGGTGGCCTACCGGAGCGTATTGGCCGCTAGTGGCTGATTTCACACACTGGGTACCAGCTTCCTCAGTGCGCCCGGCGTCAACGGGAGGGCATGACATAACGCGATCCAAATTATCTGACATTTTCATTACGATGTCCCTCTTCCGGGCGAGGGAACCCTACCTGGCCTCGTCAAGTGATTTTTGAAAAGGTTTACTCCTTGTGGCCCCCACCCCGAAGGATGGCGGCCCCCGGCCCCGCACCATGTGCAGGGTAACGGGTTGGCCGACGGTGGCACGGAGTTCATACCACAGCCGCCCCGTCCGTGAACGGACACACCACGACAGGCGTTACTGCCTCCACCAAGCTCGTCTCGACTGCCGCTGCCCAGGCTCCCCGGGACGCCAGCCGAGACAATCGACAGGCGCAAGCGCCACAAAGACCTCAGAAGGGTCACCAGGCGAAAGCTCTACCCCTTCTTAATTACAAGAAGGAGAGGTTTCGCCACAGACCGCGACAGCGGTTCGCCACATGAAGTGGCCATACTACGCCCCCCTCTACGGGGGCCACTTGTCAGACCATTAGCCGTCGGCGAGCATGGATTCCGCTCAAGCCGACGTTGCCCAGGGTGCACCACGGGGAGGTTGTCTGACCTAGCACCCCAACCTAACCTAACCTAACCTAACCTAACCTAACCTAAGAAGAAGGGCAGCCAAAGTGAATGAGGGAAATCAAGTTGAACCTGACGACCCTCCATTCACGGAGGCTGAACTTCTTCAGGCACTAGGCTCGTTCAACCCCAAAAAGGCTCCGGGTAATGACGGCTTTACAGCCGACATTTGTGCAGCGGCCATTACTACTGACATCACATTGTCCCTGGCTATTTACAACAAATGCCTACAGCTATCAACATTCCCAAAGCCCTGGAAAATTGCCACAATAATCCTTCTGAGAAAACCCAATAAGGATGACTACACGCACCCCAAATCTTATAGACCAATAGGACTGCTCGCTATACTAGGGAAAATATTAGAAAAATTGTTAATGCGCCGTATAAAGTGGTACGTGTTGCCAGAACTAAACCCATGCCAGTACGGGTTCGTGCCGCAACGCAGTACCGAAGATGCCCTCTATGACATGATCCAGCGAGTCAAACATAATCTGGATGGGAAGAAGATTATGGCATTGATCTCGCTGGACATAGAGGGGGCCTTCGATAATGCGTGGTGGCCGCAAATAGTATGCCAGCTAAAGGATAAAAACTGTCCATTGAATCTGCGAAGGCTTGTCGACAGCTATCTTAGAGATAGGAAGGTAACGGTGAGATACGCAGGGGAAGAATTTAGTAAAAATACAAACAAGGGCTGCGTCCAAGGTTCCATTGGCGGGCCCTTGTTTTGGAATATAATCTTGGACCCCCTGCTCAATCAACTCACCGTTGCCGACGTCTATTGCCAAGCCTTCGCAGACGATATCGTTTTAATAGTTGAAGGCAACACGGCCACTGAAATTGAAAGGAAAGCCAATGCCGCCCTCTCCCATGTCCAGAAGTGGGGTGTGTCGAATAAGCTGAACTTCGCACCGCAAAAAACAAAAGCGATGGTAATCACGCGGAAGCTAAAATTCGACACGCCCAGGCTGGAAATGGGAGGGACGGCTATTGAGTTAGTAGATAATATGAAAATTTTAGGTGTCATTGTAGATAATAAGTTGCTTTTCAATAAACACATTGCATATGTTTGCAAAAAATCGGTAGACATTTATAAGGGAGTCAGCAGAGCGGCACGAGCTACCTGGGGACTGCATCCGGAGATTGTTAAAACCATCTACAAAGCGGTCATAGAACCCATTATCCTCTACGCTGCCAGCGTATGGTCTAAGGAGGCACGGAAAGCAGTCTCCAGGAAAGCTCTCGACACAGTACAACGAGGCTTCGCTCAAAAAATCGTCAAAGGCAACAAAACGGTTTCCCTTAACGCTGCCTTAGTGCTGTCAGGTTTGCTTCCGCTGGATCTCCGGATCCAAGAAGCATCCCTGCTTTTTGAGGCAAAGCGTGGGAAACCCCAGGCAGCACTAAGTGGCAGAAAGGTCGAACAGCGAGCCTCGTTCATGAATGACACCCACCCCAGCAGGATGCTAAATTCAAAATTCACATGTTTGGACAACGCGGAAGAGGATGGCAAACTGGCAGAAGGCTTAGTGAAGATCTATACAGATGGTAGCAAACTGGAGGGGAAAGTTGGAGCCGCCTTGACCTGTTGGGAAGGGCCGATTGAAACGATTACCCGGAAGTTTAAGCTGGAACCATACTGTACAGTCTTCCAAGCCGAGCTGTATGCCATCCTCCAAGCGACAGAAATTATTATTGGCAAAAAATTCCAGGAAACGGCCGTACTCAGCGACTCGAGATCCGCCCTCCAGACGCTACTTGATCCAGACTCATCACACCCGATCACGAAGGCAATCCAGGGTAACCTTCAATACCTTAGAGACAACCAACAGCTCGTCTCACTATTCTGGATAAGGGCCCATGTCGGAGTGAAAGGGAATGAGAGAGCGGATCAACTAGCGAAGGAGGCGGCTCTCAAGTTGAAGACAAGACCGCACTATGACTGCTGTCCCATCTCGTTCGTTAAACGCCACATCCGGGCGGAAACGCTCGAGGCATGGGACTGCAGGTATAGATCGGAAAACACGGCCGAGACCACCAAGGTCTTCTTCCCTGATGGGGTGGCGGCTTACGGTGTGGTGAGGAAGATGTCCATTGATCGACTGGCGGCACAAATACTGACTGGCCACGGAGGGTTCTGTGCATACCTGCACAGATTCAAACGCAGGGACAGCCCTTCCTGTATTTGTGACCCGGTCGCGATCGAGGACATCTTCCACATCATACTCGACTGTCCAGTACACAATGTCGATAGGTACACTCTGCAACAGCAAATTGACACTAAATTGAGCAAAGACACCCTGGAAGAAATCATGAATAATAAAAAAGAAAGAAACCTATTTATGGCATATGCAAAAAAAGTAGCAGAAATTGTGATAAATAGAAATAAAGATTGACGAGATAGGAGACCCAAATGACAGGAACCCAATATGTTAAAGCCATTAACTATAATATATATAATTAAAATGTAATACAGTAATGTAAAAGAAAGATATTATGTAAAAGAAATAAAATGTGTAAAGTTAAGGACATTAATAAAATAAAGTAAGCAAGAAAACTGTAAAGTTTAATATGCTCATAAATAAGAATAAGTGAACAAGTAAAGTAATAAAAATATGAGGAGCAATTATGAATAAATTTTCAGAAAGCATATTACACATTGTGAAACATAATGTTAGAAAATTAGAATAAGTATATAAAGTATTAAAATCAAGAAAGAACTGTATTAGAAAATAAGAGAAATTGTAACATTGAAAAAAGAAAAAGAACAGTAATATAAAAAATAAGAACATGACATAAGCTATAAAAGCTAAGATAAAAAAAAGAGAAATAAGAAAAAAATAAGAATGGCAAAAAAAGGTCCTGCCAAAAAGCGGGGAGCAGCCGCATTAAAAAAAAAAAAAAAAAAAAAAAAAAAAAAAAAAAAAACCTAACCTAACCTAACCTAACCTAACCTAACCTAACCTAACCTTTTTTTTTTTTTTTTTTTTTTTTTACGAGGGGAATGCGTTACGCCTACCCCACCGCGGGGCGACACGGTGGGGTTATGTGGGACTCGCCCGCCGGGTTAGTGGCAACGGGCATACCCACTAAACCCCTCGGTGTGCCTCTCAACCAGGGATAAAACAGCATGGGCTCCTTATTGTGATTCTACCACGCTGCCCTGCTCGGCCCCGGCAAATCCGGGCCACTTCGCCGATGAGGAGACGCCCGAGCACACATGGGCGTCTCCTCAATCTCTACGAGGCCACCAAAGGCAGGCAGGGGTTCACCCTACCCCCACCCACCGGCCTGTGTTACACGGGAAAACGACGCGCGAACTGCCGTCGCCTCCTCCCCAGTCTTCTTTGTCGTAGCGGGTCCGCTTGTGTGTCGTTTTCACGGTCCCGCTCTGCAGCCTCCTTCTGCGTCATAATGTCTTCGCAGAAGGAAGCCACGGCCTCCCACGACCTCTCACTGCCCAGCATGGCGATGATCACGCTGGGCAGTGTCAGGTCCCCACCCACCACGGCCGTAAGGGCACGGCGCTGCGAGCTCCAGGCTGCGCACACCTCTAAGGTGTGCTGCGCCGAGTCTTCAACAGCACCGCACTCGTGGCATTGCGGAGTCGCCTCTCTTTGAATTCGGTGCAGATAGCCACCGAAACAGCCATGTCCGGTGAGTATCTGCACCAGATGGTAAGTTAGCGACCCATGTCTCCGAGTTATCCATTCGTTTAGAACAGGTCGTATTGCATCTGTCGTTCGTGTCCCGTACCTAGCAGTTTCCAGGTCCTCCGACCACCTCTGTAATATTTCATTGCGCGAAATTTCTTGCGCTCTGCGGACTTCCTCAGGCGCGGGTCGTTCCCCTCGCTCCCTAGCCTCTGCCCTGAAGCGGTAAGTTTCTGAAAGGACTTCTGCCTCTCTCTCCCATGGCGGTGTACCCGCTAAAACGCAGGCCGCATCACCTGACACCGTCCTATACCCTCTTATCGCCCTTGTTGCCAAGATGCGTTGTGGTTGTCGCAGACATGCACGATTTTCAGGGGTGAGAGCGTCTACCCATACGGGTGCCCCATATAGAGCCATCGATTTCACGACACCTGCAAAAAGGCGACGACACGTTACACTCGGCCCACCAACGTTGGGCAAAAGTCGACTCAAAGCCGCCGCCGCACTGGTCAGCCGTGGAGCCAACCGTTTGAAGTGCTCTGCAAATGACCATCGGCTGTCCAGGATTAGTCCCAGATATTTGATGCTGGGCTTTATTGGCACTCTCGCACCGTCGATGAGGATGTGAGCATCGCCCGGTGGTTTGTGCCGTAGGCCATGAAAGGCTATAGCCTCTGTCTTCTCCAAAGCCACTCTAAGACCTAGCAATCGAATACGCCCAACTACAAGGGTTGAGCCCACCGTAGCCAGACGTGCTGCTTCTTCGAAATTCTTGCCCCGGGCCGCGATGAGTGTATCATCTGCATAGCAGATCACGTTCATCCGGGGCAAGAGAACTCCTCGCAGGACCCAATTATAACCGAGGTTCCACAGTAAGGGACCAAGGACAGATCCCTGTGGAACCCCGCACTCCACGTCATGAGTCATCAACTGTCCGGCACTATTGACGAAGAGGACACGCCTTCCAGTGAGATAATCTTTAATTAACCGTTGTAAGTACAGAGGCAACTGGTGGAATTTCAGCGCCTCAAGAATGCACGGAAATGGAAGAGTATTGAAGGCGTTGGCAATATCCAATGATACCGCTACCAAGCTCTCCCTTCGGTTTATCGCCTCTGTTGCAAGCCTCTTTAGTTCTAGGAGCGCATCGACTGTGGAGCGGTTTGTACGGAAACCATATTGTTGCTCCGACAGATCTGGACCCATTTCTCTCAGGTGCTGAATGATACGAGCTGCAAGTATACGCTCAAAGAATTTAGCCACTTCATCCAGCAAAACTATCGGCCTATATGCGGAGGGTGAATTTGCAGGACGACCTTCTTTCCGCAGCAAACAAAGACGACCTTCCTTCCAGATCGCTGGAAATTTTCCCGCCAGCAGGCAAGCGTCAAAAACGGCACGGAGGCGCTCTTTGAGATGTTTTAGAGCTACCTCCAGCACGCGGCCTGGAACACCATCTGGGCCGGGGGCTTTCTTCTTAGCTTTAAGGCGATCTGTCGCAACTTCCATCTCTCCATCTGTGACCATGGGGACTTCCGTCTCAAACCCGTGGGCAGTTGGTGGTACCATCACTGGAGGTCTGAATTCTCCGGGGTTCGGAAATAGTCCCGCAACAACCGTCTGCAGGAGCTGCGGCTCCATAGTCTCTGTGATAGGAGGAGCATAGGGGCGCAACTTATTGCGTACCATCTTATATGGGCGCCCCCATGGGTCTTGATCTAGTGTTCCAACAAAACCGTTCCATGATTCATCTCTAGCGCGGTTGATGGCTAGTTGAAGATTAATTTTTGCTTCCTTGTAAGCCCTATAGGATATTTCTTCCTCTTCGTCAGTGTGTCGGCGTCGTCGGCGACATCGCTTGTGCGCTCGTCGGGCATCGTTACAGGTGTATCGGAGAGCAGCAATTTCTGGCGTCCACCAATAAACCTGTTGCCTGTTTTTCGGGAGACCTCTGCTGCGGGGCATGCCCGTGTCACAGATAGATGCAAGATCTTCGCGGATAGAGACTGCCAATTCGTCTGCACTTCTATCACCCATTGGAGTGGGGTTCCAGCATGCTACCATAGCTGCTTCTTCTGCCAGCTGTTTATCCAGTCGAGTGAGAGTCCACCTTGGAAATTGCGCTCTACCAGCTGCTCTAGATGAACGGGTGTTGTTTGTCACCTGATGTGAGGAGATTTTAAACTTTATATATCGGTGGTCCGACAACGTCTCCGTATTTACTATAACGCGCCAGTCTTGAATGCGCCGGGCCATGGATGGAGTCGCAAACGTCACATCCACGATGGACCCTCCATTCCTCCTGACGCAAGTATAAACTGAGCCCCTATTACAAACAACGAGCCCTGACGTCCCGACCCAGTCTGCCAGAACAGTGCCCTTAGGTTTAGTGACAGGAGAATTCCAGGCTGACGATTTACAGTTAAGATCCCCCATTATGAGTACAGGATTTGGACTTAATCTTCTCAACACTGGACTAAGCGTATCGAGGTAGACTTCAAGCTCAGCCACTCCTAGGTTAGGTGAAAAATAACCCCCGATCACTACGAAATCTCTTATTTTTACTACAACAAACCCTGCGCCTCTTTCTATAACCTGAAAAGGAGGAGCACAAGCTGGAGTGCAGACTGCAACGACACCATTTATATCCCCAGCCCAGTTTGGTTGAGGTGAGATGTAATACGGCTCCGATGCTACTGCCACATCTATAGAACCCTCCGCCATTGCTTGTGCAAAAAGATCTTGTGATCTGGCGCAGTGGTTTACATTCGCTTGGAGGAATAGAAGAGGGCCACTATCCATTGGTGGTTTCCATTGCCTCTGGCGGACTAGGCCGCTCTACTCGATTGGTGGTGGCCGGGGTCCCTCCGGCTACCTTGTGCCTTTTCGTTGGTGGGGCACATTTTTTGGTCCCCATGCTATGGTCCGCAGGCCGTTTAAGATTCGCACAGATTGGACAGTGCGGCTTGTCGGTGCATTGTGCTACCTTATGACCAGCCTTACCGCAGCGAAGGCACAAGTTGCTGCGGTCTATCTGGGCATTGCACTGCTGCTTAGTGTGACCCAACTCCAAGCAGCGAAAGCACATGAGCGGTCGTGGCTCTAGTGCACGGACAGAGACAGAGCTCCACCCAATGAGAAGTCTACCTTCTCCAACGATTACCCTAGCGGCGTTGACCGGACACTGTACAGAAACAGTCCCCATTCCTCCCGGTCCACTACGGATTGCCCCCACCTTTACAGCATCTTTCAGGCACCCCCCCTTCGAAGAAACTGCAGTTACAATATCATCTTGTGAGATGGAATCATCCAATCCAGATAAACGAAGGTCCGCGCATTTTACCGGCCTTGTAACTTTAACACCCTCTGGGAGAATATCTTTTAGCTTTTCAGCTAAGCGATCTGCCTTATCACCAGAGTCAGAACCTGGTATTTCTATTGCGCGGGCCCCAGTGAGAGTCATTTTAACTTTGACTCCAGCTATTTCTAGGTCTTCCAACGCTATGCTTCGCCTCGCCCTTCCAATGACGTCAGCATATGATAGGCCTTGGTCTTGTGCCTCTTTGTCTAAAGTAATGACCACCGCTGTTGTACGTGGTGGTCGCAGCTTGTCCTTCTTTTTCTTCTTTTTCTTGATCTTTGCAGCTTCTTCCTGTTTCTTAGCTGCTTCCTTCTTATTTACTTTATTTTTTGCTTTTCGATTTGTGACTTGTTCCCAGCCCTCCTCCTCTACAGGCTGATTGGTGGAGGGTCCTGGTGTCGATAAATCTTTCTGTGAAGGCACCTTCTTCTTTGCACTCCCTGAACGTGGCGCAGGCTTTGGTTTGGGTTGCGACGCAGGTGCAGAACCAGATTGCGGCTCAGAGACTGGCTGTGGAGTCGTCTTTTTGCCTTTCCCTTTGCCTTTCTTTTTCCCACTCTCTGTTCGTGGTGCCGGAACCGGGGGTGCCGGTAGTTCAGGCTCTTGAGCAGGCAATTGAGTTGTAGGGGATGCCTTATTTTTCCTGTCCGCTGCCAATGGCGGACGAAGCCGTTCCTGAGGAGGAAGGCGTGCCTCTAGCGACTCTAGTCTAGTAGACACCATGGTGCCCACCTGTATCATGACCTCCCTCATTAGGTCTTGATCGATTGCTGGTGCCGACGTTTCCATCGGTGTTTCGCATGGAGCGGGCATAGATCTCTGCTCTGAGTAACTATGCATTTCTACTCGCAGCTCAGCCATCGCTTTTTTAAGTTGATCCACCTCGGCCCTTAGGCGCGCATTTTCAGCTTGAAGCTTGGTGGTTTCCTCATTTATGGTACGCTTGCCCAGGATGTTTACCACTTCTTTGAGCGAGTTCACTGACTCTTTAAGTGACCGTTGGAACGTACCCTTTAGATTTCTAGAATGTTCTGCGACATGGAGAATTATCGCGCATTCTTCCTTAGCTTGTTCCCGGAGAATCGCATCGGATTTTTCGTCGTCTTCTGTATTCATTGGATTGCCTCTCTCCAATGCGCGTCGGGCTCTATTTACCCTTGCAGCCTGCGTCATTGCAAACGTCTCTTCCTCTGCTTGAAGCAGCAGTTCTTCTCTTCTTGCCGATTTGTATTCATTCACAGCCTTGGCAAGACCGATACAGTGGCCAGTGGTCGGGGGACGTCCCCTTCCCCGCCGTGACAGTTTCGAACAAGATGAACTCGATCTTATCGACTGGCTATCCGATAGTTCCGAACCGGAACTATTGGCATCATGAGAGCGTGGACGCTTCTGAGTCCTACTTCTTAGCGACAAGGGCTCACGAAAATCGCCCACATTGCTCGTCTCTGTAAGTGTGCAATCGGAGCCCGATAGCATACTCTCCACACTTCCTACTCTCTCTAACACAATTACAGGTTTTTTGGTTTTGCTGCTTGCAGCGTAATACGATCCGCCTGAGCTAGGCCCACCATCATCTAAAAGAGTCTTCTTCGACACGGACGAACGAGACCGGTCTCGTGCCTTACTTCCGGCGCAGTTTTTACCCGGACCCAGCGCATTGTCCGACAGACAGTTGTTGCCCCCCCCAGAATACGAGGGGCTGCCGAGCACCGAGGTGCTCGGGAAGGATTCTCCAGCTGCGGAGCAGCTGGTACCTTCCTGGGGTATTAACTTTTTACACTTGTCCATGTCATTGGTTATTGGGCCTACCATTAGAGGGGGATAGGCTCCCCTTTGGTTTTTTATAGTGGTATCCTTCCACGCAGCCCCCACTTGAAGTGGCGGCCTCCGGCCCCGCACCACGTACGAGGTTACGGCGTTCCCAACACTACGTCCAAAAGGGACTGCTGGACCTACAGAAGGCCCCCAACTCTCCGACCCGCACCGCCGCTACTCGGAAACGTCCAAGACGCCGGTCGGGCCCTACCTCGCCAGACTATTCGCCGTCACCGCAACAGAGCGGTGACGCCCAGGGTGCACCACGAGGAGGTTGTCTGGCCTAGCACCCCAACCTAACCTAACCTAACCTAACCTAACCTTTTTTTTTTTTTTATTTTTTTTTAACGTCAGGAAACTGCATTACGCACTTCCCGGCACCGGGAGTATGCCGGGGGTATGTGGGGCTCACCATGGAAGCCGCCGCTGGCTTGCGACGGCACCACTTTCCACCCAGCCGATCCGCCACCCAGCCCCTAGTGGGCTCGGTGGGGGGCCGGAGGGGGGGCATACCCACTAAAAACCTGACGATGTCCCTTCACGTCACCTTGGCGACAAAGCCTCATCGAACGATTCGCCATCGTCTGACGACAAATCGCCCGAGGAGGAATTGCAACCTGGCGGATTCACGGGAACACTTGCGTACACTACCGCGGCCCCGCCAGTGATTGTCCGCCCAATGCAGACCCGACCATCATCCCCGAAACCCGGGGGCGACAAAGGGTGTCCCGGGACACTTGGGACACCCTGAGTCATCGGAAGCCTGTGCAATGCAGGGGTGGGTCCTCCCAAACCCATTCCCCGCTGGCTACCGAGAGAAGACGAGGAGCTATACCTTCCAGTCGAACCAACCCCCCTTCCTCTCTGATCGTCAATTATAGACGACTGATCAAATCGGCGGCCTCTCCGACCCGGTCGCCTCCTTCTACATAAGACGCCATTAGGGTCACTTTCCCGGATGCGCTCCAAATCCTCTTTTTGCGTCATTACGCCGACACAAAAGTCACTTACTGCATTCCAGGATCGTCTGCATTCCAACATTTCTTTGACAACGCTGGGAAGCGAGAGGTCCTGCCCAATCGTCGCTCTCAGCTCGCGACGTTGTGTGGCCCAGGCCGGGCACAGCTCTAATGTGTGCTGCGCCGTGTCTTCTGCGGCCCCACACTCCCAACATTTCGAAGTTGGTTCTCTCCTCGCTATCTTGTGCAAGTACCTGCCGAAACAACCATGTCCGGTAAGTACCTGCACCAGATGGTAGTTCAAAGCACCGTGATTACGCTCCTTCCAGTCTTCTAAAACCGGGAAGATTGCGTCAGTCGTTCTTAACCCGTATGTCGCGTATTGTAGTTGGTGTGACCATCGTTCCAATACCACCTCGTCTGCCTGTCGTCTGACTCGGACAAGCTCTTCTAAAGCAGGACGTTCGTTTCGGCTTCTTGCATCCGCACGACATCTATATACCTCCGCGAGAACAGATGCCTCCAGCTCCCACGGAGGCAACCCCGCAATCGCACAAGCAGCGGCACCAGAGACCGTGCGGTAGCCTCTTACTGCTCTTATTGCTACGATTCGCTGCGGTTTCTTGAGAAGGGCTATTGTTTCCCTATTAAGAGAGCTCTCCCAAACTGGGGCACCATAGAGCGCCATGCTTCTTACAACGCCTGCATAGAGTTTTCGGCAGCTGTAATTTGGGCCTCCCAAGTTTGGGAGAAGCCTGCTTAATGATGTTGCCGTCTTTGTTAGTTTGGGATTTAGTCGTCGAAAATGTTCGTTAAACTTCCAATGGCTATCCAAGACTAGACCTAAGTATTTAATGTGAGGGCCAATATTTATACTTTGTCCCTCGACCAACAAGTGTGCATTAGCTGGAGGTCGGCCACGAGGGCCATAAAAGACGATTGCCTCCGTTTTATGCAAGGCCACCTCTAGTCCAAGCAGCCTTATCCTGCCAACAATCATAGCAGTTCCCACAGCCGCGCGGCGTCTTGCATCTAGGAAATTATTTCCACTTGCCAGCACCAACGTATCGTCTGCATAACAAATAAGTTTCATACGCGGCAAAAGGGTACCGCGTAGAATCCAGTCATAGCCGAGGTTCCACAAGAGTGGTCCTAAAACCGAACCCTGTGGAACCCCGCATTGTGTTGCCCTTGAAACCATTCTGCCTTCACTGTTGATGTATAGGACATTCCTATCTTCTAGATATTGTTCAACTACTTTCCTTAGATAAAGCGGAATGCCGTGGTAACGCAGTGCTTCCATTATGCGGCAAAGGGGGAGTGAGTTAAACGCATTGGCGATGTCTAGAGACACCGCTATTACGCTTTCCCCTCTTAGAACTGCCCTCTCAGACCACTGCTTTAGATCATCGATGGCGTCGATAGTCGATCGTCCCCGACGAAACCCATGCTGGTTGTCCGATAAATTTGGCCCTTCAGATTCGAGATGTTCCAGAATTCGTTCTGCCAGGATCCTCTCAAGGAGTTTGCCCACCTCATCCAAGAGAACAATGGGACGATAGGCGGAAGGAGAGTCAGATGGACGACCCTCTTTTCGAAGTAAGCAAAGCCTCCCGTTTTTCCAGATGTTCGGAAAACGTCCAGTTTCCAAGCATTTATTATAAAGTTCCAGAAGTCTGACCCCTAAATGCTCAATAATGAGGGGTATAAGCTTTCCTGGAACTCCGTCAGGTCCTGGTGCTTTGCGCCACGTTTTGAGACGATCAAGAGCGCTTTTGATTTCCTCCATCGAGATCGGAGGGAAGTCATTGGCGGCCGAAAGAGGTTGTCCATTTTCCGGCTGTTCTGGAACCATAATAGGTGGCCCCGGATCTATTCTGTCTGGAAAAAGTCCCGTAAGTATATTTGATAATAGTTCCGGCTCAAACGTACCTATTGAGGGTGACGGCTGGTGCATTTTATTCCGTACCATGCGATACGGACGCCCCCATGGATCACGATCAAGTTCTCCCACAAACTCATTCCATGAAGCATCTCTAGCTCTATGAACCGCAAGCTGGAGAGCCACGGCAGCTTCCCTGTACTCTCTGTACCGGATTTCTTCCTCATCTTGGGTGTGACGGCGGCGACGACGGCAACGGGCGTATTCACGTCGTAACCTTATGCAATCATCACGAAGATCAGATATCTCTTGCGACCACCAATATACTCGGCCACTGCCCGAAAATCGCTTAGCCCTAGGCATGGCAGCGTCACAAATGTCTGTGAGTGCTTTGCGAAGATTTTGAGCCTGTTCATCCACTCCTTGTTCGCGGATTTGTGCTGGACAACACCAATCCGCAACAATAGCGGCCTCCTTAACCATTTCCACGTTCAATTGTTTCGTTGCCCATCTGGGGAAGGAGGTCGTATTCCGACTAGGGTGTGTTGGAGCATCTCGGCCACTGGTGGAAGATATGGTGAACCTGATGTACCTGTGGTCTGAAAGACTCTCTGCATCTACTATAACCCTCCATTCCTGAATGCGGGAGGCTATGGCGGGGGTAGCGAACGTTAAATCCACTATTGACCCTCCCTGCCGCCTAACGCATGTGTTGACCCTTCCCCTATTCATGAGACAAAGGCCCGTCGCTGCAAACCATTCCTGCACCACAGTACCCTTAGCATCGAGATCAGGGGATCCCCACGCGAGAGAATGCCCGTTAAAATCTCCTAAGACGATGACAGGAACTGAAGACATTCTTCCAACGACGCCGCTTAGAGTGTCCAAGAATCTTTCCAAGTTGGCTCTGCTGTCGTTTGGAGAGAAGTAGATTCCAACAAAAACTAATCCTCCATATGTAGCCGCAACATAGCCGGGACCTCTTTCCTTAGTCAAGAGTGGTGGCGAGTTGGCACCACCTCGGACATGAATAGCTACCGTATTCTGTGTATCCCCAGTCCATGTGTGTCCGGTGGGAGTTCTATACGGCTCGGCAACAACCCCAACTTGGATATCCCACTCAGCCATATGCTGCATAAATATGTTTTGTGAAGCAACGCAGTGGTTTAGATTTCCTTGGAGAATATTTATGGGACTTCTAGACATTGAGCATTTCGATTTCCTGAGTCGTCTCTTGTTGGGAAGGTGGGGCCTGGGTCAAAGGGGCCCTCTTCCCTTTCGCAGTCGGCGGTGTGCACTTTCTGCCGCACATCATATGTGTGGCAGGGCGGCCAGCATCAGAGCATACAGCACATTTTGGCGTTTTAGCCGAACAGCTTGTCGCCTTGTGGCCTTCCACTCCACAGCGGAAGCATATCAGGCTCCTGTCTGTCGAAACTGGGCACCTAGGACGAGTGTGTCCAGTGCCCATACATTTGTAACACCTCATTGGTAAGGGTTCCAAAATTTTCACTTGGGCCGAGCTCCACCCAATCAGCAATCGACCCGATTCAACTAGCACTTTAGCAGCCGTCACAGGACACCGTACCAAAACCGATCCTGTGCCACCGGAACCGGGTCGGATCATACCCACCTTCACTTGATCAATTGCACATTTGCCCTTAGCGGCCACAATCGATGCAACTTCCTCCTTTTCGATAGAGTCATCAAGCCCCGAGATCCTAAGATCTGCGCATTTAGTCGGGCGGGCTACGGTTGCCAAGCCAGCTAAAACCGTACGCAGTTTATCGGCTAAGAGATCCGCCTTCTCACCGCTACTAGTGCCCGGAATCTCCATGACTCGTGCCCCAGTTGCAGCTTGCTTTATTTTGAGGCCCAAAATTCCTAGAGCCGGTAAGTCGACTTCTTTCCTAGCTTTCCCGATAATATCGGCATAAGTGGTTCCCTTTTCAGCAGTGTCTGGCTGAATAGTCACGACTACCACCGTTGATTTCGGGGCAGTCAATTTAGTCTTCTTTTGCGCTGCTTTTTTGCCCGAACCGGGTGGAGTAATTTTAGCAGACGCAGGTTTATTTGCCGTATCAGACGTTGATTTTGTCGACGGCTTCTTTTGTGCCAACGACGAAGGAGCCTTGGAAGGCGGCATTGACACTGGTGCAGGTTCGCTAGGCTCTTCATTCTTTTTACGCGCTGCACGTCTCTTCTTTTTGCTGGTTTGTTCTTTCCAGCCTTCATCATCGCCTTGTGTGTGTGAATTGGAAGGCTGACTGATTTCCGCTTGTGCTTGACGAGTCGTAGAAGCATCAGCGGGTTTCGTTTGCGTCTCCGCTGGTGGAGCAGCAGATGTTTTACTTGCGTAAGTTTCAGCTTCCTTCTTGTTTTTGTTACCTGCTAATGCAGGCCGTCGATTGACAGACGGAAGAAGTCTTTCCTCCAGGCCTTCAAAACGTGCGTTGACCATGGTTCCAACTTGAATCATAATAGCACGTGTTAATTCCTCAACCAAGTTTCCTTCAATATTGATCCCGCCTGAAGACTGCGGATGTGACCTCTCAAAAATGGACTTACGCCAGGCTGCCATTTCATTTCTCATAAGTTCGACCTGATGGCTAAGACGATCGTTATCAGCTTGCAATCGCCGTACTTCGTCGGAAGTCGTACGGGCCGACAGACTTTCGATGGACTGTTTAAGCATCTCAGAGGCATCCTTCAAGGCTCTTACGTGAGTGCCCTTAAGGTTTTTGCTCGCTTTGGCCACCTTTAGTATGGTCTCGATGCCTTCAAAAGCTTTATTCCTTGCAGGATCAGACGAACTGAACTCCGGCTGCCTATCATCGACTAAAAACTGCGACGGCGATGACTGCGAGTGTTCCAATGTGTGTGTGTTTAATTCCCTTATTGTATCACCCCTAACAGATCTAACAGAACTCGCTACGGACTCGGCGTCAGACTCGGCTTGCTGCTGTCGGCGATGTTCCTCTCTCGCCTTTCCTACACCGATATATTTCCCAGTAGTAGGAGGTCGACCGCGACCTCTCTGGCTCTTTTGAGATTTTGGGGTCGTTCCTGTCACCTCGCTGTCAGTATCTGAAATCAGCTCTTCGATAGGTCGTTTTCGACTATTGTTGCTGGCCTCCGTTACAGCATCTGAATAGTGCTCGTCTTCCATGTGCTCTTCATCAGGACTCGGATCCCGAGTTAAGTTATTCGTCAATCGGGCGTCAAAGACTGGCTCCAGACGCTTCAATACAACGATTGGTTGCACACCTTCTAAAAGGTTTGCTCCTTCTTGCTTACGGGCAGTGGTAGCCTCTTTTACAGCTCCGACTGATAGACTTTCGACCAACGCTACCCTTACCCTCCCCTCCTTGCTCGGATCGTCTGAAGGCGCAGAATTACCCTTCAGGAACGTCGAGCAAGGTTTCCCCAACGAAGAATTCGATCGGGTGCAAACACCCTCCGACTTCCCCGACACATCCGACCCAGAACGGCCGACAGTTGCAGCGCAGTTTATTAACGGACCCAGCGCTGGGTTGTCCTGTAAACAATTGATGCCCCCCCCAGAGAACGAGGGGCAGCCGGGCACCGAGGTGCCCGGGAGGGATTCTCCAGCTGCGGAGCAGCTGGTACCCTCCTGGGGTAACTTCTCTTTGCAATTGTCCATGTTCATCATCTTCCTTGCCTCTTTTAAAAGGGGACAGGCTCCCTTTGGTTTTTTTAAAGTGGTGTCCGTCCACGCAGCCCCCACTAACAGTGGCGGCCTCCGGTCCCGCACCACGTACGGGGTTCCGGCGCTCCCATCACCACGTCCAAAGGACCACTGGGCCTACGAAAGGCCCCCACAACTCCGACCCGCACCGCCGCTGCTCAGAAACGTCCGAGACGCCGGCCGGGTCCCACCTCGCCAGACTATTCGCCGTCACCGCAAACACCGCGGTGACGCCCAGGGTGCACCACGAGGAGGTTGTCTGGCACGCACCCCAACCTAACCTAACCTAACCTAACCTAACCTTTTTTTTTTTTTTTTTTTTTTTTTTTTTTTTTTTTTTTTAACGTCAGGAAAATGCATTACGCACTTCCCGGCACCGGGAGAATGCCGGGGGTATGTGGGGCTCGCCATGGAAACCGCCGCGAGCTTGCGACGGCACCACTTTCCGCCCAGCCGATCCCCCACCCAACTCCTAGTGGGTTCGATGGGGGGCCGGAGGGGGGGCATACCCACTAAAAACCTGACGGTGTCCCTTCATGTCACCTTGGGGACAATGCCTCATCGAACGATTCGTCATCATCTGTCGACAAATCGATCAAAGAGGCACTGCCACCTGGCGAGGTCACGGGAACCCTTACGGACACTTCCGCGGCCCCGCCAGTGATTGTCCACCCTTGGTAGACCCGTCCGTCATCCCCAAAATTCTGAGGAGACAAAGGGTGTTCCGGAACACTTGGGACACCCTGAGTCAGCGGAGGCCTGTGCAATGCAGGGGTGGGTCCTCCCAAACCCACACCCCGCTGGCTTCCGCGGGAGGCAGAGGGGCTATACCAACCTTCCCGACCAACCCCTCTAACTCCACTGTTTATGCGAGGAAGGAAGCGACCTGATGCGCGCCGCCTTCTACGCGTGCGTCGTTGACGGCAGGGGTCCGCTAGTGGATCAAGCTCCCTCTCGCGTTCTGCCGTTTCTTTTAGAGACATTACGTCGTCACAGAATTCTGTCATTGCAACCCAGGCTCGTTTGCTTTCGAGCATAGTGTTCACTATATTTGGTAGCGACAAGTCCTGTCCAACGCTAGATCTTAGGTTTCGGCGCTGCGAGGCCCAAGCCGGACATAGCTCTAACGTGTGTTGAGCCGTGTCCTCCGCAGCACCGCATTCTCGACATTCTGGTGTCGGCTCTCTACGTGCAATCTGATGCAGATACTTACCGAAGCATCCGTGCCCGGTAAGTATCTGCGTCAGATGGAAATTAATTGTGCCATGAGTCCTGTTCTTCCACTCCTCCAAAACAGGGATTAAGGCATCGAGTGACCACTGTCCATAAAGGGAAGCTTCCAATTGTTGGGTCCAACGCTCCAACACTGTTTCCTCCGCTTGCCGTCTCGTTCGCACTATGTCCTCTATGGTGGGACGTTCGTTGTGCCTTCTTGCTTCTGCACGACATTGGTAGACTTGCGCAAGGACTGAAGCCTCCAGCTCCCATGGGGGCATTCCAGCGAGGGCACAGGCTGCTGCACCAGAAACTGTGCGATAGGCACGGATGGCACGTGTTGCAATAATCCTTTGCGGCTTTCGAAGCAAAGCTTTAGTCTCGGCGTTCAGGGAGTTGGCCCAAATTGGGGAACCGTATAGCGCCATGCTTTTTACAACTCCAGCGTAGAGCTTACGGCAGCTTAAATTTGGGCCTCCTAAATTAGGAAGTAGCCTACTCAGAGCTGAGGCCGTGTTCGTCAATTTGGGAGACAGCCGACGAAAATGCTCATTGAAGCGCCAGTGGCTGTCTAAGACAAGTCCTAAGTATTTAAGGTTAGGGGCAATTGGTATTTGCTGCCCCTCCACTATGATATGAGCATTAGCAGGGGGCCTATTACCGCGGCCGTAAAACGCTATAGCCTCTGTTTTCGAGAGAGCCACCTTAAGGCCAAATATCTCTATCCTGCTCACGACTAATGCGGTTCCTACTGCTGCACGTCGTCTGGCATCCTGGAAGTCGTCGCCTCTTGCTACGACAAGGGTGTCGTCGGCGTAACAAATTAACTTTGTGCGGGGCAGTAGAGTTCCGCGTAAGATCCAATCATAACCGAGGTTCCACAGAAGAGGACCCAGCACTGATCCCTGTGGAACCCCGCAATGCATGGCTTTTGAAATCATTCTACCCTCCTTGTCAATGTAGAGCACACTACGGTCCCTCAAGTATTGTTCAACTACTTGTCGCAGGTAAAGGGGGACTTGGTGATAGCGCAGTGCCTCCATAATTCGGTTAAAAGGAAGTGTGTTAAAAGCATTCGCGATGTCCAGAGACACCGCTATGACGCATTCCCTTTTTTTGATCGCTTGCTCTGTTAGCCTTTTTAGTTCAGCGATGGCATCGATAGTTGAGCGTGCGCGTCGGAAGCCGTACTGATTTTCAGACAGATTCGGCCCTGTCGACTCCAAATGCTCAATTATTCTTGCCGCTAAGATTCTCTCCAAGAGCTTGGCCATTTCGTCCAAAAGGACAATCGGGCGATAGGCAGAAGGGGAATCTGGCGGGCGTCCATCTTTTTGGAGCAGACAAAGTTTACCGCTTTTCCAAATCTTAGGGAAACAACCAGTTTCCAAACACTTGTTAAACAGCTCAAGGAAGCGATATCCCAACTGGTCGATTGTGAGTGGGATAATCTTACCCGGAACGCCATCTGGTCCGGGTGCTTTCCGCCATGTTTTGAGGCGCTCCAGGGCATCTTTAAGCTCCTCCATGGTTATTTGCGGAAAGTCATGGACAGTTACAGGTGTTGAATTCTGTGCAGTGGGAACCATAGTGGGAGGTCCTTCGTCTGTTCTGTCAGGAAAGAGGCCAGTCACTACAGCTGACAAAAGTTCTGGCTCGAACGTTTCTGTTGAAGGTGCCTGCTGGCACATTTTGTTACGCACCATGCGATATGGACGCCCCCACGGATCGTTATCGAGCTCCCCTATAAACCCATCAAAAGCTATGCTTTTGGCGTTTGAAATAGCTATTTGCAGAGCTGTGATAGCTTCTCTGTAGGCTCTGTAAAGCGTGTCTTCCTCATCTCTAGCTTGCCTTCGGCGACGACGACATCGAGTGTATTCACGACGAGCTTCGTTGCTGACAAAACGGAGATTTGCAATCTCTTGCGTCCACCAGTAAACTTTATTTTTCCCCTTGAATTTCTTTGCACGAGGCATGGAAGCATCGCAGACATTAGTGAGAGCACAGCGAAGGTGTTCGGCGCGCAAGTCTACTTCTAAATTACAATCTTGTGATGGATAGCACCAGTCTGCCACAATCGCTGCCTCTTCTACCATGCCACTGTCAAGCTGTTTTGTTGCCCATCTGGGGAATGAATTTATACAGCTTACAGAGTTGTTTGAAGTTTGGGTGTTTGGTTGGTTTGCTGAAAGATTATACCTTATGTATCTATGGTCAGAAAGGCTTGTCTCATCCGCCAACACTTTCCAATCTGTGATTCGCGAGGAAATGCCAGGAGTGGCAAACGTTAGGTCCACTATTGAACCCCCATTCCACCTCACGCATGTAAAGACATTACCTCTGTTTGATATGCAGAGACCATTTGCTGTGAACCAATTAGCTACTAGGGTACCTTTGACATCTGTCTCAGGGGATTCCCACGCTGATGACTTGGCATTGAAATCCCCTGCCACGATGATCTGCGCTGGAGATAACCTACCGATAACAGAGCTGAGTTCATCTAGGAAATCCTCCATTTGAGCTAGGCTGTCATTTGGCGAGAAATAAATTCCAATGATCGCTATTCCCCCATAAGTAGCTACGACATAACCGCGACCCCTTTCCTTAAGTGTGAGAGGTGGAGAGTTTGCAGTCCCTCTGACATGAATAGCAGCTAAGCCAGCTGTGTCTCCTGCCCACAAACGCCCAGTCGGGATTCTATAGGGTTCCGAGACAATACCAATCTGAATATCCCACTCTGCCATGTGCTGCATGAAGAGATCTTGGGCAGTAGCACAGTGGTTTAGGTTCACCTGTAGGATTTTAGTATGATGTTGTCTAGGCATTGGTCATATCAACTTCCTCTACGGACGTCTCTGTTGCTGGTTGAGCCTGAGTTAGTCGGACCCCTTTTCCCTTAGTCGCAGGTGGTTTGCAATTCCTCCCACACATCATATGTCCTGCAGAACGCCCAGCTTCAGAACACACAGCACAATTCAATTTATTGGCCGTGCAATTCACTGACTTATGGCCCTCTACTCCACACCGGAAACACAGAGTGCTTCTGTCTGTTGCAACTGAACATTTGGGGCGGGTATGCCCCGTACCCATGCAGCGGAAACACCGCATGGGTTTGGGTTCCAAGGCTTTAACTTGTGCCGAACTCCACCCGACGAAGATTCGACCCGCTTCTACTACAGTTTTAGCTGCCGAGACAGGGCAACGTGCCAGGACTGAGCCTATCCCGCCTGGACCAACGCGGATGACACTCACTTTGACTTGTTCAACCGGACAATCACCTTTGGCAGCTATAGCCGCCGCGACTTCTGAACTTTGAATCGAATCGTCGAGTCCTGTGATTCGTAAATCAGCACACTTAGTAGGTCGGGCTACAGTGGCGATTTCTGACAGAACAGATTTCAATTTATCGGCAAGAATGTCCGCCTTTGCGCCGCTTGTAGCCCCTGGGATCTCCATTACCCTAGCTCCGGTAGCAGCCTGTTTTATTCTTAGGCCCTCTATGCCTAGGGCCGGTAAGTCTACCTCTTGCCTTGCCTTACTCATGATTTCGGCATAATTGACTCCCTTTTCTGCAGCTTCTGGGTTAAGTGTCACTACTACCACAGATGATTTTGGTGGGATTAGTTTAACCTTCGCTGGAGATGAAGTCGGCTTTTTGGAAGTCGGAGGCGCACTCTTCTTAGGCGGATCGGATGCCTTGGTTGGGGCGGTTGCCACTTTGGTTGTAGGTGCCTCTTTGGCCGCCTTCTTACGGGCAGTCCGTCGCTTTTTTCTGCTCATTTGTTCTGTCCAGTCGTTATTATTTTGAACTTGTGCTGGCGCCGTTGCTGGTTCACTGGAGTCAGATGTAGATGGTGCAGCGTCATTGTTTTCTTGCGCTGGTTTCTTCTTTGCCGCATTGGCATAACTTTGGGCTTCTTTTTTCTTGTCCGCCGCAAGCGGAGGTCGTCTTTGTTGGCGTGGAAGCAGTCTCTCCTCCAAACCTTCAATCCTAGCATTGATCATGGTGCCGACGGACATCATGATCGTCTTTTTGAACGTCTCTAGTGCATCAAATGCTTCGTTTGCGTTTGATGGCTTTGGTTTGACTGCTTTTGGTGACTGGTCTGTAGGTGGACTTTTCTCACAAACCGTTTTGCGAAGTGCAGTCATCTCTTTTCGCATAAGCTCGACTTGATGCGAAAGTCTCTCATTATCCGTCTGAAGGCGGCGAATTTCGTCAGTTGTGGTGCGCGCTGATAAGGCCTCAACTGCCTTTTTCAAACATTCCGCTGCATCCGTCAGGGCGCGGTTCGAGGTGCCTTTTAGATTTTTGCTCGTTTTGGCTACCTTTTGTATAGTCTCTATACTTCCTAGTGCCTTTTCTAACATCGGGTCTGCTGTTAGTAAAGGCTGACTAGACTCGATTTCCTTAAGGAAGGATGGGGTATTCTGGGAGAGACGTGAAGATCTACGTAGCCTCGTTGGACTGCTGTCTAGTGATTGTGCTTCACGAACAATCCTATCCGCCTCTTCTTCAAACTCCATTGCCGTTATTTGCTGCAAATCGTGTTTGGCCTTTGTGAGGCCTACGTTTTGACCCAAGACTCTGGAACCTCCTCGACTACGGCCAGTCGCTGGAATTTTTGGAAATGATTTCAACGACTCAGTCTCCGAATCTGAACTGGGATTTGAAAGAGGCCTTTTACGGTTGTTGTCCTCTATCAGATTTAGACTTGAGCACGATTGCGCAGAAGACATGTCTTTCCCACCGTCTTCTCTCGCCGATTGATACCCATCGGCGAGTTCATCATGTGCATCTCGCCCTTCTACAAACTCATTGGGACCGCATGAAGCGGTAATCACTGTATGCTCCGACAGTGGACTTAACTGCACGACACATGGTTTTGTTGCTATGGCACTGTTTTTGTCCGGACCCTGTGCTCTGTCCAATTGATTATCTAAAAGGCGATCGTTGCCCCCCCCAGAATACGTGGGGCAGCCAAGCACCGGAGTGCTTGGGAGGGATTCTCCAACTGCGGGGCAGCTGGTACCCTCCTGGGGTAGTTTATTTTTACTACTCGCCATTACATGATTTTTTCCACTGAGTTTTGGTTTTTTATAGTGGTATCCTTCCACACAGCCCCCACTTGAAGTGGCGGCCTCCGGCCCCGCACCACGTACGAGGTTACGGCGTTCCCGACACTACGTCCAAAAAGGACTGCTGGACCTATAGAAGGCCCCCAACTCTCCGACCCGCACCGCCGCTACTCGGAAACGTCCAAGACGCCGGTCGGGCCCCACCTCGCCAGACTATTCGCCGTCACCGCAACAGAGCGGTGACGCCCAGGGTGCACCACGTGGAGGTTGTCTGGCCTAGCACCCCAACCTAACCTAACCTAACCTAACCTAACCAGGCTCTTTTTGAAACACCCAGAGTGCTTATATGCTCACCAAAAAATTCTGTAACATCTTTCGATTTTTTCCCAACCACCTAGTTTTTGCCCGACGGGCCTATCTACTTTAGTTTTTCAGTAATTAATTATTTCATTTTTTTCAATACATCTTAGTACAAAATATATTTTTCGAAGCCGCGCGTTGATGTCTTTTGTACTGAGCCAGGTCAAAAATCCGGACCTTAGGTAAACTTTTTCATTCTCAAAATATTTGAAAAATTTCTAATTAATTCAATTTTTAACTTTTTGCATTTCTGTCTTTGGATTAAAATTTTGCCGCCCCTAAGGCTCATTTGTATATATTTTTTATTCATTTATCTTTAAAATCCATTTAGTTATTCCATTTTTTCGATTTTTTTAACAAAAAATCTTAATTTTTGCCCTAAATCTGCCTATAACTTTTTTCCATTTCAACGGATTTTTATATTTTAAATTTTTTTCAATTTTTTTCACCGTTTTACACCTTTCTTTCATATACCAAATTGCTCTCATCTCCATAGTTTTTGCAGAATTTAAATTTTAAATTTCAATTTTTTCCTTAATTTAGCTCATAAAAATTAAAAGTTAGCAAACGTCATGTCTTTTTTCCCTTTGGGTTTCTTTTAATTCTGTTTAAATCTTAACAATCTTTTAGCTATTATCTAGCTTTCTGTTATTAAATCATTCCTTTAACCTTAAAATTGGATTTTTGGCCAGCGTTCTAAGGTTCCAAATTTAACCTAACCTAATCTGGGCTTCTATTTTTTAATTATCTTTTATAATATTTGTGTAACTGTTACTCTGTTTTATAATCCAAATAGAACCCAGCGCGGCGCTTGTTTTGAATGTACAAACGCGTTTGTAGCGGGTCTTTTGGAATTTTTATTTAACTTTTAATTTTAAAAAAATTATTAATTTATTTTATTAATAAAAAAAAAATTAATACAGCACTTAGCTTTATAACATTTCGTGTTTTATATAAAGTTTGTCGAGTTCTACTAATTTCTTTTTTATTTTTATGATTAACTACAATAGTTTGAAAGATATCTCCAAACCTAACTTTTAACCTAACCCAACCTAACTTTTCGACGTTTTTCTTAATATTTCACATAAATTATATGATAGGTACACAGTTTTTCCTTTAAAACACGCTTTTCGGTGAGTTCTACTTGATTCATGTACAACATTTAAATAACTTAACTCAGCACCCAAGATCTCGGCGATCGTAAAAGCTTTTATTTTGTTAAAAAATTTCTTAATTGCATAATTTGAATAAGTTTGATAATTTATATCTCCATAAATATATGTTCTTTTGACTCAATCTTTTATTTGTTTGTGTAATCCACCTTTGCGCCTATTAGAATACACACTAAATTGAAGTCAGACTCACTAAGAATTAACGTGAGGCGGTGTGACGCAACTGGCGGAAATTATAATAAAAATTTAGTTTTTAGTTAATAACTTTGCTGTTTTCAAGTCTATTTTAATTTAGTTTTAAATAGTTATTGTGCTCTGCGCGGCGCTTATTTAAAGTATACAAGCGTGTCTGTAGCGGGCCTTTTGAATATTTTATTCTACTTTTAAATTTTAAATTTGTTATAAGTGTACTTTATCAATAAAAAATCCATTATAGCACTTAGCTACGTAATTCTTTCCATTTTGTATAAAATTTTCTAAATTCTTTTTATAGTCATTTAAATTACACTAATAACTTTATTAGTTTTAACAAAATTAGCTAATATTTTTTGTAACTCAACCCAAACCTAACTTTATACGTATCTCTTAATATTTCATACAACTTAGACGGTAGGAAAATTGTTTTTATGTTAAAATACGCTCCTCTGCAGGGCCTGTCCGACTCACGTTCGGTATTTAATTTAACACATACGGCTCCTAAAAATCATCTCAACAGCTAGCCTCTTTAATAAATAAATCTACTTTCAACATTTAAATTTATTTTTGATTATACCCTGTGATATTGGGTCTCTCAAAAATGAATCCAATAAAACCTACCTGCTCTGCGAAACGCAACGGCACACCTGCGGTTGTTATTACACGTCTGGCTACAACAAACGCTCAGAATTGGAGGAAAATGTGCAACAAAAACCTAACATCACAACAAAATAATACTCAAGAACCTGCCACTCAATCTGATCCTAGCATCTCACCACCTTATGCGTCTCCCACTGGCTCTATAACAAACCTGGCGGAGCCCGAAACAACTAACCTGACGGCACCGGAGAAGCCTGAAACCGTTATGGAGCCCATCAACGTTGACGAAAGCACCCCACTCGAAATAGTCCTACAAGCTTCTGAAAATATTATTCAGTACATCAACCTAGGCAAAAGTGTCACCAAGAAAAACAAGGACGCTATAGTTGCACTTGCTAACCTCATTAAGAAACACGCTCAATCTATCTCTAATCCTGAAGACCTCACTCTAATGGAAACAGAACCAAACCTCAACTCAACTCTGACTAACAAAATCGTCTCATGTGTTAAACAGGAGGTGACAAACTGCGTTAAAGCAGAATTTGCACTACTCAAAAAGGAACTCTCCGCACCGGATACAAACCCTAAAAAGAAAACGTATGCCGCTGTAACCAAAAGTTACACAAATAATAACACCTCCCCTGTACAAGACTCAAATAATAAAACCAGCAACCCTGCTTTAATAATTACAGTGCCTTCTGCAACAAACAAACAAGAAGCCATCACCAAGTGGCACAAAAGTATCACATTTAGAAATGTTCCATATGCACCCGCTAAATTCCAAGCTATAACCAATAACAAAATTAAAGTCGAATTTGAAAGCAACGAACAATGCCAAGAAACACTCAAACGACTAGAAACTAATCCCGATGTCGATGCTGAAGTCGCTAAAAAACTAATGCCGATGTTTGTTCTAAAGGGCATCCCCCGAACCATCCCTGCAGAAGAAGTCCCTGACATAATCATCCACCAAAATGAAGCCCTTAAGAACTCCTTGACTACAACTAACGCAGACCTCACACCGTGCATAACACTAAATAACAGAAACCCCAACTTATTCAACTACGTTTTTAAAGCATCCCCCCAAGTCTGGCATGCAGCTATAAACTCGGAGAGACTCAACGTCGACCATCATAAAATACATGTTGCGGAACACTCACCCCTTTTGCAGTGTTTTGACTGCCTTAAATTCGGACACACACGCTCCAAATGCCCCAATACAATTAAATTCTGTAGTCACTGCTCCCTTGAAGGACATGTCTATCAAAATTGTCCCAAAAAAGATAACAAATCAGCCGCCAAGTGTCTTAACTGTCTCGTGCAAAATCAAAAAACCAAAGAAACTACTAACACATCCCATACAGCCACCTCGAACAACTGCCCAGTCAGGATCGCATATAAGATCCGATTGACCGAAAGAATCGATTATGGCTCAAAATAATCCCAATAAAAACAAAAACCAAACCAAACGCACATTCACTTGCACGCAAATAAATATTGGACGCAGCAGAAATGCTTTACATGAAGTTAAAAAATTCCTCTCTGATAATAACACTGATATCGCTTTTATCTCCGAACCTTATACTAGCAATATTAAAGTCCTAAATAGCATATCAGGTTACACCATTTATCAGTTCCCCGACCCGCAATCTTCGGAACCCGTGAAGTCCGCCATCGCCATAAAAGAAAATTGCTGCTCCGTACTAGGTATGACTGAATACTCTACGCCAAATCTCTGTATTATCCGATTAAACAATAAAACTAACAATAAGAATATATATTTAACCTCAATTTATGTAGAACCTAAAACTGACGATCACTCAACATTAAACAAACTAGGACTCTTCCTTTCAAAACACCCTAACTCCTCCCACGTAGTGTGCGGAGATTTTAATGGATGGCATACCCTATGGGGATCTAAAAAGAACAACCCTCGAGGAAATTCTGTATACGATATGACCATATTACACAACATGGAATTACATAACATCCCTGGAGTACCTACCTTCTACACAATCACTCACGGAGCTCCACGCCACTCGACTATTGACCTCACTTTAACCACTAACGACGCTCAGACACAAATCTCAGATTGGACAGTCGACCCGGACATCTGCAAATCCTCTGAACATGCCCTCATCCATTTCTCCCTGCACACCTCACCACCTTTAATTGATAAAAATCTTGGTTTATCTACATTTAAATATAACACCGCCAATATCAACAACAACGAATTAACTGAAGCATTTATTGCATCCATTACCTCTCAGCTTTTAGAAACAAACATTAGTCAACTCAACGAAACAGAACTAGAAGCATACATCAACAAACTCACACAAATCATACAAAACACCTGCAACGAAATATTCCGCATCAGATCAAAAAGACAAATTAAACCACCTTGGTGGACTAATGAAATAGACGAAATCAAGAAAAAAGTCATAAAGAATCATCACGAACTATGCAAACTAAGTAAACGCGGACTACCCATGGAAGAAGCTATAGAGACAAAAAACCAACTCAGAAAAGAATATGCCGATGCTTTTTGCAAAGAATCCACAGCCCAATTCAAAGAGTTCTGCAATAAACAAACCAAAGAAGACGTATGGTCAGTCACCAACCGCATAATAAAAACCCGTCCCATGACCCAACCACCTAGCACCCTTAAACTACAAAACGGAACATACACTAAAGATCCTAAACAAACGGCTGATGCACTACTTAGCCATTTCTTCCCAAATGACAATGCTGACGCCACCCCTGAACAAAAGCAAACTAGGGCTGAGATGACCAACCCTATCCACCTATCTGAAGATGAGCCACCTTTCAACTTTACCGAAATTATCGAAGCTCTAAGACATATGAATCCGAGGAAAGCTCCCGGAACAGACCATCTGACTTCAGACATCTGCACTAAATTTGCTGAAAATTTTCCGCATATAATCACCCCCCTCATGAACCGCTGCCTTCAATTAAATTATTTCCCCAAAGTTTGGAAACACGCATACGCCAAAATAATACCAAAACCCTCCAAACCTGATTATACCAACCTTACTTCCCTCCGACCAATTGGCCTCATTAACGTACTAGGCAAACTACTAGAAAGATTAATCACTAACCGACTCAGTCACTTTATGTCTAAAAACAAACTGGACTCCAAAAAACAATACGGATTTAAGTCACAAACGTCCACCATCAACGCAATCCACGACGCACTGCGCGTAATAAAAAATGCCAAAACCAAAAGACAACAGGTCATCGCTGTATCGCTGGACATCAAATCCGCTTTCGATCGAGCATGGTGGCCAGCCATATTTAAACGTCTTAACCATATAAACTGTCCTAAAAATTTATACAACATTTTATTAAACTATATAAAAGACCGCACCGTTGAAATTCGCTTCACCAACTGTAAAGCCTCCAAAGAACTCTCTAGAGGCTGCATACAAGGCTCTGTATGTGGCCCCATACTCTGGAATCTACTCCTGGACGAACTCCTGGAACTGGAATTACCATCAGACTGCCACATACAAGCCTATGCCGATGATATTCTTCTCATCTGCCATGCAAGAAACACACTCATCTTACAGAATAAAATAAACACTTGCTTGAAAACCATCACCGATTGGGGCAATTCTGTAAAACTGGAATTTGGTCCTGAAAAGACGCAAGCCATTTACTTTTCACCGTATGCTGCCGACTGTAGATTAGTTATGAACAACAAACGACTCACCTTCTCTGACCAAATAAAATACCTCGGAATAATAATTGATAAAAATTTGAAATTCATTAAACACGTCAATTACACCCTCGACAAAGCCAAAATACTTCTCAATAAACTCATTATTTTCACTCGATCAACATGGGGAATACATCCAGAAAATATAAGAACCATTTATTTACAAGTCCTAGAGCCTATCATTTCTTATGCTGCTGGAGTTTGGTCCAAAGCTCTGAGCTACAAATTGGTCCGAAAACGTCTGCTCTCATTCCAAAGACTAGTCGCCATAAAGATTATACAGGGGTTCCGAACCACAAGCACACCAGCCGCTATATCCATTGCTCAACTCACCCCACTACCAAACAAATTAGAAGCAATCGCTAATATAGAATCCACCAAACTCACCCAAACATCCCGTTTCCTACCAACCCAAGTCCCCATTGAAACATACACTCCCACATCTTGTCTACCCCACCCATCACTCAGAACTGGAATATCATTCACTGAATTATCAAATCCTGACGAACTCGACGAAACAACAAACGAGAATACCTATCATATTTATACCGATGGAAGCAAACATGACAATAAAGTCGGAGCTGCATTTGTTGCCCATAAACCTAACGGCACCATAACCACTAAAAAGTTCAAGCTCTACAAATGCTGTTCGGTCTACCAGGCCGAACTGCTTGCCATCGAACGAGCCTGCAAATGGTTAACCACTGAAACCCCACTTAAAGCTATTATACTTTCAGATAGTAAATCATCCCTTACAGCATTACAAAACCCTAATACCACTCATCCATTAGCAGCTCAAATACATCAACACCTTATAAAACTAAAAGAAATAAACACGCACGTGGAATTTATCTGGGTCAAAGGTCACGTCGGCTTCGCTGGCAACGAGGCTGCTGACCTAGCTGCTAAACACGCCGCTAACCTGCATAAAGCTCTTGACTACTCTCACGTACCAATCTCACACATAAAATATCAGACTTCACTTCTTTCTGCTAATGCAGCTAAAGAACTGTATCAAACCTGCTCATACACTAAAACAATTTTCTCTTCTCTCGACGAGCTCCAAGACTTTCTTCAAGTGATACCACCTAAATTTGCTGTAACTCAATTTATAACCAACCATGGATATCATAAAGAATACCTTCACCGTTTCCATATAACTGATAACCCATTCTGCCCCTGTGATTCTACGTCCATACAGTCACTCAACCACCTCTTCAAACATTGCCCCCGCTTCTCTTCGTATAGAAACACATACCTCATAGCGACCAATAACATCAAAGATCCGTTCGACTTCAAACAAATTATTACAAAAAATACCTCTACAGAAGCATTTATAAAATATATAACATACATAATAAACTCTTTAAAAAACTTTAACAATACTTAAATAACTAACTCATAAATACTAAAAATAAAACTCATGTAAAACCCATAAACACAATAAATCGTATTACATATGAAGTGTACACCGTAAGCACTGACTATGTAATAAAGAAAAGATAAATTCTATAACTTTATAAAAAAAAAAAAAAAAAAAAAAAACCTAACCTAACCTAACCTTTTTTTTTTTTTTTTTTTTTTTTTTTTTTAACGTCAGGAAAATGCGTTACGCACTTCCCGGCACCGGGAGAATGCCGGGGGTATGTGGGGCTCGCCATGGAAACCGCCGCGAGCTTGCGACGGCACCACTTTCCGCCCAGCCGATCCCCCACCCAACCCCTAGTGGGTTCGATGGGGGGCCGGAGGGGGGGCATACCCACTAAAAACCTGACGGTGTCCCTTCATGTCACCTTGGGGACAATGCCTCATCGAACGATTCGTCATCATCTGTCGACAAATCGATCAAAGAGGCATTGCCACCTGGCGAGGTCACGGGAACCCTTACGGACACTTCCGCGGCCCCGCCAGTGATTGTCCACCCTTGGTAGACCCGTCCGTCATCCCCAAAATTCTGAGGAGACAAAGGGTGTCCCGGAACACTTGGGACACCCTGAGTCAGCGGAGGCCTGTGCAATGCAGGGGTGGGTCCTCCCAAACCCACACCCCGCTGGCTTCCGCGGGAGGCAGAGGGGCTATACCAACCTTCCCGACCAACCCCTCTAACTCCACTGTTTATGCGAGGAAGGAAGCGACCTGATGCGCGCCGCCTTCTACGCGTGCGTCGTTGACGGCAGGGGTCCGCTAGTGGATCAAGCTCCCTCTCGCGTTCTGCCGTTTCTTTTAGAGACATTACGTCGTCACAGAATTCTGTCATTGCAACCCAGGCTCGTTTGCTTTCGAGCATAGTGTTCACTATATTTGGTAGCGACAAGTCCTGTCCAACGCTAGATCTTAGGTTTCGGCGCTGCGAGGCCCAAGCCGGACATAGCTCTAACGTGTGTTGAGCCGTGTCCTCCGCAGCACCGCATTCTCGACATTCTGGTGTCGGCTCTCTACGTGCAATCTGATGCAGATACTTACCGAAGCATCCGTGCCCGGTAAGTATCTGCGTCAGATGGAAATTAATTGTGCCATGAGTCCTGTTCTTCCACTCCTCCAAAACAGGGATTAAGGCATCGAGTGACCACTGTCCATAAAGGGAAGCTTCCAATTGTTGGGTCCAACGCTCCAACACTGTTTCCTCCGCTTGCCGTCTCGTTCGCACTATGTCCTCTATGGTGGGACGTTCGTTGTGCCTTCTTGCTTCTGCACGACATTGGTAGACTTGTGCAAGGACTGAAGCCTCCAGCTCCCATGGGGGCATTCCAGCGAGAGCACAGGCCGCTGCACCAGAAACTGTGCGATAGGCACGGATGGCACGTGTTGCAATAATCCTTTGCGGCTTTCGAAGTAAAGCTTTAGTCTCGGCGTTCAGGGAGTTGGCCCAAATTGGGGAACCGTATAGCGCCATGCTTTTTACAACTCCAGCGTAGAGCTTACGGCAGCTCAAATTTGGGCCTCCTAAATTAGGAAGTAGCCTACTCAGAGCTGAGGCCGTGTTCGTCAATTTGGGAGACAGCCGACGAAAATGCTCATTGAAGCGCCAGTGGCTGTCTAAGACAAGTCCTAAGTATTTAAGGTTAGGGGCAATTGGTATTTGCTGCCCCTCCACTATGATATGAGCATCAGCAGGGGGCCTATTACCACGGCCGTAAAACGCTATAGCCTCTGTTTTCGAGAGAGCCACCTTAAGGCCAAATATCTCTATCCTGCTCACGACTAATGCGGTTCCTACTGCTGCACGTCGTCTGGCATCCTGGAAATCGTCACCTCTTGCTACGACAAGGGTGTCGTCGGCGTAACAAATTAACTTTGTGCGGGGCAGTAGAGTTCCGCGTAAGATCCAATCATAACCGAGGTTCCACAGAAGAGGGCCCAGCACTGATCCCTGTGGAACCCCGCAATGCATGGCTTTTGAAATCATTCTACCCTCCTTGTCAATGTAGAGCACACTACGGTCCCTCAAGTATTGTTCAACTACTTGTCGTAGGTAAAGGGGGACTTGGTGATAGCGCAGTGCCTCCATAATTCGGTTAAAGGGAAGTGTGTTAAAAGCATTCGCGATGTCCAGAGACACCGCTATGACGCATTCCCTTTTTTTAATCGCTTGCTCTGTTAGCCTTTTTAGTTCAGCGATGGCATCGATAGTTGAGCGTGCGCGTCGGAAGCCGTACTGATTTTCAGACAGATTCGGCCCTGTCGACTCCAAATGCTCAATTATTCTTGCCGCTAAGATTCTCTCCAAGAGCTTGGCCATTTCGTCCAAAAGGACAATCGGGCGATAGGCAGAAGGGGAATCTGGCGGGCGTCCATCTTTTTGGAGCAGACAAAGTTTACCGCTTCTCCAAATCTTGGGGAAACAACCAGTTTCCAGACACTTGTTAAACAGCTCAAGGAAGCGATATCCCAACTGATCGATTGTGAGTGGGATGATCTTACCCGGAACGCCATCTGGTCCGGGTGCTTTCCGCCATGTTTTGAGGCGCTCCAGGGCATCTTTAAGCTCCTCCATGGTTATTTGCGGAAAGTCATGGACAGTTACAGGTGTTGAATTCTGTGCAGTGGGAACCATAGTGGGAGGTCCTTCGTCTGTTCTGTCAGGAAAGAGGCCAGTCACCACAGCTGACAATAGTTCTGGCTCGAACGTTTCTGTTGAAGGTGCCTGCTGGCACATTTTGTTACGCACCATGCGATATGGACGCCCCCACGGATCGTTATCTAGCTCCCCTATAAACCCATCAAAAGCTATGCTTTTGGCGTTTGAAATAGCTATTTGCAGAGCTGTGATAGCTTCTCTGTAGGCTCTGTAAAGCGTGTCTTCCTCATCTCTAGCTTGCCTTCGGCGACGACGACATCGAGTGTATTCACGACGAGCTTCGTTGCTGACAAAACGGAGATTTGCAATCTCTTGCGTCCACCAGTAAACTTTATTTTTCCCCTTGAATTTCTTTGCACGAGGCATGGAAGCATCGCAGACATTAGTGAGAGCACAGCGAAGGTGTTCGGCGCGCAAATCTACTTCTAAATTACAATCTTGTGATGGATAGCACCAGTCTGCCACAATCGCTGCCTCTTCTACCATGCCACTGTCAAGCTGTTTGGTTGCCCATCTGGGGAATGAATTTATACAGCTTACAGAGTTGTTTGGAGTTTGGGTGTTTGGTTGGTTTGCTGAAAGATTATACCTTATGTATCTATGGTCAGAAAGGCTTGTCTCATCCGCCAACACTTTCCAATCTGTGATTCGCGAGGAAATGCCAGGAGTGGCAAACGTTAGGTCCACTATTGAACCCCCATTCCACCTCACGCATGTAAAGACATTACCTCTGTTTGATATGCAGAGACCATTTGCTGTGAACCAATTAGCTACTAAGGTACCTTTGACATCTGTCTCAGGGGATTCCCACGCTGATGACTTGGCATTGAAATCCCCTGCCACGATGATCTGCGCTGGAGATAACCTACCGATAACAGAGCTGAGTTCATCTAGAAAATCCTCCATTTGAGCTAGGCTGTCATTTGGCGAGAAATAAATTCCAATGATCGCTATTCCCCCATAAGTAGCTACGACATAACCGCGACCCCTTTCCTTAAGTGTGAGAGGTGGAGAGTTTGCAGTCCCTCTGACATGAATAGCAGCTAAGCCAGCTGTGTCTCCTGCCCACAAACGCCCAGTCGGGATTCTATAGGGTTCCGAGACAATACCAATCTGAATATCCCACTCTGCCATGTGCTGCATGAAGAGATCTTGGGCAGTAGCACAGTGGTTTAGGTTCACCTGTAGGATTTTAGTATGATGTTGTCTAGGCATTGGTCATATCAACTTCCTCTACGGACGTCTCTGTTGCTGGTTGAGCCTGAGTTAGTCGGACCCCTTTTCCCTTAGTCGCAGGTGGTTTGCAATTCCTCCCACACATCATATGTCCTGCAGAACGCCCAGCTTCAGAACACACAGCACAATTCAATTTATTGGCCGTGCAATTCACTGACTTATGGCCCTCTACTCCACACCGGAAACACAGAGTGCTTCTGTCTGTTACAACTGAACATTTGGGGCGGGTATGCCCCGTACCCATGCAGCGGAAACACCGCATGGGTTTGGGTTCCAAGGCTTTAACTTGTGCCGAACTCCACCCGACGAAGATTCGACCCGCTTCTACTACCGTTTTAGCTGCCGAGACAGGGCAACGTGCCAGGACTGAGCCTATCCCGCCTGGACCAACGCGGATGACACTCACTTTGACTTGTTCAACCGGACAATCACCTTTGGCAGCTATAGCCGCCGCGACTTCTGAACTTTGAATCGAATCGTCGAGTCCTGTGATTCGTAAATCAGCACACTTAGTAGGTCGGGCTACAGTGGCGATTTCTGACAGAACAGATTTCAATTTATCGGCAAGAATGTCCGCCTTTGCGCCGCTTGTAGCCCCTGGGATCTCCATTACCCTAGCTCCGGTAGCAGCCTGTTTTATTCTTAGGCCCTCTATGCCTAGGGCCGGTAAGTCTACCTCTTGCCTTGCCTTACTCATGATTTCGGCATAATTGACTCCCTTTTCTGCTGCTTCTGGGTTAAGTGTCACTACTACCACAGATGATTTTGGTGGGATTAGTTTAACCTTCGCTGGAGATGAAGTCGGCTTTTTGGAAGTCGGAGGCGCACTCTTTTTAGGCGGATCGGATGCCTTGGTTGGGGCGGTTGCCGCTTTAGTTGTAGGTGCCTCTTTGGCCGCCTTCTTACGGGCAGTCCGTCGCTTTTTTCTGCTCATTTGTTCTGTCCAGTCGTTATTATTTTGAACTTGTGCTGGCGCCGTTGCTGGTTCACTGGAGTCAGATGTAGATGGTGCAGCGTCATTGTTTTCTTGCGCTGGTTTCTTCTTTGCCGCATTGGCATAACTTTGGGCTTCTTTTTTCTTGTCCGCCGCAAGCGGAGGTCGTCTTTGTTGGCGTGGAAGCAGTCTCTCCTCCAAACCTTCAATCCTAGCATTGATCATGGTGCCGACGGACATCATGATCGTCTTTTTGAACGTCTCTAGTGCATCAAATGCCTCGTTTGCGTTTGATGGCTTTGGTTTGACTGCTTTTGGTGACTGGTCTGTAGGTGGACTTTTCTCACAAACCGTTTTGCGAAGTGCAGTCATCTCTTTTCGCATAAGCTCGACTTGATGCGAAAGTCTCTCATTATCCGTCTGAAGGCGGCGAATTTCGTCAGTTGTGGTGCGCGCTGATAAGGCCTCAACTGCCTTTTTCAAACATTCCGCTGCATCCGTCAGGGCGCGGTTCGAGGTGCCTTTTAGATTTTTGCTCGTTTTGGCTACCTTTTGTATAGTCTCTATACTTCCTAGTGCCTTTTCTAACATCGGGTCTGCTGTTAGTAAAGGCTGACTAGACTCGATTTCCTTAAGGAAGGATGGGGTATTCTGGGAGAGACGTGAAGATCTACGTAGCCTCGTTGGACTGCTGTCTAGTGATTGTGCTTCACGAACAATCCTATCCGCCTCTTCTTCAAACTCCATTGCCGTTATTTGCTGCAAATCGTGTTTGGCCTTTGTGAGGCCTACGTTTTGACCCAAGACTCTGGAACCTCCTCGACTACGGCCAGTCGCTGGAATTTTTGGAAATGATTTCAACGACTCAGTCTCCGAATCTGAACTGGGATTTGAAAGAGGCCTTTTACGGTTGTTGTCCTCTATCAGATTTAGACTTGAGCACGATTGCGCAGAAGACATGTCCTTCCCACCGTCTTCTCTCGCCGATTGATACCCATCGGCGAGTTCATCATGTGCTTCTCGCCCTTCTACAAACTCATTGGGACCGCATGAAGCGGTAATCACTGTATGCTCCGACAGTGGACTTAACTGCACGACACATGGTTTTGTTGCTATGGCACTGTTTTTGTCCGGACCCTGTGCTCTGTCCAATTGATTATCTAAAAGGCGATCGTTGCCCCCCCCAGAATACGTGGGGCAGCCAAGCACCGGAGTGCTTGGGAGGGATTCTCCAACTGCGGGGCAGCTGGTACCCTCCTGGGGTAGTTTATTTTTACTACTCGCCATTACATGATTTTTTCCACTAAGTTTTGGTTTTTTATAGTGGTATCCTTCCACACAGCCCCCACTTGAAGTGGCGGCCTCCGGCCCCGCACCACGTACGAGGTTACGGCGTTCCCAACACTACGTCTAAAAAGGACTGCTGGACCTATAGAAGGCCCCCAACTCTCCGACCCGCACCGCCGCTACTCGGAAACGTCCAAGACGCCGGTCGGGCCCCACCTCGCCAGACTATTCGCCGTCACCGCAACAGAGCGGTGACGCCCAGGGTGCACCACGAGGAGGTTGTCTGGCCTAGCACCCCAACCTAACCTAACCTAACCTAACCTAACCTTTTTTTTTTTTTTTTTTTTTTTTTTACGATAGGAAAATGCTTTCCGCACTTCCCGGCGTCGGGTCAACGCCGGGGGTATGTGGGACTCACCCATGGAAGCCGTCACTTGGCGTAGCGACGGCACCACTTTCCGCCCAGCCGATCCCCCACCCAGCCCCTAGTGGGCTCGATGGGGGGCCGGAGGGGGGGGCATACCCACTAAAAACCTATCGGTGTGCCCTCTCATACCGGTTTTCGGCGGCATGGGATCCTTTGTGGGATTCGACCTGTGCCACCCCGGCCAGCCCGGCTCACCCAGGCCTATTCTGGCGTTCAGAAGGCGTCCTGCACACATCGGACTACCTTCTCAGACGTGGGACTATGTGCAATGCGGGACATGGGCGCCCAACCCATCCCCGCTAGCCCCGTTGAAGTGGAAGTTGACGGGCAAATCGCCGCCGTCGTCCTCCAGGACGTCTGCGCCTGCGCGGATCCGCTTGGGCATCACCCTCGCGGTGCCGCTCAGCAGCCTCCTTCTGCGACATAACTGCTTCGCTGAAGGACACCACGGCCTCCCAGGCCCTGTTACTGCCCAGCATAGCTTGCACCACGCTGGGCAGCGAGAGGTCCGGACCCACCACGGCCTCGAGGTCATGTCGCTCTCGACTCCAGGCTGCACACACCTCCAGGGTGTGCTGCGCCGAATCTTGAGCGGCGCCACACTCGTGGCACATGGGGTTTTGCTCTCTTTGGATTCGGTGCAGGTAGTCACCGAAACAACCATGTCCGGTTAATACCTGCACCAATCGGTAGGTTAACGCTCCGTGCCGTCGCGTCGACCACTCACGTAGTACTGGGCGGATCGCCTCGATGGTGCGCCGGCCGTACCTTTCGGTTTCGAGGTCTACTTTCCAGCGCTCCAACACGGCGTCATACGCCTCTCGCCGGATCCTCTCCACCTCTTCGAGCGTCGGTCGTTCTCCGTGAGCCCTTTGCTCCGCTCTATAACTGTACACTGTGGCTAGCACCTCCGCCTCCAGTTCCCAGGGCGGAGAGCCTGCCAACACCAACGCTGCCGAACCCGCAACCGTTCGATACGCCCTAATGGCCCTTGTTGCCATAGTTCTTTGCGGCTTTCGCAGGAATCCGCGCAACTTAGAATTCAGAGCCCTGGCCCACACCGGCGCCCCGTACAGGGCCATGCTCCGAACAACAGTAACATACAGGCTGCGGCAAGTCTCTCCCGGGCCACCCACGTTAGGGAGCAATCGACCGAGCGCCAATGCCGTGCCATTCAGCCGCGAAGCCATCCCCTTAAAGTGTGGGAGAAAACTCCAGCGGCCGTCAAGAGTGAGGCCCAGATATTTAATAGTGGGCGTCACCTCCACCCGAACTCCGTCTACAACAATGTGCGCACCTGATGGTGGTCCACCACGCGGTCCATGGAACAGGATAGCCTGGGTCTTCTGGAGCGCCACTTTCAACCCCAGCAGCTTGATTCTCTTCACCACCAGAGTTGCCCCAACAGTTGCCAAACGAGCAGCCTCCGCGTAGCTGCTTCCTCGTGCTGTTACGATTGTATCGTCGGCGTAACAAATAAGACTCATACGGGGCAGCAGGATGCATCGCAGCAACCAATTATACCCCAAATTCCACAGGAGCGGCCCCAACACCGACCCCTGTGGAACCCCACAACCTATCTCACGAGAGTGGATTCTGCCGTCCGACCCCACATATTTCACCCGTCGATCTATAAGGTAACTCTGCACCACTCTTTGGAGATACAGAGGTATCCTATGGTATTTCAAACCTTCCAGGATACACTCGAACGGAATCGAGTTAAAAGCGTTGGCGATGTCTAGAGACACCGCCAATACCCTCTCTCCCCTTGCCACCGCCCGATCGCTTATCTTCTTTAGCTCGTGCACTGCATCCATTGTGGATCGCCCAGCTCGAAACCCATACTGGCGCTCCGATAAATCCGGTCCCGATGTCGACAGATGCTTATTAATCCGGTCTGCCAACACGCGCTCAAATAACTTAGCTGTCTCATCAAGTAGCACTACCGGTCTCAAAGCTGACGGTGAGTCCGGAGGGCGTCCTTCCTTTTGTAGGAGACATAACTTCCCTTCCTTCCACGAGACCGGGAATCTTCCGGATTCTAAACACGCAGTGAACAAGCTGCGAAGCCGATCCCCCAAGTGCTTAGACGCCAAAACCAGGACGCATCCAGGCACTCCATCAGGGCCCGGGGCCTTCTTCGTGCCTCGGAGACGATCGACCGCTGCATCGAACTCTCCCTCCGTAACGGATGGGACGACCTCTACTACTTCCGGCTCTCTAGACGGATGCACCATCACAGGGGGTGTGAACGGTATTCTCCTCGGAAACAATGTAGAGACAACCTCCTCCAAGAACTCAGGCTGGTAACTTTCCGTTGGAGGAGCCCCCTGGCGCATCTTGTTCCGCACCGTCAGGTAGGGTCTTCCCCAGGGATCCCGATCTAGCTGCTCGAGGAACTCTTGTCTTGCCCTAAGCTTAGCGTCCGCCACAGCAATTTCAAGCGCTTTTTTGGCCTCTTTAAACGAGTCGTGTAGAAGCTGCTCCATTTCTACCGTGTGTCCCCGTCTGCGGCGGCATCTGATATATGCCCGCCTGGCTTCGCCACAAGTATCACGCAGAGCAGCGATCTCAGCAGACCACCAATATACTGCTTCCTTGTCAGGGGGAGGGCCCAAAGAACGCGGCATAGCGGAATCGCATATAGCCATAAGGTCCTCTTTCATCTTGACTGCTCGTTCGTCTACATTCCCCTGCTGGTCAACCAGCACGGAGCCCCAGCTCGCAACAATTGACGCTTCTTCCGCCAATTCACGGTCAAACCGGGTGAGGGCCCACTTTGGAAAGCGGGCACCTCCTTCCCTACGAATAGGTCTGGTCGCGGCTAAAGCGGCCGTAGGAGTAACCTCAAATCTGATGTAGCGGTGATCCGAGAGAGTTTCAACATCCTCCAAGACACGCCAGCCGGCGATGCGCGAAGCTAAGGCAGGGGTCGCGAACGTTAAGTCCACGATGGACACTCCCTGTCTTCTCACGCATGTGAAGGCTGTACCTTGGTTGACTACAGACAGCCCTACTGAAGCAGCCCAGTCTGACACAATATCCCCTCGAACATCTGTGACGGGGGATCCCCAAGCAGCGGACTTTGCGTTGAAGTCCCCCATGACGAGGACCTGCATGGGAGCAAGTCTTCTGACGACCAGACCCAGATTATTCATAAAGGCCTCCAGTTCTGACACTCTTGTATTGGGGGAGAAGTAGACGCCAACAATGGCTATCCTCCCCCAAGTAGCCACTACGTAGCCCAATCCTCTATATTTCACGACCAGCGGCTCATGTGAGGTCGATTTGATAGTGATCGCCACCAAGCCAACAAGATCCCCTGCCCAATTGCGCTGGGGTGGCACAAAATATGGCTCTGAGACAACTGCCACATCAATTTTCCACTGCACCAGGGATTGCGCCAGCAAATCCTGCGCCCTAGTGCAGTGGTTTATATTACATTGGAGAAAATTGGGATGCCGCAACCTATCCATTAACGGTTTCGGTCATATCAACTTCCTCTGGCGCATCGCGCTCTAAAACAGGGGGTGGAGGGGCCCGCGTCCCTGGGCCTCCTTTAGGTTTCACGAATGGGGGGTTGCATTTGCGTCCTGCCATTCTATGTCCAGCCGGGCGCTTGGCTTCCACACATACAGCGCACTTAAACTCCTCCTTGCAGGTCGCGGCAACGTGATCCGGCTTTCCGCACCGGTAGCATAACTTGCTACGGTCTGTGTCGGTTGGACACCTCATACTCGTATGGCCTAACCCCATGCACCTGTAGCAGCGCATGGGTAGCGGATCGAGTGCTTTCACTTGGGCAGAGCTCCATCCTACTAAAAGCCTACCCGCCTCAATGATCAGCTTGGCTGCGGACACCGGGCACCTAACTAGTACCGTTCCCGTGTCACCGCCCATTCCAAAGCCCCGTATTTCCCCGACCTTAACTAAATCGGGATGGCATGCCCCCTTCTTTGAGATGGCATTAACAATGTCCTCTTTGCTGACGGAGTCGTCAAGTCCAGTAATACGGAGGTCGGCACATTTTGTGGGCCTGACGACCTTAGCCATTCCGCCCAGCACCTCTTGGAGCCTCTTCGCTAGTGCGTCCGCCTTATCTCCATTTGCCGCTCCGGGTATGGAGAGGATTCTTGCCCCAGTTGCCGCCTGCTTGCAGCGCACGCTATCGAGGCCAAAATCAGCCAACTCTAGCTCCTTCCTGGCCTTACCCAACACCTCGGCATAGGTTACTCCCCTGCTTGCTGCATCTTGGTCGAGAGTCACTACTACTGCCGCCGAACGTGGAGCTGTTAGGGCTTTCTTCCTACTCCTCCTCCTCTTCTTCTTTTGACCCTGATTGGGCTGAGGTTCCGGGTTTGCGGCAGGTGCGGGTTGAGCAGCCGCCGCATTCGCCTGCTTTCTCCGCTTTTTCCTGCCCATGGCCGTATTCCAGCCATCGTTTTTGGGATCTCCTGGAGCAGCAGGTGTTGCTGCCTGTGCCGCATACGAGGGCTGGCTGTGCGAGGTGGAAGGAGCTGACAGACCTTCCTTAGGAACCGGGGCACGCTGTGTCACCGGTCTAACTGCTAGAGGAATAGCAGGGGGCTGCGCCGCTTCTCTTCCCCTGCCCGCCTGTAAAGGTGGCCTGACGCTCGGAGCTGGTGGCAGCCTTTTCTCCAGGCTGGCAAACCTAGTGTTAAAAATGCCACCCATTGTGTCGATGACGAACCTCTTTAGCTCCTCGACCTCATTGCCGGTCAACGAAGAGGCCAGCTGAGTTCGAGGGGTTTCTACGGGAGCTGAAAAGCCACGCCGAGTGACTTCCTGGCGCAGACTCTTCATCTCATTTCTGAGAGACTCCATTTCCCTACGGAGACGCGCATTTTCCGCCTTAAGCCTACGCGTTTCATCGTTGCATGTACGGTATGACAGCTCGGTGACCACCTCCTTCAACTTTAACGCGGCGCATGTGAGCTTCTTCTGGAAAGTGCCTTTCAAATTGCCGGACTTCCTAACAACCTCGTTGATGACATTCAAATTTTCCGATGCCACCACCTCTAGGTCTTGTGGTATTGCCTCCGTCCCTTCGTGGGGCTCTTCGGGCCCTGGCAGATCTTCCGATCTCATCGACCAAGCCTCTTCATAAAAGAAAGGCTCACCAACGATACTCTCAGCCTCAGCCGAGTACTCAGAATACTCACGACAACCCTCGAGCCTTTGTAGATCCACCCGAGCCTCCTTCAAGAAGACATGAGTACCAGCCGTACCAGCTTCACTAGCTGCACCAGTCTTGCCAGTCGCACCAGCCTTCGCAGCCGCACCAGTCTTGTCAGCCGCACTAGACTTGCTAGCCGCACTAGTCTTGCCAGCCGCACTAGTCTTACCAGCCTTGCCATTCTTGCCAGAGCCACGTCCTTTTTTAGCTGCTCCCCCCTTCTTGACGGAGCCCCCAGCTACCTGGCTTGTCCCCGACTCTTCTGACGAATCAATTTGTGATCCTGCACGTTTTCTGGTCGTTGGACCAGAAAGGCTTGTGTTACTCCCACATCGGGAGCCTCCAACATCCTCGTCCGACACGGCATCGGAAAATATTAGCTCATTTTCTTCGCCTGAGCTAGGCCGAACTCCGCGCTCACTTCCGACCGAGCTAGGCCTAACGTCCTCTGGTTTTTTAAATAAGTTTTGTCTCCCCTGCTTGCTCGGGTCGTCTGAAGGCGCAGTATTACCCTTCAGGAACGTCGAGCAAGGTTTCCCCAACGAAGAATTCGATCGGGTGCAAACACCCTCCGACTTCCCCGATACATCCGACCCAGAACGGCCGATTGTTGCAGCGCAGTTTATTAACGGACCCAGCGCTGGGTTGTCCTGTAAACAATTGATGCCCCCCCCAGAGAACGAGGGGCAGCCGGGCACCGAGGTGCCCGGGAGGGATTCTCCAGCTGCGGAGCAGCTGGTACCCTCCTGGGGTAACTTCTCTTTACAATTGTCCATCATTTTATGTGGCCTACCTTTGAAGAGGGATAGGCTCCCCTTCGGTTTTTTAAAGTGGTGTCCTTCCACGCAGCCCCCACTAACAGTGGCGGCCTCCGGCCCCGCACCACGTACGGGGTTACGGCGCTCCCGATACTGCGTCCAAAGGACCGCTGGGCCTACCGAAGGCCCCCAACACTCCGACCCGCACCGCCGCTACTCAGAAACGTCCGAGACGCCGGCCGAGCCCGAACCGAGCCGCCGCTACCCAGAATACGTCTAGGACGCCGACTCGGAGCCCACACTATCCGCCGAAGCGGACAGGACCGTAAGGTCCCCGTCCGTAATTTTTTAGAGAGGTTTTCTTCCTCGCAGCCCCCATCCGTTGGGATGGCGGCCCTCGCTCCCGCACCACGTACGGGGTTACGAGCGGATGACGCTGGGACAGAACCAGCGCCATCTCCGACTGCCAGACCATTAGCCGTCACCGTATCAAAAACGGTGACGCCCAGGGTGCACCACGAGGAGGTTGTCTGGCACGCACCCCAACCTTTTTTTTTTTTTTTTTTTTTTTTTGGTACAGGAAGAAATGCTTTACGCATGCCCCCACCGTGGGGGTGGCACAGTGGGGTTATGTGGGACTCTCCCGCTGGGTTAGTGGCAACGGGCATACCCACTAAAACTCCCTGATGTGCCTCTCAGACAGGAAAAAACGGCATGGGATCCTTTATGGGAAACAACCACACCGCCCTGTTTCAGCCCCGGCAATTCCGGGCTTCGTCGGATTTCGGGGAGATGTCTGGACACATATAGACATCTCCGCAATCGATACGAGGCCTGAGAAGCGAGCGAGGGTTCACCCTACCCCCGCCCGCCGGCCTGTTAGCTGGGGAGACGGTTGGCAAACAGACGTTGCCTTCTCCCAGTTCGTCTGCGTCGAATTGGGTCCGCTTCAGCGCTTGCTTCGCGTTCCCGTTCTGCGGCCTCCTTCAGCGACATCACTTCCTCACTAAAGGTGACCATGGCCTCCCATGACCTCGGACTGCTCAGCATGGCAGCGATCACACAAAGCAGTGCCAGGTTCCTCCCAATTGTGGCTCTAAGAGTACGACGTTGCGAGCTCCAGGCCGCACACACCTCCAAGGTGTGCTGCGCCGAGTCTTCAGCAGCGCCGCATTCATGACATTCCGGGGTGGCCTCTCTACGAGCAATCTGGCGCAAATAATCCCCAAAGCAGCCATGCCCAGTTAAAATTTGCACCAAATGGAAAGTAAGCGACCCGTGCCGTCGTGTTACCCATTCTTGAAGAACGGGGCGTATCGCGTCAATGGTGCGTGTGCCATATCTAGCTACGGCCAAGTTGTCTGACCAGCCGCGCAAAACCTCTTCCTGCGCAAGTTCGCGCACTCTGTCGATCTCCTCAATTGCAAGGCGATTTCCCAATTCTCTCTGCTCGGTCTTATAGCGGTATACTTCCGCTAGGACCTCGGCTTCCTTGTCCCACGGAGGAGTTCCCGCCAGAACGCAGGCAGCGTCCCCCGACACCGTACGATACCCCCTGATTGCCCTTGTAGCTAATATGCGCTGCGGTTGGCGCAGCAGGGCTCGATTCTGAGGGGTTAGTGCATCTACCCATACAGGCGCTCCATAAAGCGCCATGGATCTAACGACACCAGCAAAAAGGCGTCGGCACGTTCCACTCGGACCACCCACATTTGGTAAAAGACGGCTCAAGGCAGCCGCCGCACCCGTGAGCCGGGGACCTAGCCGCTTAAAATGCTCCCTGAAGGTCCATCGTCCGTCTATGAAAAGCCCCAAATATTTTATAAAGGGGTTGATTGGTATTCTCACGCCTTCAACTAAGATGTAAGAGTTGTCAGGCGGTTTTCGTCTGGGGCCGTGAAAAGCAATAGCTTCCGTTTTTTCAAGAGCGACCCTGAGCCCTAAAAGACGTATCCGATCGATGGCGAGCGTAGTGCTCACCGTGGCAAGACGTGCAGCCTCTTCAAATGTACGACCTCTAGCGGTCACAAGTGTGTCATCCGCGTAGCAGATTAAATTCGTCCTACGCAGAAGAGCCCCTCGCAAGACCCAGTTGTAGCCGAGGTTCCACAACAAGGGGCCTAAAACCGATCCCTGTGGAACCCCGCACTCAACCTGATGAGTCATAAGTTCCCCGTTACTGGCCACAAATAGAACCTGCCTACCCCGAAGATAGTCCTCTATCACTCGCCTGATATACAGGGGGACACGATGATATCTCAGTGCCTCTATGATGCATTCAAATGGCAGAGAATTGAAAGCATTGGCGATGTCTAAAGACACCGCCACTAGATATTCCCCCTGGTCTATTGCCTCCATCGCAAGCCGCTTGAGCTCTAAAATTGCGTCGACCGTAGAGCGGTTGGAGCGAAAACCGTACTGTTGCTCCGCAAGGTCTGGACCTACTTCTCGTAGGCACGCACCCCAACCTAACCTAACCTAACCTAACCTAACCTAACCTAACCTAACCTAACCTAACCTAACCTAACCTAACCTAACCTAACCCCCCGATTCTGGCTCCGACCGCCGTAGAGTACAGAGCAAAAACACGTGCGCTCCTCACTAAAAAATTATAAAAAGTGGTAAATCCAAGGCGTACAGTCAAGTGCTATACATCAAAAGTTGCGCCTCGACGCGCCCGACACGGTGGTGAAACTTGTGTGAAAATCGGTGCAGTATCCAGGAAGTTATTCTGTGAAAAGTGAAAGTGACACGTGCAAGTGCTGAAAAATCACTAGTTTTTCGCCCACTGCGTCCACATCTTTTGAGACGCGTGGGATTTGAAAGTGTCGTCGTGTGCGCCTCAGCGCCCTCTAGCCAGCGGTGCAACTTGCCGATTTTTACCGGCAATAGTTGCTGAAATATTTGCAATTATATACTTAACCTCTCGCCACGAGGTCTGTCTTCCCGGGGCGGCCGGGTGACGAAGAGGACAACATCTTAAGGAGAGCAGAGCTACGAGGCCTCCGACACTTCGCACGTACCCGTCGGACTTATAGAAGATAAGTTATTTGACTTTAAACTTTTGAACAATTATAACTCAAAATTTTATAATATAATAATTTTTTCTGATATTTTATATAAATAGACCCTATTAGACCCCATTATACGAAATTTAAATTTTTCAAATCGGTTGAGAAACTCCGGAGTTATAATTTTTCAAAGGTAGGGGATGAAACTTCCCCCTGCAATTGTACTTTTATTTTAAGTGCTATTTTAAATTTGTCTTCTGTGTTTTATAGTGTTTTGTTTACTCTATTTTTAGGTTTTTGTTTTATAATTTTAGTCCCTATACTTTGGGAATTATTTAGGTTTTAAACTTTTATTTTAACATAGCCTTTTGGGGGTACAAGTTAGGGGGACAGAGGGTCCATATTCACTTAGGACACCTCAGGGCACATCCGGAAAGCCCAAACACCAGGTGGCTAGGCCCTAGGATAAGAACTTACCCAAACGGCGGCCATTTTCTTTTTGAACCCTCACTTTGGGTAAGTTTTTAAACTGCAAATATCTTGGGAAGTATAGGGCGTGGAGAGTCGGGATTTCCAGAGCAGGGGCTCAAATTAGACCCTCTTTCGAGCCGCGGGGTAATTTACCCAAAATACCACTATTGTGGAATTTAGCAGTTTCACATAGTGGAGAGGGTAGCTCACGACCCCCCAAACCCCCTGCAGAAAACCCCGCTTCTCTGGGCCTGATAGTTTAGGAGATATAATTTTTTGAAAATCTCTGATATTTTTCTGATATTATTTTTCATTTTGTGATAAACCGTCTAGCTCCTACAATATTGATCGTAGAGAGTTGGCGTCTTTGGTTAGGGTGTTTGTAATTTTCTCCTCTACCCTTTCCCATCCTTAAAAGTTCAAATTTCTTACCTTGACCCTTACCCCCTCCCCTAGCGATCTTGCGAGGTAGAACTCGCCGAGGCTTCCCATTAACCCCAAACCCGGAGTTTCTAGCTCTGATAGCGGCGGAGGTACGACCTCTCAAAATCGGCGGCCGCCATCTTGGACGCCATTTTGAGAAACTTTGAGAGGTCGTACTGACCTTACTATTTGGGCTACAGGGCTGGGGATTTTTGCATAGAGGCTCCCCGGGGGACCTTTACCAACCTAGTGGGGTAAATTTACCAATTTACCACTTTGGTAAATTTTTTGAGCTGGTCCCACCAATCGATAGGCCTTCGACCCCTCTATGCAACAATCCAAAACCCTAGTTCTGAGCGACCAGTAGTTTCCGAGATATTGGAAACTTACCCAAGTTAGGGAACATTTACCCAATACTTACCTTTGGGATAACTCGGGAACTGCTGGTCCCACAGAGTCGGGACTGGCATCAGGCTGTAGGGCATTGCGAGGGCTTTAATCGCCCCATAACACGTGACCCGGTCGGAGCCACCGTTGAGGCCGCCATCTTGTTTTTTGTCAATAATCGTGTAACTTTGCGGAAAAAATTTGTAAAAATCTGCGGTTTGCACTGGTGGGTGAATTTTGCCACCCCCTCTGATATATCCAAAAACTAGAGACGTAGAGTCGTTTTTTGCGACTCTACATTCAAAATAAAACTTTTAATTAAATTAAGAATAACGTCGCAGAAAAAATTCGCAAAAATTAGCGGTCTTCACTGGCGGGTGTATTTTGCCACCCCCACTGACTCTGTAAACCACGAAAGACGTCGAGTCATTTTTCACGACTCTACATACCAAAAACTTTGACTTGGCTTTTTTGCATACGTTTTAGGTAATTTTACCTAAATTTGACATTTATACACTGCAGTTGACCTGGAACAGTGACCGCGTTAGTCACTGGCGCAAACGCGCCCCTTGACAAGAGTTATTTATAATTTATTATTTTAAGTTCAATTTATTTACAAAGTATATTTACAACTTTTACAAAATTAAAACTTTTAACTTTTTATTGTGTGTTTTACTATTAAATTGACGCTCACCTCTAACAAAGACAAGCACCATGTTCGTCCCCCACTCGCCGAAAAAATCGAAACCACTGAGGTCACCAATCAAAAATGTAGATGTGGACAAAATGGTGAGTAATATTGAAGCGAAAGGGAGAGCCAGCATGGACAGTAACTCAACCCCGGTCGCAACAACATCTAAACACGACCCGAAGTTTTTGGACATGAAGGACCTTAACCAAACACCACCCTCCAAAGGCTCCTCACCACCTATCAAGGATGCTGGACTTACCCGCACTGTCCCGAAGAACGAAAAGAGGCCCAAAAAACAAGGTGCCGCACAGATGGAAGGAACACCAGCATCCGTAGCAGAGCTTCAAAAGGAGAGCTCACAAAAGTTACTAGGGTTTGTCATTGAATTTTTTAAGAGTGTACCAGGGAAATGCAGCGAATACCCACAAATGCGAAGGGATATAAAGGCCTACCTGGAAAACAAATCCAAGTATGCACTACTTCGACTTGCGGTGCTAAATGAAAGGCTGGGAGAAGATAAGACCTGCGACGCCCCCCCAACGGGAGTACAAATGCCCGCCCCCGTGCCAACGACACCACCAATAACACCACCGAACCAATCGTGGAGTCCCTCCTACCAGGGAATACAGGGCCTTGGATGCTTGTCTCAGAAAATCGACGAGACGAAACAAGAACTGGAAGGAGCTATCCACAGCGTAGTAACCAGACTAACTATGGTTATGCAGGAGAGCATATGCAAACCTGTGCTTGAGAAGGTGGGAGGTGTGACAGCAAAGCTTGACGTAGTTGCGGAAGAAATAAAGAAGGTATGCGAACCCACGGCTGGAAAGACCTACGCAAGCGTATCCGCCCCTACCAACATGGGAAAACTTCCGAGTGGTGCCGGGAATACACTCCACTCGGTAGTAATAACCTCCACTGAGGATCAGGAAACAGGGGAAGAAGTAATGAAGAAAGTAGGGGATACCTTGAAATTGGAAGAGGGTTGGGTGAAAGTCGAGAGAGTCCGTAAGGCAAAAGATAGAAAGGTAATAGTGAGTTGCAGTACGAAAGAAGAACGGAAAAAAGTGAAGGACAAAATTGAAAAAGACGGGAAATGTCTAGTGGTCCAAGAAATGAAAAATAAAGACCCTCTTCTGATCTTCAAGGACGTTCTTGCAGAAAAGAAGGATGAGGAAATTCTGGCTGCGATCAGAAATCAGAACAAACATATCTTCCAGAACGTGGGAGAGGAGGAAAATAGGATCGAGGTCAAATATCGGAGGAAAGCCAGGAACCCCCACACCACTCACCTGGTAGTTTCCACTTCTCCCACTGTCTGGAAGAGGGCAACTGAATCCGCCACGGTGTATATAGGTATGCAGAGGATAAGGGTGGAAGACCAGTCGCCCCTAGTGCAGTGCACTGCATGTCTCGGGTACGGGCACAGCAAGCGGCACTGCCCTGACAGTGGAACCGACATATGTATTCACTGCGCAGGACCCCACCTCAAATCAGAATGCAGCATATGGAAAGCCGGCGACCCACCAACCTGCAAGAACTGCCTAAGAGAAAAAATAGACCAAACAGAAAGAGTCCACAATGCGTTCGGCAACGAGTGTCCTGTACGCAAGAGGTGGGACAGACTAGCCCGGAAAACTATAGCGTACTGCTAAGGGCCCCCCGGTGAAAAAACCCTACCTGGTGTTACAAGCGAACCTGCAGAGGAAGAAACTAGCGACAAACGAACTCCTGCTAGAAGCGACCAAAAGAAAGGCTGCAATCGCTCTAGTTCAAGAACCTTATGTTGGTGCGATAAACAAGATGAAGGCTCAAAGTGGAGCGAGAATCTTCCAGGCTAATGGTGACGGGACGGTCAAGGCAGCTATAGTCATCTTGGACCCGGATCTAAATATAGAGCAGTACCCGGACTACACCACCAACAACATTGTGGTAGTGACCGCCTACACCAAGGCTTGGAGGACCACACTCGTATCATGCTACTTTGAGCCGGACCAGCCCATAGGACCTTACATAGACCACCTAAAGCGTATTGTCACCAAAACTGGAGCCAACAGAACAATAATAGCAGGAGACGCCAACGCAAAGAGCACCTGGTGGGGCAGCCCAGACATAGATCACCGGGGCCAAGACTTGGCAGACATGGTGCATGAACTTGACCTCCATATCCTAAATCAAGGAGACACACCCACCTTCGACACAGTCCGTGGGGGGAAACGGTATTCGAGCTTCGTGGACGTCACCATCTGCACTACCGACTTACTCGACAGAATCGCTGATTGGAGAGTGAACGAAGACTTAGTAAACTCCGACCACAACGGAATTTCGTTTGACCTGCTGCTGGAAAGATCCAAGGGACTTAAGATCGAGAGGACAACCCGGAAGTACAACACCAAGAAGGCAAACTGGAGTGAATTTCGTGAGAAATTCACCCAGTTTAAGGAAGAAAGCAATCTTAATCCAGCTGAGGTCGACAAATTAAGCACAGTAGAAGAAATAGAGGTTGCCATAAATAAATATAACAAGGTGATAGCCGAAGCGTGCGTGGCGAGTATACCTGTTAGGAAGAACAGTAGCAAACTATCGATCCCGTGGTGGTCGGAGGAGCTGGAGAAGTTAAAAGCCGAGGTGGTGACCAGGAAGCGACGAATTAAAAACGCCGCCCCCCACCGAAGACGGAAAGTGATCGAAGAGTACGTAGAAAAGAAGGAACATTACGAAACGGAGGAAAAAAGGGCACAAATAGAGAGTTGGAAGGAGTTCTGCGGGAAGCAAGACAGAGAGGGACTATGGGAAGGGATATATAGAGTGATAGGGAGAACAACTAAAAGGGATGAAGACATACCTCTAGAAAAAGATGGGACAACTCAAGACCTAAAGGGATCCGTAAAGCTGCTGGCGGAGACATTCTACCCCAGGGACACAACTGAGTCGGACGACGAGGAGCACAGTAGAATAAGGCAGAAAGCGGAAGAAGCAAACGCGGGCGAGCAAGATGATTCTTGTGACCCCCCTTTCACGAAAACTGAGCTCAAACGTGCTATCGACTCGTTCAATCCGAAGAAAGCCCCAGGGGTGGACGGCTTCACAGCAGATATCTGTCTCCACAGCATCAATGAGGACCCAGCACTGTTCTTGGCTCTAATTAACAAATGCCTGGAACTACAATATTTCCCATCGGAGTGGAAGAAAGCCACAGTAGTCGTCCTTAGGAAGCCGGGGAGAGATAACTATCGCACCCCAAAAGCACATAGACCCATAGGACTGTTGCCTATACTTGGGAAAGTGTACGAGAAAATGTTAGTGGCGAGGCTGAAATTCCATCTATTGCCAAAGATGAGCCCTAACCAATATGGTTTCATGCCGCAGAAGAGCACGGAAGACTCCCTCTATACTCTGGTGCAGCATATACGCACAAAGCTAGCAGAAAAGAAAATTGTGACGCTCGTATCGCTAGACATAGAGGGAGCCTTCGACAGCGCTTGGTGGCCGGCAATTAGAACGAGGCTAGCAGATGAGAAATGCCCCATTAACATAAGAAGAGTTTTCGATAGTTATCTCTCCGACCGGATGGTTTCGGTACGGTATGGTGGCGAAGAATATACCACAGATACAAATAAAGGATGCGTCCAGGGATCGATCGCGGGCCCCATACTCTGGAACCTATTGCTAGATCCACTCTTGAAAAACCTGGCGGAGAGGGGAGACTACTGCCAAGCCTTTGCGGACGACGTGGTGCTTGTCTTTGTGGGTAACACAGCCCAGGAAATCCAAACGCAGGCAAATGCCACCCTCGAGCATGTTCGGAGGTGGGGTGTCGGAAACAAATTAAAGTTCGCGCCACACAAGACCAATGCTATGGTCATGACGAAAAAGCTGAAGTACGACACCCCACATCTGAAAATGGGCGGGGTTGACATCGCGATGTCTCGGGAGGTGAAGCTCTTGGGACTGACAATAGACGACAAGCTCACTTTTAACGCACATGTAGCAAACGTATGCAAGAAAGCCATAGGCATAAGCAAACAACTCTCGAGAGCGGCCAAAGTCAGCTGGGGGCTGCACCCAGAGGTTGTACGAACCATCTATGTAGCCACGGTCGAACCCATAATAATGTACGCCGCGAGCGCCTGGGCCCCAGCCGCGTCAAAGCTGGGCGTGCAGAAGCACTTAAACGCTGTGCAAAGGGGTATAACGCAGAAAATCTGCAAAGCTTATCGCACGGTGTCCCTTCATGCAGCGCTGATCCTTTCTGGGATCCTCCCCCTAGACCTCCGAATCCGTGAGGCAGCCTCGCTATATGAGGCTAAGAAGGGAGTGCCCCAATCAGCGCTGGGTGATAGGGAGGTCGAGCGACCGGCTTCCGCGCTCGAAGCCCCTCATCCCGCGGAACATATACGCCTTGAGTTCAATACCCTGACAGACCAGGCACAGACAGAAGCCAATAGCGATTACGACCTGCGCATCTTCACCGATGGGAGCAAGATTGACGGCCGAGTCGGCGCAGCTCTATCCTTGTGGGATAGAGAGACCGAAATTAAGGCCGTCAAACTTGCTCTGCCATCGTACAGCACTGTCTACCAGGCAGAACTCTTGGCGATATGCGAAGCGGTGAGGATAATAATACGGCGAAAAGAATCGACCTACGCGATCTATAGCGACTCCACCGCCGCGCTCCAGTCTATCGTGAGTCTTGACTGCCTGCACGCCCTAGCTGTAGAAACCAGAGCGAACATCCGGATGGCTAATGACCAGAATAAGCATATTAGCTTATTCTGGATTAAAGCACATGTAGGGCTGGTAGGGAACGAACGCGCGGACCAATTGGCAAAAGAGGCGGCTCTAAATTTAAAGACCAAGCCAAAGTACGACCTCTGCCCGATTTCATTTGTCAAGCGAGGCATTCGAATGCTTTCGCTTGAGGAATGGAATCGGAGGTATGAAACCGGCGAAACGGCCGCCGTTACCAAATTGTTCTTCCCCAACGCGGAAAAAGCTTACAGGGTTGTAAGGAAGATAGAGTTGGACCCGGTACTAACTCAGGTACTGACGGGGCACGGTGGGTTCTCGGAGTACTTGCACAGATTCAAGTGCAAGGACAACCCATCGTGCTCCTGCGATCCTGAAATCCCAGAGTCCCTTCCCCACCTAATAATAGACTGTCCCCAATATCAAGTGGATAGGTTTAATATCGAACAGGAAATTGGATACAAGATTACTTTAGGAAATATAAAAGAAATAATGTTAGATAAGGGAAGAAATCCATTCCTTAGTTTTTGTAAAAATATAGTTAGGAAAGTAAATAAGAAAAACAAAACAGATTAGTAATTTATGTTAAAATAATATAATTGTATATTATTCTTTAGCATATAAGTATATAATGTGAAAATAATATTAGTAGAATAGGATTTATACCGTTAAACACAATTGTATTAGATTAAGGAAATTTTGTTGCTAAAAATTGTTGTAAAACCTATGTTTGTAAACAGCAAACAATGTATTAAAATAAGAAATAGCAAGTAAGAAATAATGTTTATAGAAATAAGTAAGAATGTTGTGTCAAAATGTTATTAATAAAGAAAAAGTTGTTGTTGCGTTCCCTCAGAACCCCAGTGATTAAGAATAAGATTAAAAATAAAATAGGAAAATTAGAGTAAGGCAGGCGTCCCACCTGCTAATAGATAGATTAGGCGGTCTTTCCCGGCCGTTATAGTATAAAAGATGATGTATGAAAGTGTAGTATGCAGTATGAATGTGCGAGAGGCATTAATGCGAGAACTGGTATGAAAGAGTAGACAAAATTTAAAATGCAAATATAGGCTCTGACCCTATGTTAGAGGTAGAAGGAAAAAAAAAAAAAAAAAAAAAAAAAAAAAAAAAAAAAAAAAACCTAACCCCCCAGTCGTGCTCCGACCGTCCTAGCGAGCGGACGTGTTACAAGAGCTCTAAACGGGCGCAACTACTCCCGACCGGGCGCGAGCACTCCCGAACGGGCGCAACTACGCCCAAGCGGGCGCAACCACGCCCAAGCGGGCGCAACTACGCCCAAGTGGGCGCGACCACTCCCGAACGGGCGCTCCCAGGCGGGCGCGACTACTCCCGACCGGGCGCGAGCACTCCCGAAAGGGCGCAACTACGCCCGAGCGGGCGCAACCACGCCCAAGCGGGCGCAACCACGCCCAAGTGGGCACGACTGCTCCCGACCGGGCGCGAGCACTCCCGAACGGGCGCTCCCAGGCGGGCGCAACTGCTCCTGACCGGGTGCGAGCGCTCCCAAACGGGCGCAACTACGCCCGAGCGGGCGCAACTACGCCCGAGCGGGCGCAACTACGCGCGAGCAGGCGCAACCACGCCCAAGCGGGCGCAACCACGCCCAAGAGGGCGCAACCGCTCCCGAAAGGGCGCAACTGCTCCCGAACGGGCGCTCCCGGGCGGGCGCGACTGCTGACCTTGCGAAAAAGTAGGGACGTAGAAGTAAGACTTTTGAAAATACGCGGCTTTCACTGGTGGGTGTATTTAGCCACCCCCTCCTTCCTAAAAATTAGAGACGTAGAGTCACTATTGTGACTCTACATAACAAAACAAAATTATTTTTTTTTTTTTTTTTTTTTTTTACTTTTTTGTGAAAACCTCTTTAAAAATAAATTTTCGGTATAGAATTTGGACAAGCTATATTGCGCAGGACGCACTTGACATTTTTTGACAAATATATACAGGGTGTTAGTGGCACCCTAGCAAAGACTTTAAGGGATTATTCTACCCTTAGAGTTAAGCAACTTTCTCTATGGAACCACTCGTCGCAAATGCATAGTTAAGATTTTGATTTTTCGTCGAGAAGCAATGTATGCGTAACAACTCGATAATACCGTGGGCGGGCGCACGCGAGCTCTGCGGGCGGGCGGGCGCACGCGCGCGAGCTCTCAGGTTCAACACACCTTGCCCGCCCCCTTGCCGTTGCCGCGCTGGCCGCACCGAGTGCGTTCGTACAATTGAAATGTAAAACAATACGCACGGTTTTTATTGAGTAGGTATTATTTCTTTTTAACACTTAATTTAGTAAGGCCTTAAAGATAAACACGCACGATCAAAGTATCAAAAATGCCGGTAAAAAAGTAAGCACTGTAACTAATCTTACCTTTAAACATTTTGCCTCCGGATTAAGTACGGTTCAAAGTGGCCTCCACCAAGGCGCTCACACACACGTGCACGACGGAGGGTCTCGGCGTGAAGACGCGGCATCAACGTGGGGTCTTCCGATATGTTGTTCCTCAGCCGATCAAATACATCACTGATGCGACGTCGCATTTCCTCAGCGGTGTCACACGCTAACACAAACACCCGCTCTTTCACATACCCCCACAAAAAGAAGTCCAAGGGCGTTAAGTCTGGGGAGCGAGCCGGCCACGCCTGCGGCCCGAACCTGCCAATCCACCGATGGGAGAAATTTTCATTTAAGTGCTGGCGCACACCTAGCACGACGTGTGGTGGAGCTCCATCATGCTGGAACCAGATATGCGGTAATCGGTCCAGCGGCACGTCCTCCATCGCCTCCCATTCTTCGTCTAGTTCCACGTTCAAGGTGGCCAGCGCCTCACTAAACTCCCCGCGTAAAAAGTCTAAATAGCGCGGTCCATTCATACGTTCGGGTAGGAAAATAGGTCCAATTATTTTGTCTCTGTAAACTCCTGCCCAAACATTTACGGACCAGCGCGTTTGGTGACTCGTTTCTTGGATCGCAAATGGATTTGTCTGGGACCAGATGTGGGTATTGCGCCTGTTCCACATTCCGTTGCGAGTGAAGGTCGACTCATCTGTCCAGATGACTCGAGAAACGAAGTCCGGTCTCCGCTGCTGCTGAGCCATCAACCACCTGCAGTATGCCACCCGACGAAGCCGATCTGCAGGCAATAAAGCCTGCACCTTGTGAATATGATATGCACGCTGACGGTCACGTCGCAGCACATTCCATACCGTCCAGTGGGATACGGTTGCTCTTCGCCTAAGCCTTAATAGCTTGGCAGCAGTACGTGTACGAAGGTCTGGATTTTGGTGCATCAAGTCTAATATTTGCTCCTCACTTTACGCACTGATTGCTCGGCCGGCACTTTCGGTCTGTGGCACTATTGGCTGGATATTCAGTATTCGCTGGTAGGCCTGTGTTATGGTTCGGCTGTCTGGACGTCGCGAATCTGGATATCGCTCGGCATAAATACGTGATGCTCGAGATGCATTTCCACGAGCTTCCCCGTAACACATCAACATCCACCCGTACTCTTGTGCTGTAAATCGCACGGTGTTCCATGTTTATGCACTCACAATCACACACTCAATGAAGTCACACAACACAAAAAACACTTAAAAACTAATTAACAAGTAAAGTGCAACGAAAACAATTAAACTAAAAACAACAATAACAACATAAACAACAAATAAAACTCAAATACGTCGTCGTCGACGTCGTACGCGCGCGGTTCGTCTACAGATTCGCATTCGACTAAAGATCTTCAAAGCCGCGCCGCGCGCGCCGCTCGCACTGTCAAATCCTTTTGAAAATGCCGACTAGAGATGGGGCAAGTCAAACGTGAATAGATCAAAATTAAATGATCATTCAAACAGATCGAATGGATGAAACTCAAATCTACTTTTAAATCTTACACTATTTCACTTTTGCTTTACACACTATGCTTTAAATAGGAAATAAGAAGTAAAATTAATAGAAATAAATTAATAACCATAAAAAATAATTTCACCAATAACTAGGACGGGTGAAATTGCTAAGCACAAATAATACCTTCAGACATACCTCTATCATATTGGAATTATCGAATTGTTTTTTCCTGTTAGCCAGAAATAAAACTTTTGAAAATTCTCGACGGGTTCCTTTTACGAAACACATGTTTATCGTGAATTACTTGCACACATCTTTCAAAGAGATCTTACTGCATGCGAAATATCAAGCCTTAGAAAGATATTTTTTTAAAACACTTAAGGATTTTCTTTTATTAAACACAACCTTATCTTGAGTTATTTACACACATCTTTCAGAAACCTTACACATTCTTATCGCGAGTTACTTGCAGTTGCACACATCTTTCACAATTAGGTACGTTCGTCCTAGTAACATACGAATTTAATCACATAATTACTTTTGGTATTTTCAATACAAATGGGGCTTATTATTTTCTTCAGAACGATGATTCTTCTGAACTGGATGAGACTTCTGAACTGATGAATTATCATTCGATAAATTACGTAGATCACTCGAATAATTTCGATTGTTGAAATTTCCCATTCGCCCATCTCTAATCTACACAAAGCGACCGCCAACTTCTGCCGAATTCGGCACGTGCTGTACGGTACACCGGCAGTGTAAGCAAATTCTTTTCATCAGTAATGTGTCAAATCAATTTATTAATTGTAAATTGTTTTGGTAGGTACACAAATGTAATTGGTATGTAATGATTAATGAATGTGGCACTAAATGATTATTAATTAAAATAATGTTTTAGATCAGTAGTTAGTATCCAAAGAAGCTCCTATGAGGAGCTCGTTGGCGCAAGTTGTTAGCGCATCTGCCTGCGACTTGTTGTAGTTTACGAACTTTCACAAGGGCTGGTCACAGGACGGGTGACCAAAAGTTTTAAGTCTCTAGTTTCGCAGTGCTTCGGAAGGCACGTTAAGCCGTAGTCGTTGTCCCGGCTTCATTTAGAGTTATTAATACTCTCCAATCCGCACTGGGCCCGCGTAGAAAATTATGGCGCGACCTCTTTATCCAATCTCTAAGTAAGGCATGTGCTCCTGGGGACATTAAAATGGTTGATGATGATGTCGATCATAGAATACAAAATAACTTGTAGGTGTACAGTACGCACCGGCCGGCCGCCGACGCTCTTCAAATCTAATGCATCCACCATTGTAATTTGTACCTTATTTTAATGCAAGTAGTATCAAATTTGAATGGAGCGAAAATTATTCACCCGCTTTGCACTACGAGCGACGACCAAGAGGTATGTGCAACAGAGACAGATGTATGCCGTCGCGCGTCGGCCGGCAGCGGGCCGCCGACCGAACAGTGTCAGCGACCTTAAACGAACGATAGCAATCAGCTGTTGTTGTACATTGCGGGTTAATTAAATTTTGATATTTATTTATTTTTTTTGTAAATTTCGGTTCTATGCAACTAAGACAGTATCTGTGTGATGGAAAAAAATGAAAAAAACACAAAATTTTTCATGAATTTTGCGACGGAAAATTCCACTTCAGATGGACTCAGAATCATGAGTCGATTATGCCCTGAAAGTTTTCGCAATGGTGCCACTAACACCCTGTATAACATTTACATATACATTTTTATATATTTTACACTTTACACTTTATACAAACTGACAATACTGCTCCCCCCCATACCTTGACTTTTTCCGAGATGGCTTTCGTCCATACACCTGTGGGTAAAGGGAAAATCCAGAGTCCCCGGAAACAACCGGGATCTTCACCACCTGGCACGTCAGAGCCATTGACCGGGACTCAGGACCCTACGGAAAACTTCTTAAAACGCAGGAACGTTCAACGTAGGTCTATTGACTTAAAGAAGACTTATGAAAAGATTCCTGACGAATTCGCCAAGAAGACCTTCAGTGAAGTTCTCCAGGAACTGATGGTCTCAATGGAAAATGTCCCTCTAAAGATCAAAGAGTACCCACAAATGAGGAGGGATATCAAGGAACATTTGGAACAGCACTCGAAGCGCGGTCTCTTGCTCCTCTTCGACTTGAGCAAACGTTATACTGATATGGAGAAGGAGAACCTCAAGCTCACACTACAGGCTGCTACAACACTGAAAGCGCCTACTGCCGGAAGTGAGGACACTGTGGCAGGCAACAGGATGGAATCCTTGAAGGAGGAGTTGGAGGAGATCAAGTTGCTTGTCACAGAGTCCCACATGGACTTGGGGAAAAGATTGAAAGAACAGAACAAAATCCTGGCAAATCAAGCTGCCGCGCTCGAGAACGCTCCGCGGCCTACATCATCCCAGGCAGAAACATCAAGCCAGGAGGGCAAAATGTTAATTAACAAGCTGGAGGAGATCGAGACGAGCCTGGGCGACATCGCCTATCATAACAACAGGCATCTCGCAAAGTTAGAGGCCATGGACACAACGCTGAACACGGTGAATAGGAACATCTGCGAGGCTCACAAAGATCTGAGCGAGACCATAGGGACAGGCATTTCGGACCTGAGCGCCGCCACTAGCGCGGTGGGCGGAAACGTCGCAGATGTAAAAACCAAAGTGGAAACGGTGCATACGCTTCTAGAACAGGCAGACCACCAGCCTACAGCTGCAGCTCCATCTCGCAAGCTGTCGTATGCAGCCGTCGCTGCGGCTCCTAAAACCACGAAACACCGTCCAGTCCCGGCGCTTCACTCTGTCGTAGTGACCTCGGACGACGCTGAGGAAACCAGCGGGGAAGTCCTCGAGAGAGTGAGGCGCGCGGTCGACGCCACGAAGGCAGGCATCAAAATAGATAAGATTAGGAAGGCCAAAAACCAAAAAGTTATCCTGGGATGCCGCCACAAAGCAGACCTTGAGCAAGTGACCACCAGAATAGCAAAACAAGACCAAAAGCTAAAAGTCACACACATCGAGAACAAGGACCCGCTTACAATACTTAAAGATGTAGTGATATCAGAAGACCTGAATGACGAAGCACTGCTCGCGGCCATTGAAAAGCAGAATTCAAATATATGGGAAGATATAAAAGAAGAAGACAAGAGAATAAAAATAAAATATAAGAAGCGAACTAGGAACCCGCATGCATCGCATGTGATATTGCAGGTAAGTCCGTTCTTATGGCACAGGATGGTGGAGGCTGGAGTACTCCACGTTGACCTCCAGCGGGTCAGGTTGGAGGACCAGTCTCCCCTTATTCAGTGTTCGCGCTGCCTGGCGTACGGGCACGGCAGAAAATACTGCACGCACGATGCGGACAGATGCAGCCATTGCGGAGGTCCACATTTGCGGGCCAACTGTGAAGCTTGGCTCGCTATGTCTCCTCCGGAATGCTGCAACTGTGCGCATGCGGGGCATAAAAAGACCGACCATAGCGCTTACAGCGACGAATGCCCGGTCAAGCAGAAATGGGATTACCTGGCGAGGTCAACCACATCCTACTACACGGAATGACACGGCTACAACACCTACGCCATCTCACTCCACTACCACTCCACAACACGTACTACAAATTAAATTTGGAATTTAAAATGTAGATACTAAATTGCACATTTCACTTAAAAATTCAAAACTCATATTTTGAATATATGAATTTTGATATAAATAAAACAACTTCTTAAAAAACAGTTATTAAATAAATAGTAAAATTCATAATTAAGAATTCAAAATTCAAAATTAAAATTTATACAAACAAGTATTAAATATATTATTAAATAAGAAGACAAATATAAATAGACTAGAAAAAGGATAGCATTATATATTAAACAGAATATATAATAACTACCTTAAAATTAAAGAATACGTTAATAAATAATATAAATATATATAAATAATTGTAAAATTACTTAAATAATAACTAGGCAAACATTACGCATTAGATAATAATTGTAACCCCATTAGACAAAATCGTTTTTAAAAAATTAGGCGCATAAATGTAATAAATAAAAAATAAAAAATTGTAATTAGAAACTCTTAAAAAATTAGTAGTCCGTCAACCCAAAAGTGGAGTGAATTCTAATTTTAAAGATTGTAAATTAGCATAAGAAAAGAAATAGGATAGTACTATATATCGTTAGTATATATAAAAAACTACCTAGATAATAAGATTGAAAATAGAACGTAGATTTTAAGGAATATGTAGTAGAGGTAAAGAACCATAGACCGAACCATGCGTATTGCAACTAAGCAAATTTGTAATAAGTAAGTAGATATAAGAAATCGTAATAGAAATTAAGGAAGTAATAAAAAGGCCAAATAATTGTTAACGGTTAATTTGTAATAAATATAAAGATTAGGAAAACAATGTATAAATCTAAGATATATTAACTATTGTAAAATAGTAGATAGAAAGTAAAAATAAACCTGTAAGTAGTAAATAGAAATAGAACAAATAATTAAGAAAATTAGAAGTAATGATAAGAACAATAAAAACATGTAATGTAAATTTAGGAAAGAAAATTAGGAATTATAGACAATATTGTTTTTACTCTGATATATACTAGACTTGTAAGTAATAAGAAAAGATATGTGTGAACTAATTTACCCTGTTATTAATAAATATAGAATAAAAAGTAGCTAGATAGGCTGGCATCCCACCAGCAAAAAGGTATGAATGAGGATAAGGATGAAAGAAAGATACAGAATGCAGCATAAAAGTGCGAGAGGCATACTTGAGAGAACTGGCATGAATGAGAAAAGTAGATATAAAAAGGCCTGGACCTCGAGTCTGGGGAGCAGTTGAAAAAAAAAAAAAAAAAAAAAAAAACCTAACCTAACCTAACCTAACCTCCTTGGTTGGGCGGGCGCGCGCGCCCGCTCGCCCGGCTTGCATGCAACCTGGCGGGCGGGCGCGCGCGCTCGCCCCCCCGCGGGTATGTGTGCGCGTGTCACATTTCAAACACCTCACCCACCCTTCAACAACTTCAATTTTAATACTGCCCCACTGCAACCAATCTGGTATAATAATAATAACACTATACTCTCTCTCCATCTGCACCAACTTTGCTATTACTACTGTACCATGACAAAATTGGACATGGTACTGTATTAATAGAATTTAATTCACATATATGCATTTAATAATTTTTCATAACACCCAGTCAATCATTTAATTTGCTAATTCCACCACTTGAATTCTGTCTGTGTCCTGTTTTGCTTTGCTTTGCTTTTCTTCCCTTTTTCTTTCTTTTGTTTTTTCTTTTTTTGTCATAGCCTGAAACGCTGCCTCACCCTGCATACTGGCCCCCGTAATCACATCTATAGTTCTACAGCACAAACCATTAACATAGCTCGCACTGCTCTCCCCAGTCCCTCTCCCGGCCTCGACAGTAGCTATGGCTTGGAGCCCGTGCATCAACTGCAGGGGGGTCATAAGGGAACTGCTACGAAAGCAGGAGTATCTGCAGGGCAACCTGGACTGGTCCCTGGAAACAATCTGTGATTACGCCGGCATGGATCGATCCGTGGCACATACCCTGATCTCACCGTACACCACGGCTTCGGGTGCCAATCCCATACCGGACTCCTTCTCAAACGGCAACCACCACGCCAGATTTGCCCAATCCATTGCCAGCGAGCCCCCTCCATCTCCCTCCTCGTTTTCTCTTCCATCCGGCTCCGGGCTCCATCATGTTGTTGTTGCTCCGGACTCCGAGTGCGACCTGGTGCCGGATATGCTCGCTCTCTCCCAGCCGCCTCCTCCGGGCACCGAGGGGGCGGAGCTTGGGGCTTCGGTGGGCGTCCTGCATGCCCCCTTCCCTCGGCCGGATTGGCCTCTCGCGGGACACCCCTCGCCCCCCCTACAATATAAGGACTATTTCAATTTTCTACGGATCACTCTCTCCCCAGTGTCGGATTTCTCCCGCGACCCTCCATCACCGCCACCACCACCCGACACCCGAGGGCCGCTCTTGCCGCCTCCTGAACACCCCTACAGCGAACCGCACCCCGGACCCGCTGTGCACCCCCCCTCGGGGATAACTGCTGCCATGGAAGAGGCCACTATACCGTCGCTAATGCCCCCTGAGTTTGGACGGGGGGCGGCAGAGTTCGCCATCCCGGGGACCACGGCGCCTGTGCTGGTCTGCGCTCTCCCGCCTCATCCCCTTGACCTGCGCATCCCCGCTGCATCGCGCGCCGCGCCTCTGGTGGCGCCCCAAGACGAGCCGGCCTGCTCTCCCGCCTCTCGCTCGGGCGGAGAGGTTCTGCGACGGCGGCTGGCGGCGGCGGTGACCCTGGCCCCGGCCCGGGCCCGGGCCCCTGCCCCTGCCCCGCCCCCCCCGTTGCCGTCTTCATCCTCGTCATCTTCATCCTCATCTCCGCCGCCTCCTCCGCCGCCGCCCTCGCCACCCCCAGCGCCGGCGCAGGCGCCAGCCGAGGCCGCAAACGTGGAAATGGTGGATCCTGTGGCGAGGGGGGTGGGGATCGAGCGTGGATGCGGTGGCGCGGCTGGGGGGGGGGGGGGTTGGTGGGGCCGCCCGAGAACTGCCGCGCACAAACAGTGCGTGCTGTGCGGATTCGACATAAGGGGGGGGCATATAGGCAGACACTTCGGAAGGCGGCACAGGGAATACCACTACGACGTCAGGCACCCTAGATACCCCCTGCCATACTACATTAACACCGATCGCCTCCTCAACAGATGCCCGGTGGAGGCTCGGCCCGACCCAGCCACCGTGCGGGGAGTCTCGGGTGTAGACGCGTCCTTCCTGGGATTTGCCCCGTAGTTGGGCGATTACGGTCGGACCGGGCGGGCGCGCCCAAGTGATCATCGCCGGTCGCGCGGCCGCGCCCGGCGTCGCCAGTCGCACGGGCGCGACCGCGCGCCCGCATGCTACCCCCTGCCGGGGCCGCGGATCTGGGGCCCTACCGCCTAACTCAAAGCGATAGCCAAAGCGATAGCTATGCTCTATCCGTCCTTGTCATATCCTAACACGATGACAAGGACGGACTGTGCACTGACGTCATAAACCAAAGCCAGAGTCAAAGCGATTGAGTTAGGCGGTACAGGGGCAGGCCGGGCGGGCGTGCCCGGCCGGATCCGCGGCCCTGGTTTTGTTGTTTAATTTTGACCATTAACATTTGATTTTATTTTTTTTTCTTTTTCGAGGCTCGATCCTGTTACGTTACTTCGATTTATTTTTATTTACGCTAAAATTGTGAATTCACGCTTCTGTGAAAAATTAAAAGTTGATTTTGTTTTATTTACGTTATGTTTATTACCATCCGTTTCTTTAATGTACAAATTTTATCTAACGTATTTATTCGTTTGTCTCTTAGTTTAAGGTCTGATTCTGTTGCCACACTTTGATTTTGTTACGATATTTACGTTCAAACGATTCACTTTTAATCATGTTTATTGCCAGTTGTCTGTTCACCATTTTTTGTATAGGTTTGTGTATTGTATTTAAAAAAAAAAAAAAAAAAAAAAAAAAAAAAAAAGAAGGGGGTTGGGTTGGGTGGGTTATATTATATAACAGCACATACTTGTCATATTTGTTATATAGTTATATAGTTCTTAAGTTTGATTCATTTACGTTAAAAGCATTTTATTTTTATTTACGTTATTTACGTTAAAGCGATTCACTTTCAATTATGTTTAGTACCATTCGTTTCTTTAAGGTACAATTTTATACCACTATTGTTTAAGTTTCTGTTTTAGTTTATATTGTATATTGTATAGCTGTACACACGTGTTCGTAGTTGGGCGTTTATAGTCGGACCGGGCGGGCGCGCCCGAGTGATCATCGCCGGTCGCGCGGCCGCGCCCGGCGTCGCCAGTCGCACGGGCGCGACCGCGCGCCCGCATGCTACCCCCTGCCGGGGCCGCGGATCTGGGGCCCTACCGCCTAACTCAAAGCGATAGCCAAAGCGATAGCTATGCTCTATCCGTCCTTGTCATATCCTAACACGATGACAAGGACGGACTGTGCACTGACGTCATAAACCAAAGCCAGAGTCAAAGCGATTGAGTTAGGCGGTACAGGGGCAGGCCGGGCGGGCGTGCCCGGCCGGATCCGCGGCCCTGGTTTTGTTGTTTAATTTTGACCATTAACATTTGATTTTATTTTTTTTTCTTTTTCGAGGCTCGATCCTGTTACGTTACTTCGATTTATTTACGCTAAAATTGTGAATTCACGCTTCTGTGAAAAATTAAAAGTTGATTTTGTTTTATTTACGTTATGTTTATTACCATCCGTTTCTTTAATGTACAAATTTTATCTAACGTATTTATTCGTTTGTCTCTTAGTTTAAGGTCTGATTCTGTTGCCACACTTTGATTTTGTTACGATATTTACGTTCAAACGATTCACTTTTAATCATGTTTATTGCCAGTTGTCTGTTCACCATTTTTTGTATAGGTTTGTGTATTGTATTTAAAAAAAAAAAAAAAAAAAAAAAAAGAAGGGGGTTGGGTTGGGTGGGTTATATTATATAACAGCACATACTTGTCATATTTGTTATATAGTTATATAGTTCTTAAGTTTGATTCATTTACGTTAAAAGCATTTTATTTTTATTTACGTTATTTACGTTAAAGCGATTCACTTTCAATTATGTTTAGTACCATTCGTTTCTTTAAGGTACAATTTTATACCACTATTGTTTAAGTTTCTGTTTTAGTTTATATTGTATATTGTATAGCTGTACACACGTGTTCGTAGTTGGGCGTTTATAGTCGGACCGGGCGGGCGCGCCCGAGTGATCATCGCCGGTCGCGCGGCCGCGCCCGGCGTCGCCAGTCGCACGGGCGCGACCGCGCGCCGGGCGGTTCCATGCGCCCGGGCGCGTTTTGTGATGTTTAATTTTGAATATTATTATTTTGTTACGTTACTTCGATTTATTTACGCTAAAATTGTGAATTCACGCTTCTGTGAAAAATTAAAAAGTTGATTAAGTTGATTTTGTTTTATTTACGTTAAAACGATGGGGAAAAAAAAAAAAAAAAAAGGGAAAAAAAAAAAAAAAAAAAAAAGGGAGGGTTAGGTTGGGTGGGTTATATTATATTATATAACAGCACATACTTGTCATATTTGTAATATAGTTATATAGTTCTTAGGTTTGATTCATTTACGTTAAAAGTATTTTATTTTTATTAACGTTATTTACGTTAAGCGATTCACTTTCAATTATTTTTTTTTTTTTTTTTTTTTTCTCTTTATTGAGGAACAAACAGTCACACATTTATACATATTGCAAAAAAAAAAAAAAAACATGATGTACTTAAAGACCTATAGTTCCCTAGAATTATTATACATGTAAAGATATAAAGTTAACGTGAAATTTAACAGTAGATTTATGTATGCCAAAAGATTGAGTTAAGTGTATAAGCTTAAATAATTTTTCAATTTACTAAAGTAGGTACTTAATTAATAAAGTAGGATGAGAAAGGCACATTTTATGAATCAATTGATAGAATATTAAGAGTATCTTTTTTAAATGTTCTTAAATTCAAGCTAAAGATGTCGACTTCATGCAGCTTATCATCATAGATTCTACAGGAACGTCTAGTGAAAGTGTTGCTTCCGTAACAAGTTTTTGCAGGCGGATACGAAAAAAGATATTTCTTTCTGCACGATCTTTCACGCAAACGGGGGATACGAAATGTGATATTTTGTAAGAGTTTAGGTGCATCGATTAAGTTATTAATTAATTTGTATAAGAATGTAACGTCAAAGAGATCACGGCGATGACTGAGCAGGGGTATGTTGTGATGCTTTACAGATGTGTCATAATCAACGTACGTTCGACCTGTGCGAAAGTCTAAAGCCTTGACAAATTTATGCTGGACTCTTTCGATTCTATCAGCATGAGTATTAAAGGTGGGTTGCCAGACAACTGAAGCAAACTCTAAGTGACTTCGGACATATGAGTTGTACAATAATTTGTAAGTAAGTGAGTTTTTAAATGGTTTGCTAACACGGAGTATGAATCCAAGTTGTTTGAAGGCTTTGTTTAGCATTTTATCGATGTGTGGTATGAAAGTCAGCTTAGAATCAAGCGTCACACCTAGATCACGAATCTCATTAACTCTTGTTAAAACCCTATCATTTAAGGAATAATCAAAAATAATAGGATTGAATTTTCTAGAAAAAGTAACTGTATAGCATTTATCAGTGTTCAGATATAAACTGTTTTCTTTACAAAAAGCTTCGAATTTCATGAGGTCCTGTTGCATCAGTACACAGTCGTCTTTATTACGAATAATTTTAAATATTTTTGTGTCGTCGGCGTAGAGTAAGGAATTAGTATTGTGCAAGTTATCAGTGATCTCGTTGACATATAATATGAATAGAAGGGGTCCCAGATGGGATCCCTGAGGCACCCCTGAACTTATAGGCTTAAAAGAGGAAGTGTATCCAGCATAAACAACGGCCTGACTTCTGTTTTCTATATAAGATTTTATCCACCTGAAAAGGTCACCATGGATCCCAAGTTTAGATATCTTTGAGAGAAGTGTATGGTGACAAATTTTGTCAAAACATTTTGAAAAATCTGTGTATACAGCATCTACCTGTAACTTGTCATCCATGGCGCTCAAAATCATATCAGTGAAAGTCACCAAATTAGTGTCGACGCTACGGCCCTTGAAAAATCCATGTTGGTTAGGATTAATTAATCTATGAACGGCTGTAAAGACTATGAATGTAATAATTTTCTCTAGAATTTTACTAAATTGGCAAAGTTTAGATATTGGACGGTATTTTTCAATATCGGTACTAATGGGACCTTTTGGGATTGGGGTTATTAGAGCTTGTTTCCAGAGTTGTGGTACGCAGCCGGAATTAAGTGACTTATTGAAAAGCAATGTTAATGGTAGTGACAGAGACTGACGACAGTATTTTATAAATAAGGGCGGTATCCCGTCCGGTCCTGCACCCTTGTTAATATCTAATAAATTCAAATGCTTCAAAACTAATTCTTGTGTTATCTCTATTGTATTTAAGTTAAGCGGAGAATCAATTATGTTTAGTACCATTCGTTTCTTTAATGTACAATTTTATACCACTATTGTTTAAGTTTCTGTTTTAGTTAATATTGTATAGGTGTACATACTTGCTCGTAGTTGGGCGTTTACAGTCGGACCGGGCGGGCGCGCCCGAGTGATCATCGCCGGTCGCGCGGCCGCGCCCGGCGTCGCCAGTCGCACGGGCGCGACCGCGCGCCCGCATGCTACCTCCTGCCGGGGCCGCGGACCTGGCCGGGCGGGCGCGCCCGCGCCCGGGATGGTGGTTCCATGCGACCGGGCGCGTTTTGTGATGTTTAATTTTGTTACGTTACTTCGATTTATTTACGCTAAAATTGTGAATTCACGCTTCTGTGATTCACACGACACGATTACAATTAATCCTTAACCTTCAATGTAACTAATTCCCAACATATATGTTTTCTTTATGTTTCGTAAGTTATTAGTATTTTTATGCCGCTCATCATCATCACCGGACCCGGACCTGGCTTCAGCGCTGCTGTCGGCCGGCGGCCACGGTCTTCTCGTCTCCTCAATTTCCGCCCCCCTGACTGCCAACCTCACCCCTCACTTGGACTTTTCTCATCATCTGCTCACCGTCTCTTTTACCCCTCGGCTCCTCATCTGTTTGCAAGTGATTTTGACGCCCGACACCACACATGGGATAGCTTCTGCTCCTGCATTTGCAGCACTCGATTCGCAGCAATCTCGGATTCTATCACTCTTGGCAACCCTACATGGCACAATGACGGCTCCGTCACCTTGGTTTTCCACCAGGGGAAAGTGGAGTGGACTGGGAAACGTTCAGAGCAGCTACTACAACAACTACATACGCACTGAACTCGGTGCTGCTCCCGGGGGGCGTGCCTTGCTGGAGTGTGGAGGAGTCGGAGGAGTGCGCGCTCACTTCCATCATCTACCAGCCAACAATGAGACGATCTCCGAGCTCTGAGGTATTGCTAGCCCTCTCCAAGGCGGGGGGAGGGGGAGGGGGGGGGGAGGGGATGGATTTACCTGGGGAACCCGGCGGGCCTCGGTCGACGGCACCGAGTCGGAACAGCATGGACCACATGGAACCACATGGAAAAAAAAAAAAGGGGTTTGGTTGGGTGGGTTATATATTGTATAGCTGTACATACTTGTTATATTTGTAATATACACATGGAAAAAAAAAAAAATAAAAAAAAAAAAAATAAAAAAAAAGTTTGGTTGGGTGGGTTATATTGTATAGCTGTACATACTTGTTATATTTGTAATATAGTTATGCGGTTCTTTATATTATAGTCTACTTTAAGTCACCTTTTATATTTACTTTAACGCAGATGCCGGTCGCAGGTGGCCGCACTAGTTTCGGTCGCGGGTGCGGCCGCCTGCGATCGGCACTTAAACTTAAAAAAATTTGGTTGGACTTTTTCTGTACCCATTAATCATGTTTATTGCCAGTCGTTGATTACCATTTCTGTATAGGTACGTTTTTGTGTATTAGTATAGTGCGTTTGTTTTGTGTATTAGTATATTATGTTTTATTAATATTTTCTGTATATGTTAGGGATGTTGCTGGGACCCCCGTCTAAATAAATTTTCGTGCCTAACACCCCGCCTCTCGGGTCAGGCATGCCGCCGGGCCATCATATCTACGCGTGCCACCTGAGCACCTACCTGCCCTACATCACAGCCCTGGCCCGGCCGCAATAGTCGCTTCTTACCATTGGGGCTTTAAATTTAAATGGAAAGGGGCACCTAGACTCCGCCGCCCCTGGGGGGGGACTGGCCCACCTCGGGCCTAACGCGCACTGAGTGTAGGGGACGTGGGGCCCCAGCAGCAACCCAATTTCTATTTTATGTGTTTTACTCTATATATTTTTTTTTTTTTACCCTTTCCCTTTTTTTTTTTCTTATCCTTCCTTTCCCATCCTTTCTATCTCCCCTCCTTTTCTACCTCCTTTTTTTTCCCGCCCCGGCGTGACATCAGATGGCAACACGCCTCACCACGGGATGAGCCTGACGATGTCGTGTCATTTTTTTTTTACCACTTGGAGCAATCCAGCCCGTCCTTTTTTTACAAGGCCCTAATTCTTTGAACATCCCAATCGGGACCCCTTCCCGTTAACCATAAGCTTAAAAAAAAAAAAAAAAAACCTAACCTAACCTAACCTTCGTATGCGTGTTCCAAATCATGAGTTCTTTACATAAAAAAATATGAATTCGAAACTCGTGCTCTGATAATGGAAAGGTGAGCCCTGCAAAATCATATAGCATCTACAAGTACCGATATTGCGATCTATTTACCAACAAAAGATTCGATGCGATAGATGATAAATCGCGAGAAAAAAAAGCATTAAGAAAAACTAGGTAAGGAACCAACCGAGTTTGATTTTTATATTGATGAACAACTGACAACTTACAATAACAAAAACTTTTTCATAAAAGAAAGGACTTTTGCACAGTGTAAAAGAGTGATTCTGTTTAGCACGAAAGAACTCATGCTATTGTTGAGTCAAGCTACTTTTTTTGGATTATGGATGGAACCTTCAAAATCGTTCCTCAGTATTCATTCATGGCCCCACATACAACTGTGAAAAAACGTTTCCGTTACTATTTGCGCTTTGTACACACAAAGAAAAGCATCATAATGTGATGTTTGATTTGATTCCTGAATATTGTACAAAAATGAAATTACATTATATCCATTATTTGTCGTCATGGATTTTGAAAAAGCTCCAGCTTTATGTTAACGCCAAAATTTCTTAACTTATTTAAATCACGCTTTCTCAACTTCAATTTTGGTGGACTGCTACTACCATCACATCATCAAAAAATGTAATTGGCATTTATTATGAATTGGTAATTTAAATATTAGACATTTTAAGTTTTGATCATTTGAATTTAGACATTTTTATTTAGCACTATCTGACCGTTTGACATTTTCGTTTTTGACATTTTGAACTTTCGACATTTTAATCGTTAGACATTCAAATTTTTGTCATTTTGAACTTTGCCATTTTAAGTTTAGACATTCTAACTTTAGACATTCTGATACGTACCCGCACACAGTTAATTATGTTTCAATTAGGTATTTAAAAAATAAGACCTTAGGTACCTAACTGTGACGAAAACACTAAATATAACAATGCAAACTTAATAAAGTCTTGAATTTTGTCGAATCTTCAAACACTTTAGGCACATAATCCGATGAAATTCACATTTCATAGCACGTTCAAAGGTTTTATTGTTTAATGTAAACAATTTCTTATCCATTGACGATAATCCATTCTTCAAGTTCATAGAAAAGGACAATTTGATGAAATTATGACACATTGTAGTTTACTCCTAGGTCATAATTATATATTATATACCCTCGCGATTGTAGGTAAGTACCTAGGTAGGTATTATTAATTGTTAGCCGACACAGATAAATCATTTTAGACAAAAACAAAATAAAGAATCAAATCGCTTTGTTTACACGGCTTTCTATTTTAGGTTACCTATATTTTTCCTATTGAGCTCCACGGGTTCCCCCAGGCACCCGCGAGAAATTTATACCGTCAAGCATCGCGGGTGCCTCCAGGCACCCAGAGATCAAATATTTTGCCAGGCAATATTTTGCCTTATTGTAAATTAAATAAATCTTGGATTTAAATTTAATGTTCTGTGACATTGGGCCTTGACGGATATTCTTTTCAATGACGTATAACCCGTCTCGCGGGTGCCTGGGGGAATTCGTCGCGCTTAATAGGTTAAATCACAGAATGAGAAAGAAAGAGAGAAAGAATGGAGATACTCTTCTTTTTTAAACCAATCACGGGCATGGCGCGCAAAGGTGCAATGACCGTTCAATACCATGGGCAAAATCATGCACAGTTTATAAACTATTATAATTATTTGCAAATTAATTGAAGTTGTTAAAGGAAATAAATATTGCAAATAAATTTATTATTAATAAGAATAATAAATGTAAAATTATGATGATAAACAGCTTGATTGAATTATAATTTACATATTTATGATATAGACAAGATATATATCGATATTTAACATGGCTACTGAACGCACCTTGCTTCAATTGGCTTGATAATTGGATTGTGTTACATTACCTTTAAACGACGTAACTTTATGGTCTGTGGAATTTACTATCGAATTAACGTAACCCCTCTGTAAAATTCGTGCTGCCGATTTTGCTAGCTTTCGTATTCGAGTAGTATTTTTTTACGTGCGTAAGATTTCTCGATAGCTGTTCGTGCTAAGGGTACAGTTAGCCATGCCTTTAATATCTTTGCGTGTTTCCTAAGAAAAAAGATAAATCGGCAAAAACAAAAAAATGTAGAAAAACGATTTCTTTGCACTACTTATATTGCGCAACCATTATCATCCATTTTGTAGTTTTAAAACATTAGTAAAATGATTTTAAAGTGCTGGCAACTGTAGCGTTGTTTTTTTGGTGTATTAAACTAAATGAATGATAGTTTAGTTGATTTCCCTTGAAAGTGTAGTTTTTCAAAGTATAAAGGTACTTTTTCCTATTAATGATAAAATTTTATTGTTTGGCAGTAAGCCTCATGTCCTTTTCCTTATTTCCGTAAAAAGTTCATTTTAAATTTTCGCGTCATCGACTTTAAAAAAAAAAAAAAAAAAGAATTAGAATCGTATTTCCCATATAATCGACTCCCCCAGGCCGCCCACTAATCGGGGCGCGTGCAGTTATGACTTCCGATGTCCAAGTCTTGATGTTGAGAGCCTTTTCTGTAGTCCTCAAAAGTTGGTTAGTTCCGCGAAGTTGTTTGACCGTAGTTCCGTTGTGTTCGCTGGCAGCGGGGTTTGAGTGGCGGCGGCGGTCAAGTAGGTCGGCGGTCAAGCCATACCCATCGCTGAGCTCTCGTTGGACCCGCCGGAAGGCGTCCGAAATCTTGGAATGCATCAGAAGGAAAGTCGAGTCGTTGAACTTTCAAATATCAGCTGGTGTGTTTCAGACATCACCTATTTAATTCTTCCTTCGAAAATAACTTCATTTTGATATATTTTATTCAGACCAGTGTCTGATTACGCTAAAAGTATTCGGCCTTTTGTAGCCTATTTATTCAGACCATCGAATTTTGTAGACTGGTGTGAATAAGACCGGGAGACTTGTGTTTAACTCTTTTATTATCTTCTCACATAACTAATATAACTAACAGACATTTATAAGCAACTGCTTAACTAAGCTTGACTATCACCTGACGGTACCACGGATCACAATAGACTGAGTCAAACCTATAGCTGTCGCGCATGTGCAAGGATTGACATAATAGTACTGACTTTAATATTGGAACGTACCATAGTCCTTCCATCGTGAAGGTCCGATACTTCCCTCAACACACCCCCTCAATCCGCTGCACATGCTGACCATCCTGACCTAAACCAGTTTTCTAACTTCCTGTACATCACTACTAAATTTCGAATTATCTGCCTAATCATTCTTATACAATCTGAAATCCTACCAACAGTTACATTAACTAACACAGACGACAGAATTTCTACACGGACAATCCAATTACACAATCCAAACCAGACCTAACTAACTCAACCAAAGAATTATCAAAATACAACACATAATACAATACATTCGGATATCAAAAACATTCTATTGCTTTTAAATGATGATTCATTTACTTTATAATCCTTTCTAATCCCACACCCCCTTAAATGAATCATTATTTAGAACACCCCCTTAAATTATTTAAAGCACCCCCTTAATTCTTTAATCTATTCTAACTTCCACTAAACTTCTTCATAAATACATAAATATCTCTCTCTTCTATTTCTTATCAAAACTTCCTTCCAACTCAACTCCTCCAATATTATAAACTCCTTCTCTATCTCTTCTATATAAATTCTCCTTCTCAACATCTTCTATATAAATTCTCCTTCTCGACATCTTCTTTATAAAAACTTCTCCTTCTCAAACTACTTCATCCTTAACTTCTCCTACTCGACATCTTCATCAATACAAAACCTTCTCCTACTCGATATCATCTTCTTCATAAAACTTCTTCTCCTCACATCATCTTCATTATAAAACTTTACTCCCACTCGACATCATCAACATTATAAAACTTCTATTTTTCTCCCACTTGAATCATCATCATCATTAAAAACTTCTTCTATTTCTCTCCCACTCGATTCATCATCATTAAAAACTTCTTCTATTTCTCTCCCACAAAGAAACCTCCTTCTTCTTCATCATCATCCTGCTCGATCTCTTCATCATAAAATACTCGCCAAAAATACATCTTCAAAATAAACTTGTTCCAAAAAAAAATTCTTCACATAAAAAATCCTTTCAAAAAATTTCCTTTCTTCATTTTTTTTTCCATCGTCATTTGTTTCACCGTCATTTGTTTCACCGTGATTTGTTCCACCGTCATTTGTTTCTCCAAAGCTTCTATCTCTACTTCTATTATTTTCCACCGCTCGACTTCCCTCAGTTTCCATTACTATTGCCATTTTCTGCTTCACTCTCTACTGCTCGACTCTGACTTTCTTCAATTCCTTCACTATCGAAAAATTCTTCACTTTCTATAATTTTGAGGGTTTTTTAATTTATTTATGTTTTCCATGGCCAAAAGTGTAATTCAGAAAATTTCATATAAATTCAGGTTGAAATTCAGATTCAAATAAATTTTCTTCAATGTTCTTTTGTTTTCCGGCCATACATGTCAACAACAAAATTTTATTTTATTTGTCAAAATATTTTTTCTGATTTTATCTCTTCAATGATTTAAAAACACCATTATTATGATTTAAAAACACCATTATTTTATTATATTTGTTGTCACTTCTTATCTGTTTTTTCAACACTTTTTCTAAATTTCTTTACACTTTCGTTGTACTTTATTTCCCTTGGTTACACTATTTTGTAAACAAACGCGTTGCTAGGCATTATACTCAGTTACGTTATTTCTGAAAACACTGGTGAAAAGTTTTCTTCTTTCTTCACTCCCGGTCTTTACAGTCTTTTAGAGTGGCCCATAACCTGTATGGGCCCATAACCTATAGACTGGTGTGAATAAGACCGGGAGACTTGTGTTTAACTCTTTTATTATCTTCTCACATAACTAATATAACTAACAGACATTTATAAGCAACTGCTTAACTAAGCTTGACTATCACCTGACGGTACCACGGATCACAATAGACTGAGTCAAACCTATAGCTGTCGCGCATGTGCAAGGATTGACATAATAGTACTGACTTTAATATTGGAACGTACCATAGACCTTCCATCGTGAAGGTCCGATACTTCCCTCAACAAATTTGACCAGGTTTGTGGATTTTGTACTACAGATTTTCGTTTCCTGGAATCTTGGAAAATTGTTTTATCACGTTACCTATTCGTTGTTTACAGGGATTTCTTGGCTTATTTCGCTGCTAAGAGAAGCTGCTGAGTGCTTGTACCGATTTGGTGGATTTAAAACCATATTTATTGTTTCACAAGGAGCTGAAGGTATTCTGATACAATCTATACTTCATTGATATTCCCTATACAGCAGGAATATTTAGCTTTCTTGTAATAATTATGTTCTTTAAAATTATGAGCTATTAGTAAAATCTATGGGTTGATCTGGGTCGCCGTTGTTAACCACAGTACTGTTCCCCGAATACAGGTGAAGAAGCTTATACGGGGCCACGTTCCCAGCCCACTGCTCCGTTCGTCCCAGTAGTCGGAAGACTAGACGGCGAGAGAAACAAGTCGAGTTACCTGACACTCGTCACTCGCTAACGGCTCCTAGGAATCAATAATCAGCAGCCGTCGAATCTGTTCAAATAGGTACTATTTAACTGTAAAATCTACCTAACATTTAAACTAACCGAAAGCGGCAAGAAATCCTCGGCAACAAATAGTCTCCGGACTCTAATATTTAGGCATTCTAGTTAAGTCTCGAGCTAGATTTTTACAAGAAACTATTCTTCCTGATATCCTTCGGGCAGGCATTCCTTACCCACATTATCTTTGAGTTAGTTTTAAGAGTTAACCACTTTTCTTATATAACCACTGGGGAAGCAGGCGATATTTTTATTGTTTATTTACCGTTGTACCTCGGTGAAAATTCAGCGGTTAACAGTCAGTGATTGCAAAGATATTTATCATTTATTATTATATAGAATCAAAACAAAAGGAAGTTTCAATAAAACTGTATTTTGGTATTTACTTTACATGTAGTTGTGTTCTTTATTTTCCCTGAATATGTCATTATGGTAAGTACCGCATGATTTGTATTTACTTACTTTTTCTTGAACAGAGGGCAAGAGAAAAACTACATTACACAACACTAAATTAATCTATAAAAGTAACGTACTCTAAGGTCAATACAGCGTTGACGGCCATATTTTTTGTCAATTTGGTGACACAGGCGATCAAAGTGAAAAGTGTCGCATTTTTTGAGATTTCAAGCTAAGTTTTTGGTAAAACTTATAATTGTTGTTGTGCATGGTTTAATTAGATGTGTATGATCAGCCAAAGCTTCTCTCGAGGCCGTCATGCTACGCGTGCTGAACGTTATCCATTGCTCCTAAACTATGTAAAAATAAAAACCGTTAAATATTAATACATGGCAATAATGGTAATTATTTAACAATGCCATTTTTTTGTCGAGCTCGAGATAGCTTTCTCCACCCAAGACAACGAGTCCCGCTGCCAAACTGTGCTCGGCATATCAACATAGGTCGTAGGCAAGAGATAGGTTTTTCGATCTACACCCGACCTCGAGTCCTATTGCTCATGCTCACGTGGACCCCCTAATGGACCCCCTAAAGGATAAAAATTGCTTGTCAATCATTTACATTGCATTGCTTGTCAATCACGTTTTGATCGTCTAGGAGCGATGCTTGCTACAAGCACCACAGAATAGATAGATTACCGTGGCCAATCAAAAGTAGGCCACGTCCCCAAATAGTAAATGCAATGTTAATGATTGACAAGAAATGCTTGATCGTCTAAGAGCTCCATACACGATCAAAACTGCTTGTCAAGCATTTACATTGCACCGGCTTGTCAATCACATTTTGATCGTCTAGGAGCGATGCTTGACAAGCACCACAGAATAGATAGATTACCGTGGCCAATCAAAAGTAGGCCACGCCCCTAAATGGTAAATGATTGACAAGCTGTGTGTCTATGGTCTTTCTATGATCTTTCTTGCTTGTCTTTGGCCGCGTTCCGAATCACGCCAACAGCACTTTTGCGCGTATAATCCATTAAATGAAGTAGTCGTACCAGCGGGTCTACCGGCTAAAAATAATGAAGTTAATGTTAACTGTAATTTGACAGATGGATATGATACATTGCTTCTTTTCTTTGGTAAGTTTTTATTTGTGCCACAACGAAGTAGCAATGTATCACATACATCTGTCAAATTACAGTTTACATTAACTTCATTGTTTTTAGCATAGATATAGTATAGGTTTTTAGCCGCTAAACCCGAAACAGAAATACGCTATTTCAATTTGGTCGGATTCGCGCTAACAGGGTTGCGTTCAGAGCCTTAGAGCGCGGTTGTTTGGTTTATTTTTTAACTCACTCTAAGGTTCTGCCTGCCTAGCATGACCGATTTATATCACGTGATATAGCGTTTTATCACATTCAACTGTCAAAAAGACAAAAGAATTTGACAGTTGAGTGTCGATAAAATGCTATATCACGCGATATAAATCGGTCATGCTAGGCAGGCTGGAACGACCATGAACTTTAAATGTCAATGTCAATACAAAGTCTTCATTTTCCAATACGAATAATTTAAACTTTTCTTTATTCTAAATCAAATAAAATCCGTTATTTGAGAATCTACCATGATTATTTTAAGAATTAGACTCAAAAACATCAAAACACAAAATAATGTCAATTGACATTGACATTTTTTCTATAGACAAACGTCAGAGTGTTTTACAATCATCCATTTTGATGGTTAAAAAGTTGCAACGCTCTGACGTTTGGAGCGGGACGGTTACTTGTGTCAACCGAACGTCACGCTCTAATGTTTGGGCCGCGCCGCCGCCGTTAGAGCGTTTGGTTGTGGTTAGGTTGCACTCGGACATAGCCTTCTCTATATGTATCAAGCCATGAACTTAGGTTTGGCAACGTCTGTTACTGTCAGTTCGTGGTCATGTCTTCGGCCGGTCTCCATACTAAATGTATGGGAATATTTCAATTTTAATAGGTCGATAACTTTTTTCGTAATTATTGTAGGGGATTGAAAATATCAAAATAATGTAGTTCTTTTATTGAAGTTCTTTATCATATTAAACAATAAGAAAAATTTCAATTTTAACTAGGAAAAAATGGCTGTCAAAGATGTCATCTTTTTTGTTGTTTTTTTTCAGCAGGGCGTTGATTAACACGCCTTCTAGCTATAAATGATATATCATTACAAAGGTCTTTTAAAGACAAATATTTGCTGTTAATATACTTTATATCAATTGTTAATACTTTTGGAGTTAAAGGTTATTAAAGTATGAAACTGGTTTATTGTCTATGGGAGTTGATCTACCCTACCTCTAGCATTGAATAATATATCATTAGAAAGGTTTTTATATGAAAAATATTTGCTGTAAACATACTTTTTATCAATAGTTAGTATTTTCGGAGTTTTAGGTCATTAATGTTATAAAATTTGGTTGATTTCAGAGCGATTTAACTCTCAAAGTACTAATGATTGACGTTTGCTGTCATACAATAAAATGTTTCAAATTTGTAAAAATACATTTCCAATGATGTAAGATTCATTGCTAGAGAAGGCCTAGATCAAAATGCTCATCGTACTAAAGGACCCCTGAAAAGGTCAAAGAATTTGACTCAAACCCTATATCCTAATAAATAATATAATAATAATAAATATAAAATCTTTATTGAAATAACCTTACATCACAATTTACAACTCGTTTAAACATAGATAATAAAGGAAAAAGGAATAATAAATAATAATTAAAATAATGTTATACCCCGTACGATACGTACCCACGTGCGATGTTGCCGTTCTGCTCACTTCATGGCTTGTAAAATATAGAAGGCTATGACTCGGAGCGTAGTTTTGGAACGCGCCTCAGCGCTATCAGCGTGATTCGGAACGCGGCCATAGTCTAATAATTGTCTATGCTTTAAGCAAGATGGCTGACTACAGTGATGTTCGTTCGGGGTTTTATTTTCTTTGTTTACCTTAAAAATTGCTTATTCGTTTCAAGTTATTGACTTTCATGTGATAGAATAAGATGTTTATAGGCATAAAAACTCTCAACATTCGTTTAGATACGTGCAAGTGTGTGTTTTGACATAAAACTAGTGGCACCAGTCTCACCTTGTAAAGAGAAAATGGGGAATTGTTTCAGCAGCACTGGAGAAAAAGATTCTAAAAGTAAAAATGATACCCATGAGGAAGACGCACGTCCGTTCCAGAGCCCAGTGCCGACTCCGCCCCCGGATCCCATTAGATCGACTGTAAATCAGGGAACTGATACGAGCGAGGTCCCTCCCACCCGTGTATTTGTTGCCTTGTACGATTACGATGCGAGAACTGATGAAGACCTTAGTTTTAGAAAAGGCGAACATTTAGAAATCCTAAACGACACACAGGGAGACTGGTGGCTAGCTAGGAGCAAGAAAACCAAGCAGGAAGGCTACATTCCGTCGAACTATGTTGCTCGGTTGCAGTCAATAGAGGCCGAACCGTGAGTTACACTTTTTATGCAATCGTTTCGATAGTGCTAGTGATAAATAGCTCCTGCGCGATTTCTTTTCCTTCATACGTCTTTATTGAAGTTTTAATGACTGGTGTAGTATGAACAGCTGTTTTTATTATCATTTTATATATAAATTACAAACCTTAATAAAACTGCATCAGTAGAAAATATGGGTCACCCACTGTCAATAACATAATCAATTTATGGTAGGGTAACAATAAGAAACAACATATTTTTTTATATCCCAAATGGAGGTAAAACATTATGAGCTTTGACAGAATATCAAAATAATTACTTAACTACTGAACAATACAATAAGTCAAAGTTGATTTTCTTTATTTAATGTAAACCTTTACACATTGTTTACACGTGCTTATTAATATCAAAATATATCAGGTATACTAGTAGCTTAGGGTAATTGTATACATACTCGACACTACTACATAATATTCACAACATCTCATTTTTAACCGACTTCCAAAAAAGGAGAAGGTTCTCTGTTCGTCTGTATATTTGGTTTTTTTTTATGTCCACCGATTACTCGAAGATGGCTGAACCGATTGAAATGATTCAAACGTTATTACATTAGGTAAACTCTCAAGTTGGTCCCATTTTTTAAAATTTTGAAATCGGTTCAGTACTTTTCAAGTAATCTTGAAAAAAGCACGAAAATAGTATGATTTTGTGTGAATTACCTTGATGATAATGGTCGTATTACTTCTTTGTTTATGAACTGATAAGGGATATTGTTTAGTTCTTCAACCGATTTAATAAAAGGAAGTTCTCCTTTTTGTGCAAAGTTTATCCTTGGCGATCAACCTTAAAACCTCTTGGGATGAACCGGTCGATCGATTTGGGCACCTCTGATTTATAGAAAACCTAATGTGTAAGTTGACAAATATCTTGGTATTGATAGAACTCATATTTGATTATCCAAATTAACTTAAACAAATACTCAAACAATAGATTAAAATTCAATTATATATATTTTTATTTATCATGTATGTATGTTATTGCATATTTATCAGGATATTGCAATATCATGTCGGGGCCAAATTACTCATATCCTGTCCTGTACCACACATTTGTTAGCAAAAAGAGTAATAATAAGTACTATCAATTATATATAATTATTATTATGTTTTGAGGCGCTTAGTTTCTGTACTAAAAGTTTTTATTTGGATCTGCCGCCGTATTACAACTTCTTAAAACTTGCCAGTTTTCTAAATGGCTATCAATCAATGTGTCTCTTTTATTTGCTATACAGCGAGAAAGAGATGTAACTATAACAATTCATAAACCTGGCAAGTTTTAAGGCGGTTGTATGACCGAAAGTGGCGCCGTCAGAGGTTTTTATTTAATTAGTTATTAATAGAAAAAGATTTTAATAATGTTTTATGTAGAGTTTTTAGGGCCCACGGTCTAGTATTTTTAAAAGGTCACAAGGTCTACATGCCCTCGAAGTCATTAGTAGTAGATAGCAAATGTGTGTCAAAAACTTTAGCAGTTTTGCTATCTACTTCTAGCAGTGACTACGAGGGAATGTAACGATACCGTCTAAAAATACTAGACTGTGGGCCCTAAAAATTCCACTTAAAACATTATTAAAATTGTGTATTAGAATTATAATATTAAATAAAATTCACTGCGGCGCCACTTTCGCTCAGGGTGCCACCTTAAAAGGTTGTTATACCCGTCTGGGGCTCTACCGCCTAACTTAAATTGCTATCGCAATGGCTTTTATTTGACAGATGGATGTGATACATTGCTACTTCTCTTTGGTAACTTTTTATTTGTGCCAAATTGAAGTAGCAATGTGTCACATTCATCTGTAAGTTCAGCGGTAGAGCCCCTGTTTAGTAGCTTATGATAATTATTAATCGAAGATTTAGATTTTCTATAAATTTTCCTATGAAAAACTGCAAGGCTGATTCCAGAATCAATATAAAGGTTCCAATTAATAGCAAATGTTAAATAAAAGTACAATCAACGATTTTTTTAACTCAAAAAAAATAGTTCACATCACAAGCAAAGCCATAGGACAATACTTGTTAAGTATATTATCTGAAATTTAATTTCATACAAAAATCAAAGAAAAATGGATCTTATTTAAACTGGATTAAGAGTCACAGGCCGCTTACTGGGCTAGCTTATCTTTTACCCAGTATCCGGCCGTCATGTTCTTTGAAAGGCGGCCGGTATACTGGGCAAAGGGGGGCCGGAAATAGGAACAGGGGGGCCAGACACTGGGCAAATCGTACTTTTTTGGAAAATAATTTCTAATGACAAAACCGACTAATGGAAAATTTCTAAAAAAATACAGGTAATTCTCAAGGATATATCCAACCACATAAAAAATAGTTGGGATCATTGTTAAATTTAATCATCATCATCATCAATTGTTATATTTAAGTTACAACTGTTCAAAGTCAACTTTACCCTAATTGTGTTATATACTTGTTTGTTTTTGGTTGCAAATTAAATAATATATGAATGTAAAAAACACAAAACCAGTAAACAGAAAAAAGAAGAGCCAGGATAGGTAGCTACCTACCTTGTTTTCTTTGTGAAAAAGGAGATTTCATTTTCTTCACCTATTGTGTTATGATGTTATAATTATACTAATTTTTTGTCTTGTTTCAATCTTCTGTAGCAGCTACCTTGCTGCCCAAACATAATAAGTTATCATTTGGACTATTTTAGCAATGTTCAGTATATGGAATGTATTTACTAACGTAAAATAAACAAATAGGTAATTCATAAATCATCATTATCATCATCATGAACATAAGCTCGAAAACTGTAACACAAGTATACGATCGTCAATAATAAACAGTTAAATAGAAACACCACAAAACTATGTACATCAGCCATTCTTGATGTCCCCACTGCCTTCCTTATGGGTGGTAAGGAGGATGGGCCATAACCCACCACGCGGGCCCAATGCGGACTGGTGGGTGTTAACGACTGCAAATGCAGCCGGGAACAACGGCTTAACGTGCCTTCCGAAGCACGGAGGAGCTCGAGATAATAAATGTTTGGTCACCCATCCCATGACCGACGCTTGCGAACGTTGCTTAACTTCCGCAATCGCTGGGCCAGGCGCTAAACCACTGCGCCACCGAGCTCCACAACACACACACACACAGCTACAAAATTATAGTAGGTAACTTTTATAGAGCGGTACAGGTACGGTATACATCATACAATACAATGTGCATGCGCCTATAAGAAATACGCAGGCGATACATTCTGTAGGCGCCATCTTTTTCATTAACTTGTCAGGCGCTCAGGTGAAAGCGTACTCGGAATGTCAGTGTTTTATCACAATCCAGGCTATAACATATTAACAAACAATTTCAGTGAGTTAATAATAAGTTTATTAACTTTTTAATCTAAGACCCATAGGTACTAGCAGACCTGACACAAGTACGGTACGATTTTGATGGTCTTTAGAATTAAAAATCCTACATTGTCTAAACTTTCAAACGTGCACAGCACAACTGCTTTCCTATTTTATAGTCCCCTCATGACTAAAACGCTGGTTATTACTATAGCATTTGTAAGTGAGCTACCCGGCCACTTACACCTCGATCAGATTAGCACGCTATCACAATAATGATTACAAACGTTTACCACGCTTCTGTCCATTGCGTAATTCGACAGTAGCAGTATAAACTAGCCATTGAAAAAATTTGCAAGCGAAAGTAGGTGCGCTGCGCTGCTAACTGTTCGGCTGACGCCGCGTGTCTGTAACAGGTTGTCGTTTGATTCCACTAATATCGAGTGACCCTTACAACTATTTATCACTATTGATCACTGAACATTCATCACAGTGTCAAATGCACTTCCTACTTCGGAATCTTATTTAAGGCGCTGTACGTAGTGAAACTAGCGCCGCCACTACATTTATTTTTATTACTCGTAAACCAAGTCGATATTTAATAAAAGCTCAATGTTAAAGTACCCCGAAAATTTTGGGAATAACAGTGGCCGCCTCCTATTTTTTTTTCCCGAGTGGCAGGATGTTGAGTTAAGGAGCGAAATTTTTAGTCTATGTCATTTTAGAAGAAAGTTTGGTTTTGTATTTGCTCTCTGTATTTTGTTCTCTTTGTTCTGAATAAACGTCAGTCATGGAAAAATATTTTTTGCATTTTCGTATTTTATAAAGTAATAATAAATATTTTTATCCTCGCCGCATGTAATTTCTTAAACTGTCTCTAATATTTTTTGAATAACTCTTCAACAGTTTTCATTCTTTCTATACAAATACAAAATACAAAATTATTTATTCAGTAACAGGCAAAGATATTAGAATTTTAAAAAGAGGTAGATGGGTTACCTGCGCCTTAACACTGGCAGTCTAAAACTTGGCTAATTAGCTCACCTGAGTGTAGTCTCGCAAAAGCATCGGCAACGTTGACACTTTGAAGTGCTCCCGCGAAACACAGTAAAAATGCCGTCCTGCGTAATGCGAACTTGTACTAATTACACAAGCAAGACTTCCAAAAGTCTAGGGATCCATGTATCATGCGTAAGTATTATATTTTAACTAATTTTCGTTCATATTTGTACATTAGAAATGCAAAATGTCAGTAAATATTATCCAAAAAGATTAAGTGCGACAGCAAATACTCCGATTACCGAGTGTGATAGAGATGTCTGTCATAGATTATAAATGTACAGAACGGTCAATGTCACGACATTGCTCAAGCATTATCCACGAGATGAATAACTAATGAGGGCTTTTCACAATGACAAAAAACTGTAGGCTATCGAGCCAGATGATCTATCGAGATGGCTTTGATAAAAATAGTTGACAATGTGAGTTTTTTACTAAGCTTCGAAGAGTGTCAACACCATCTAGTGATTCAAATAGTTACTATTTTTAGGGTTCGACGAGTATCAACACGATCTAGTGAGGCAAATAGTTACTGTTTTTATTTTTTAAATGTCACTTTGAAAAGCCCTCATTAACTTATTATATATTTACTATTATTTTTATAGGTTTCCAGCAAATGAATTGCGATGTATTAAATGGATAGACATTGTGCGGAGACAGAGGAGAGAAGAAGATTGAAAATTTCATAATGATCGGTTTAGTAGTTAAGACGTGACAGCGTAACAAACAAACAAACAAACAAACGGACTTTCGCATTTTAATATTAGTAAGGATTACCTAAACCTTGTGACATAGAATTTCTTATCGCCCATATTTAATTAAAGCTAAATTCCTTACTAATTTGAACACTTTTACTATTTAAATTTACAAGTTTTACGAAGTTACATATATTTTAAAAAATCGTTTTGGTCACAAAAAAATTTTTTTTCGGAGTGGAAATCCATTACGCAACGGACTATTTATTATTTTAGCAATTAGCAATAGAAACTAATAGGTAAATTTTATTGTGCCCAAAAACAACCCAAGATATTAATTAGGTTCGACCCGCTTTTTGGGTCGAAATCGGATTTAAACTCGTAAAGACCCGTTTTAAACCTTAATTATGACTATTAGTAGCTTTTTTATTTTATCGCTTGAAGTAAAATGATTCATTATTTTATTCAGATATCATTGTAGTTCATAGGCATCAAAACATCGAATGTCTCTTCTGTGACACATTTAACGATATTCTATGATTAGTATCGCGACATTCACGACGACATTGCGCAACATGTATCTGTCTCGTTTACGCTCTTGTAAATAATCATACTATCTTGTTCACACTTTACAACACGGTCAAGTTAAGTCGGCCTATGCGACCATACGAAATCATCGACTCAAAGTGCCGAGTTACCTTGACCGTGTAACATCGTATTATTTAGTGTGTTATAACGAGGCAGGTATATACGCCTTGCGGACAAATTCATGGCGTCGCATATACCGACATAACACATCTTTTTAATTCTAATATCATTGGTAACAGGAGTATTTATTCAGTATCATTCTTTCTATAAGTTTTAAAACCCAATTTAGCTGAAAATGGCCACTTTGGCTAGAATGGATTTTAACACTTAGTGGCGGCGCTAGTTTCACGACCACCGCGCCTTAAGCGTCTGGCGCCGGCGGCGGCGCCCGTTGTTAACTTTGTGAGATGTATTAATTTTTCTTATGAATTATTTATTCGCGAGTATAAATTCAACCGTGTCAAATTTTATGTAATGGATTTAACGTTCGTATAACGGCATCAGAGTCTTACGGGTCGGTTGTGATCGTAAATAAAGGGTTTGAGAATCTTAAATGCTAAATTCTGTTCCGGCTCGTTTTTTTTCTTTGGTCTTTTTTCCCACTTATTTATTCCGCAGTTTCATTTTTTTTATATTTTCTACAAGATGTTCTGTAGCTGAAATCTTTCCTTATCTGGATGGAGAATCTTAGTTAATTTTAAAAGGTTTTTTCATCTTCTGGAAAGGTCGTTGACCAAATTGTTATCATTACCTTAACCTTACCGGGATCTGTTAAAGGCACGAAGGTTTTCGTTTCTTGCACACTTTTGTGCTGTTAACAACACACGACATCTTACAAAATGCTGTGATTTCAATACATGCATCTGGAAAGAATATGATTAAGGTTTTAAAAAATCTGACTGAATAACACAAAAGCACAGCCTTGGCATTGTCGTCGGGGCTTTGTGAAGCTTATTTGCGTTTACCAACGTTCCATCCGATACCCTTTTAACGTATCTAATGACTCGTGACGTGAAGGACGCCACAGCACGTTTTAACTTTATATATAACATTTGCCTGCTGAATGAAACCCAAACAGCAAGTAAAGAACGATAGTCGATACGACAACCCACATTTCGAGAAAAGCCTAGCTAGTAGGTACTTGTCTATTTCTGGAAACTATCCGATATTTATGCATGAGGACAAAAATAAATTGCATACGGTATTTTTTGCTGCATTTTGCCCTACTAAAGCTAGCTCTGTTATGCCACTAATTATGCGGGGAAACTCTAGAAATATCAATCCCAGCCACAAATAAACATGGTAAGTATTTAAAATACCGATCGAATATGCGGGTGCTTAAAACTTACGAGGAAGTAGGTACCTACTCGTAATTTTCCTAAACAAAGCCTTTGTAGAAGAATCCCTACAGTCATACAAAGAACATCAAATTGACATTTTAGCATGGAAAGTCGACGAGACTCTAATATGTAGTACCTATTAACGACATCCGTTTGCTAGAAACACGCGACTATAAAGGCTATGTTTATTTTTGACCGACATCTTAAACAGAAATACTCAAAACTCCAATGCGTTCTTGGTTTAATTAACGACTTTCATTTTAGACAACCTTCGGACGCAATCATCATTAATTAGATCATTTCATTCGTTTTATCACGTATTCGTTCTATTTTTGGAGGCAGGCTCGAGAAGAGTTAATTGATTGACAAGAATATCGGTTACATGAGTTTTGGTCTCAGTGCTTGAATTCTTGTTCTGTTTTCTAAATAGGACAATAATTGTAGGTAATTGGAAGAATGCCGTCCTTTGTTTTATGACAATTATTAACACGAAAGACGATTGGCCTTGTTGATTAAACTGCATCGCGTTCCGCACGACTTGCACGGTGCACCGGTCAGGCAAACGAGGTCGCTCCTCCTAACGGCCGGGCCCTAACACTCGAATCGAACAAGACGGTTAATCGCAACTCAATTTTAAGCAGTGTCCGGGCATTCGCACTGCACAGGAAACGCGTTTGATGCATTGTGCTTTGCACACAGATTCGATGGAACTGGCTTCGTCGGAATCGACCTTTATGACGCGTAACCACTGTTGATAAGCCAAACTGCAGGAACAAGAAACTTGGTGATGGATGACTAAAGGACATAAACAACCAACAGTCTGAGTAATAAAGAATTTTGTTCCACATTATTAAGTACCTATGTGAAAAGTAGAATTGAATTATCATCACTACTACTATCAGTATTTTAATATACTTACCTTAATTATGGTAAAACGAAATTAAATGAATTTCATGCAAGTGAATGGTTTAACAGTTTATATTTATATCTTTGTTACTATAAAAAGTTGTAGGTTCATATTTTATCCACTTTACAGTCTTTAAAGTTAAACACTTTCAGATTCTTCAATAAAGTGCGTCACGACATTATTCTCTGCGTGTAATAATACCGTTAGTACTATTATATATTCTGTGATAATACTAATAATACCGCAAAAACGTCATCCGATGTTCTCAGAAAGTGATCATTCTTGGAAACAGCACTTCTAATCTTATTACAAATAGGCATATCGGTATTGAAACACGATCGCGGGCCGTCGGACGTAACTAGGAAATAAACATTACTGAAAAAAAAACTTTTTTAAATAGGTAAGTACACGTTTTTAAAATGGACTAAAATTTATATAAATCGGACTAAAAACATTAAAACGGAAAAGTAAAACCAGACTAAAAAGTATAAAATAAATTCTTCTGTAAATATTTATCTGTAAATACAAACAAAATTTCGTGCACTATTTAAGAAGGACCCTATATTTCTTTTTTTTGTTAGGTGCTTTTGTTTGTCAATAATTTGTATAATTTTATAAAGAGTATGATTTTTAGTTTTATTCTTTAGAGTTTGTAATCAATCATTATTTTATTAACGTTAGAAATCGTTCGCACGAGCGCTTTTTCGACGTTTTATCGCGCGATTTTTCTAACGCTTCGGAATAGAACATAGTAGGACTTCTCTACTGCGTGTTCTCATAAGCGATATTTTTTTTACCGTTCGATATTTTTCACATTAGTGAACTATGGGCAGAAATAATTTATTTTTATAAAAAAGAAAATATTTTTATAAAAAATCCGTAATATCTGGATAATCCGGATTTGACCAAATATCCGTTTTTATAAATCCGGATTTTGAAACATATACGGATTTGCATTCCCTAGACGTAACCGACCATTTTCCTCATCACCAGACACCATGAAGTACTAAATAGGAATATGATGGGCAGAGCAAACATGTTAAGGCGGTCCCGGTTGAAGCCTGGAGGGAAACGGTTCCTAGACCAACATGCAAATTGCAAGGCAAATATTAATACGGCGAAGCTCCTGCTTTGTATGGGTGCCGCGGAGCTCACGACGGCTATTAGCCTGCGCCAGTCAGCTTGCTTAACGGTCAAACAAAACATGATGACTTTAATAAAACTGTCTGACGGTACAAACATATGAGTCCCTACTGGACAATTGGACATGGCTTATACTAAGTAGTGCCCTAGAGCTATTTCTGCACATAAGTGTACGTTTTTTTTAATTTATTACCAAATAAACATAAAAATACAAAAGTGTAACAAAACACGTAAATACCGGGACTTGGGGGAGACATACTTTTTCCTTCCTTTTGCAGTGGAGACAATGGGCCCCTGGGGTCCAAATGCAAAATTGTTTTTAAAGGACCTAACTGCTCGCCTGTTGGAGGCAACAGGTGACCGAAGGTCTGGCAACTATTTTGCTCAGCGCATAAGCCTAGCGATACAAAGGGGCAATGCCGCCAGTCTTTTGGGTACCTTGCCTCGAACAGGTGAGTTAGTGGAAATATTTTATTTGTAATTATTTGTCATAAAATATTGTATTAAATCAATAAAGTACTTAAAAATACAAAAGTAATTTGTACATTCACAAAAAACCACGCAGGTTTACATTAGGAATGTGCTGTTCATCAGTCATTCACTTAAATTACAACTAAGCAAGGCTTAATACTACTTAAGTACAAAATTTTGGCTATTGCGTTCACTGCTAATTTTTTAGTTGTAAAACAATTCGACGTATTACAAGGTTGCAAACAATAGAATAACAAAGAGGTATGAGCGCCGCCATGCGATGGTGGCGCAGACGCTGAAGATAGTGCAGCCCAGCCACACATACATACAGGCTACAAAGTTTCGTATTTCAAAAAATTCAGCAAACGAATTAGCTTCAATTATGGTAACTAGATAATATACCGTGTCATTTTTACGCGACTGCAAGAGGGTTATGTTTTTCGCGCGTATCTTGTATGTTTGTTTGTTTGTATGTGTGTTTGTATGTAATATTATTTATAACCTCATATCGTTCAAACGGCTGAACGGATTTCTACGATTAAAATATCGTTAGATTTGTCTTGTCAGCCCAAGTGTTCTTAAGAAGGTGGCGTTATAAAAAAAACAACATGGCGGCTGTACGGTGCTACGTAATACGTAACGTTACGTAGTGGTTTTTTTTTTAATTTTGCAATATGGGTGTCAGATTAAAGGGCTTATCATAAGGATTTCAAAAAGGTATATCATGACCGTAATATATAATATTTAACTAAAAAGATATAAATAAAAAAAATAATTAAAAAAACCTGCCTGCATAAAAAGACAAGTCAACTGAAAAGATGGAAACAAGATTAAATATTAAAGGCAACATAATAACATGCAGTCGGAGGCATATAATTCAAATCATTCATAATGTCACTTTCTTTATGCATGCCTCCGACTGCATGTTATTATTTATTTATTTTTATTTATTTATGTTGTCTTTAATATTTAATCTTGTTTCCATCTTTTCAGTTGACTTGTCTTTTTATGCAGGCGCGTTTTTTGACATTTTGATGCAGGCAAACCGGCTCTCGAGCTCGTCATGCTACAGGGGCAGGTCTTGGGCAGGTACTAGATGTGAAACTCTACAACCAAAATTAAAAAGGGTATCAATTTATCTTCCGTATGCTGTACAGTCGTCTCCGTGGCCGTAATGTGGATATGACGATGGTCGATTAGCCGCGTGCTGACTGGGCGAGCAGCCTCGCGAGGCAGCCGCGCGAGGCAAATCCTCGGTCAGTCAGGATCAGGGGCCCTACCATGAGTTGATGCAAACTGTTTACGTTACCGTAAACTATCGGATATACTGCTCACAGTCAGTGCGAGTGAAAGAGACAAAACGATAGTTTACGGTAACGTAAACAGTTTGCATCAACTCATGGTAGGGCCACAGGATGTTATTCAGGACTCAACTCAACCAAAGATTTCAGCTAAGAAGCCTTTGAGTATTCGGCCGTTAGTTTTAATAAATGCTCATCAATTTCCTGACGTAAGAAGCAAGTGTTAAAGAGTGGACACTAAGAAGACGCATTGTGTTTATTAATGTCGCATGCCGAGTGCCCGACACAGGAAGCCGGCCAGTTCGGTGAAACAGCCAGGTCCACCCGACGGCATTCGTGTCGCTCGACACACGGTGACACGGACACATCGACGCATTCTGAGTAGATTATATCAATTGGCATTTATCTATTATCGCATTATGTAACAGTTCCGGTATTTGACAGGTTTTTATGATATGACTCTTTTCCTGTCAGGTTCAATTTCTGACATAGTGCACACTGAATGTCGGTGGTGATTTGCATAATTCTAAAATGGGCGGTTTTCTGACAGCTGAGAATTTTAGTTTATTTTTATGTTGATAGATGGCGCTATTCAGCTAGGTAGTTTTTTTTAATTTCTCCTAGCAGCTGAGTATACCACTTAATTATTCAACACTTGACACTGGCAAAAATTACTCCCTGAAGAGGAGTAGATTGCCATAACAACGTCAAAAATTGGCATTGACCCCTTTCATCCTTCGCTTTTTTCTTAAAAAGTTACGTACTTAGTTGAACAACGACATCTAGCCGTCTTTTAGGTACTTACTATTTTTTTAAACTGCCTTTTGAAAACTGCTCATTGTGTTGTGCTCAATCTATTTTTGGATTAACTCGCAGATAATAACTAGCTGTTTATTCTAGAACCACGTCCTCGTACAGTACACTTATCATATGGGTATGTGTAAGGTTTATTACCCACAGATTATGCTAATTTAATGCAGCCTTATCAATACTTGTTAATATGCTGTAAAATTTCGAAATAACCGTATAATATACGAGTATTCTATCGTGTGGCAATTACCTTTAAAACAAGGCTTAGCTGTGGAGTTGTTAGAAATCATGTGTCGGTGAAGATTCAAAGAGTTATATTGATCCGGCACTGATGATGTACGGGCCGGGGTGTGCCACTATCGTCTTCTAAAAACCCACATAGCTCGGTTAAGATCGCTCTGGCCGACATCACCCACTTGAGACAGGATGCAGTGAAGGGTCACTGTCCCGACTCCCGTCCCGCTCCCCGTCCTTTCAATGCTATTGAATCAATACTGAGAAAATTAATAATATATGGTGACGGACGACATTGCGAATTCCATTTTTTTAAACGCCAATGCACTAAAACTTGTTTGACGTCTAAGTATTTTATCTTCTACAAGTTTAAGACCAAACGTGTAGTTATATTCATAAAAAATAATGTAACGCGAATTATGCAAAAGTTTTATGTGAAAAGCTTGTAATGACGGACGACCACGATTACGTTCCATTACATTACATTACATATGACTGGCTACTTGGCTAGACACCACTGGTTTTATGCAACCTGTCGAATGTACCAAATCAAATGACAATAATCAAGGAAGGAACCGCCTTTCACAAAACATGTGATCGTCAGCTGTCAAGGAATTGAATCGCAATGAGATCCTATCATTGGAGCAGAGCAAACGAGCTCTGGCGGTCATTGACTTTATTGCATAAGTCTGGTTCGCAAGGGCGGATCATCTTTACGGAGTGCGGATGCCTAAGTAGGGTTCTAGGGCCCTCGAGTTTGATTTGAGAGAGAGTAGCGGCACAGATCGCGTGTGCAATTAGGGTCAGTGCAGACGTATGGCGATGGCGACACGCGTGCGTTGCCCCTTTGCACCCATTATGTTGCACAGTGCACTAGACGCCGCGATACTATGAATCACCATCGTATCAATGTCGCTTTGATACGGCGTCAATTTCACGAGAATTGTATTGCTTGACATGCAACATTTCAACATACAAATTCAATCATCATATTTTTGTTACTATAATTAAGGCAATGTACATTTTATTTACTATTTTAGTATATAAAATAAAAGGCCACTCTATAAAGCTAAAATAAATTCTTCAATCTATGCCGGGATGTCAAAATATAAAATCTCGCTTGGGGGCGCTGAGCTGTAGATGAAGACCTGTTGTAATTGCATAATTGGGTTTATTTTCCCGGTTATTTCTCAACTATGTCTAAAAATAGTTGTCAATAATAAGTTGTACGGTAAACGAATTAAACATCGAATTAAAAGAGGGAAACCAAAATGTGTTCGAAGAAAAACTGATAGGTATTTTAAGATACTTAATATAATTGAAAAATACCAGAAAAATCGACTCACCCGTAGCAGCTCAGGCAGGATGATAGGTATATGGATAGGATCTGATAGGTGTTTACGAAAATTCGCTTAGAACATTATAGCAATTATTTGGTTTTTTATGGTGCGAGCCACGAAAAGAAAAAATCTGCCCTAACAGTTGGCAACATGCGAAATAGACGGTTTCTATCTACAAAATATTTTAAATAGCTAGAAGCGAAGTTTTTCTTCCGTGACGCGTTCTGTACAAGCAAAGCCTGGAAGCCTCTCTAACTTAAAAGATCAGCAAAATTAGTTAAGTTCACTGATGTAATCGCAAACGCAGCTTTTACCCGCTAGTCGCTACTGTGTACCGGAGCTTTTATGGTGCCGGAGAAAATTCGCGGCGCGCGCGCAGCCGGTCAGCGATTATCGCGGCGACCGACGGCGCCGGCGACGTATTACCGCGCGTCGCGGATGTGTTGCGGTAAAATATTGGTGTCGGCTCTCGGTCGGCAGTCGGCAACTCGGCACCCATACCCGAGTACCAGGCAACGCTGCCGCTGTCCACGCCGCGCCTCTGCGGTTGTCTCGAACGAACAGTTTGGCTATCTACTTCGATCAAGAATATCCTAGATAACGCTTCACGAACTAAAACAGTAGGTACGCAAAAATGGCACCTCAAATAGCGTCCCACTTACAAACTTGGCGATTATTTTGTACACAATCACCGCTTATTTTGTACAAACTTACATTTTATATCACGTATTTTGTACAGAAACACATCTTATATCACTTACTTTTTTTGCAAAATAAGCGCCCAGTTTATAAGTGTGACTCTATTTGTATTTGATGTGCCATTTTTGAGACTGACTGGACATCTAGCTAGGGTATTATTATCGCGAAGCCTATCTATGTAAAACCCCGGACACTGAGGACAACTCTTGAGGCTCAAGGCACCAAAATATTTAACAATCATTTGAATATAAAACAGGTTAATGCCAAAATATAGATAGATAGATAGATAGATTAACTCTTTATTGCACACACATTAAAAAGGAATACAGTATAACTTAAAACTTAAGACTAATGGTGGGCAAAGGCGGTCTTATCGCTGGAAGCGATCTCTTCCAGACAACCTTTGATTCAGAGAATAGGTACCTGAGAAGGGATATAAAAACAGTGTGCTAACTACATACAAAATTAACAAAATAAAAAGAAAAGCTATACCTACAATAACTACCTATACAAAATCAATAAACTTACACAAATACGGTACGAATAACAAAAATACACTACATAAACCTAAATAAATATAAAGATTTAGCTAACTAAGATTTAGATATATTATTTACTTACTTAAAATAATCACAAAGGCAATTTTTGTGCTTGGCTGTGGTTCAAGTTCTGTAGTCACTAAAGGTTGTCTTATTGAAAACCACTTCTTGAATTAGTCAAGAATATTATGATTCAGAAGCTGTTCAAATGTCGTTTCCAAATAGCTACCATTGTTTCCTAAACTTGTCCCTAAAGGCATTGAAAGGTATTTTGCACTAAAGTTAGAATGTCATTCTCGTTGAAGCCATTGTTCTTTTGACCCTCAAAATTGCGGGAAATACCTAGCAAAGTTTTATAGCTCTATATCACTAGTTTAGAATTTAAAAAGGGCAGAATGTATGCCATAGGCGTTACAGCATAGATTGATTGCCCTTTTTAAATTGTCTTTTTCGAATCCTTGAAGAAACCAGATATCGCTTTAAGATCAAGAATATTCCCTTTAATAACAATTTGTATGCTTCGAAAAATAATGGTGTTTACTTTCTACGTAAGTTGTGCGATCCCAGTGGCGCCGATGTCTGCACAGCCTGCGATTATTTTTAGATTAGAAATGGCTCAACCGCTTTACGTAATTGCACGAGTCGCATGCGCAGCCAGTTCCAGAGCGTTTGCAGCTAAATATAGTCACAGAGGTGGTATGCAATTATACCTTATTATCGCATGTTCCACTGGAAGCCTGGCAACGTATCGCCTGCCACAGTTATTAGTCATTGCAGTTTCTTTAGAAAGTGTCCAGATGTGACGAAACTGAAACAGGCGTTGGGCAGATTACAGAATGTCCGAAGACCATTTTCCGTGGTAAGAGGACTGCGTAATGTCGTGTGCGTGCCGATGGTGACTCCCGAAGCGGCGTTACAACTACGCACAGAAAATTACTACAAATTAGACCAGAATAGTGCTTGCAATGTAACAACACTTTATGGTGTAATCACACTGCACAGAATCTGAAAGTCCGTGTAAAAGTTGAGAAAACAGGTGGTTTGCTCGTGGTCTAGTTAAGGACAGATATCATATCGGAACAGATGCGACTCAAAGCCACCCACGCATGTGACTACCACACCCATGTCATGGTCGATTTTGTACAGAGCACCGCCAAGACCGTGAACACGACTTGACACACATTCTATTCGGTACGGAGCCTGCAATTGATGGCACTTTCAATTATCACTGCATTGCCGGCCGCCCACGCTTATTATTATTGATAATTTTCGAGTGCACTGTTTTCGCTAGGTTATTTTACAATAACTTTCTCTTGTTCCCAGTTTGTTTTTTCTTTTGCATACGACTGGCGAACTCCAATGCGCCTGTCATTCATTTTCACTGTCCTTATATGTCATGACGTCGATTCTGCTAATCTTAATTACAAATTTAAATCTAATAGAAGGCGATGTTGCATTGCGAATTAATATTTAAGTGGTTGGCGTTTCAGCTAAATATGATTTTAGTTGGCAGCTGCAAAATAATAGCAAAAAAAACCCGCGCTAATTAGCGTACGTGATATCCGATGCTGATCGGATCCTGGTAGTGCCAGGTGTCGGAGATGTGATGTAAAAGGCTTTCAGTGAATCGCTTGCGTCGTAAATTTCCGTTGACCCAGATATGATGTGATTAGAAACGTACGCCGGCGTACAGCGAAAACTATAATTTTTTGCCGGTGCCAATTTATCGGTAATGGAGCGGCGCGACACGAGATGCGTCGCGACATCCGCGAGTGAGAGTTTCGCGACTTGTCACCGAAACTGGTATGAGTACTGCCGATGTAATTATTGCTTAGAGAGTATTGACACGTCCGGTACGCCTTGTCAGCACGAGTGTGAGCGGGCTCGTTCATTACCCCGCGCCCGCAACATTACATCTTTCGACTCGTTTTTTTGACTCTGCGTAAGACGCCGCCGCAGGGGAATGCGAGATTGTTTACGTCGCGAATAATAATAATAATAAATATTATTTATTTACTCTTCACAAAGGTTATTATAATACGTAACTATACTAAGAGCTAAAGCTTACAGATAAAACCTTTGTGAGAGACTGGAGTCCATACTAGGATCCCCAAGGGGCCTGTATTACAGATCTCCAGCGAATGACGTAGTCCAACCCGATCATCACGTATCGCGTCGTTTCACGACAGCTACTAATTATCTAAAATTATTTAACCATATTTCTGATTGTTTTCGTAGATCATGCATAACATCGTATAAAAGTTACGAAACAACCGGTGTAAATAAGAAACAAAATGTAAGTATTTAACGGTCTTCAGATGCGTCACTTACTTGCGTCACGGAAGTCGTAATAATGTCCACTACTTAGAGTAATATTTTACCTCATGTCATGGGTATTATATTATAGGAATCTGTTATAAGAAACCTTTTTAAAAAAACTTGGAATTTATTGCAGCATACAAGGAAAACTTAACATCACTAGACTGATGAGAATATGAGAGCATTTAGATTCTTTTAAGTTTTATACGCTTTTTTACTTAGCTATAAATAAGACCATAATCAATTAATACAAACCGGCAACAAAATATCTTATGGGAAAAGAAAAAAATAATGATTAGGTTTCCTTGAGTGGTGCGGCGGGCGGGGCAACGGAGGCAGCGGGCGGGCGGCGGCGGCGCGGCGTCGCTGGCACATCGCTAGGTCGTTCAACGACCCGAGCGACCGCAGCTGATTGTTTATACACCACCATTATCTAAACAATGATCTGCAACTTCGTGACATTCCTTTGTAATCGCACCGACATCTGGGTTAAGGCTCTTCTTTCATAAAGTCGCATCGCAAGCTGTCATAGGATTGCTCTATCATTAGAAACAAAGCCTCCAACAAACACTATTTACTAACATTGTCGTCCTTCTTTGTCTTCTGTCAGTTTGTACTGCATATACTTGATTATAACTCGTTTGAAGAAATATTGATATCCCCTTCGCATTTATAGCCTATTCAATATACTGCTCCTGTTCTTCGGTTCACATCTTTATCCCTGAGTACCTAACCTACCTACACATAAAAAGTACACGAGGAATTAAACTATTAGATAGTTTAGTTCTCGCACAAATCATCTCGAAAATGTGATATCAATGCATTCAGTACCGTTGTCCTGATCAAAAATGTATGCATAAGATGACAAAAAATGGTGGGGGTAGAAACTGACGTCATGAAGAATTAAGAAGGCAGTACAAAGAAATCAATTTTTTTTTCATTTAAATATAGCATGTGTATTGTGAGTAGATAGATTATTATACACTAGAGACCTCCCGCGACTTTGTCGGCGTGGATAGTATTTTATCTATCCCTCTGGCACAGTTCCTTCCCTGCACCGCTGACAAAATGTATGCAAAATTTCACGATGATCGGATGAGTAGTTAAGACATGCTAATTTATAATATTAGTAAGGATACTATAAAATTCACTACTTGGTCTAACAAATAATTTATATAACGTCGAAGAACTTCACTAATGTACTTTTATTTTTTTTAATATTTGGTCAACCTACCTTTAGACACTCGAGTACAGGATGTTCAGTCATTTTTAATGTATGTATTTTGCAATAATCAATTCAGTCGTTTTTAATTTAAGGCTATTCAATGGCAACTCGGAATTGTGAAATTTTCAATTAGTGAAAATTTTTATAGTATGTTATTTGCAATCTACTCACTTCATTTGATATACCACATGGTATGTTTAAATGAAAAAAAATACTTCTTTGTTGTACTGCCATCTTTGTGACGTCACAGTTTCTACCCCACCATTTGCGGACTTGTCATCTTATATATTTGTGATCAGGACATCGTATCGTATCGAATGATTCGATACTAGAGACTCGGTTGGAAATGGAACTAATTTTGCGCCTTAGGTTCGGTTTCCAATAACTTAACCTCTAAACGTTAATTTAACAGGTACAGTGGCGCCGCCATTTCAATCTCCTCTTTCGTTGACCAGACTCTACATTTTCATATTACCGCGACGCGATGTCTTGTGCGAAAATCGTTCCGACCTATTAGGCCCTCCGCTGCGTATTATCTATTCTGTGGCTGCGTCAAGCGGGAACCCGCCGCGGGTACACGGCGCGGGAATATAGATTGCTGGTTTTATGACGGACAGATGCTTGCAGTGCATGAGTAAGCTTTTATCTATGTCGCCCCGCGCGCGTGCCCCGCTTAACGCAGCGGAGGGCCTTAGACTTAGGCTAAGTTGCACCATCTTAACTTAACCATAACTATAACAGATACAAACTTATCTGACTCGATGACAGCGTCGCTGTCGTCTATGGCGTAACCTAGATAACGATATGTAATAACACCTTAGTTCCACTTTTGACCACTGAATCAGATAAGTTTGTATCTGTTAGAGTTATGGTTAAGTTAAGATGGTGCAACTCAGCCTTAAAGTAGAATGTGATAAAGGCGATTTAAAGTCACCGCAACACGTTGTATTTTTATTTTTACGATGTTGTTTTATATTGTTTTTATTTTTAGTTTTATTTTAATGCTGGTAGTTAAGGGAGACGGCGGGTCGCAGGACCGGGCGCCGCGTCGTCGCGCCGCAACTTTCTACGCTCGTCTACAACGTTAAAACCGTAATCGCAGATTGACGGACAAGGAGAATGTTACCAGAGTCAAATTAAACTGAGCATTAGCTCTAATAATGGACGATGGTCATTAGAAGTTCCCCTCTTCTTTAGTATAAGTCTCATTGGAAACGTTATTGCTTTTCAGTTGGAAGACACCGGAAATAAATCAAACGCTATTGCTGCCTCTCGAGTGTTGGGAGTAATTTATCTGTAGAAATCATTTGCGTTATATTTCCTTTTCCCGTAAAGGTTGTTGATATTATGCCTGCACTGCACCATCTTTGACAGCGAAGCTTTAATCTTGTTTTATATGATATTTCTTTCGAAGGAACCCAAACTGTTTGCAACAGTCTTCTTGGGCGTGAAAATCTTTCTCGGTATGCAAAAGGCATCAACATAACCTGATTTGTCGTATTTCAGACAACTCTGTGCTGATGTAGGATTTACAACTGATAGGTACTTACAACCTCCTCCTCCTTAGTCGTTCCCTCATGGTTGAGAATCGTGACTCCTTGCAAGGACGTCTCGCACGAGGTGTTTCCATCTGTTGCGGTCCTCGGCTTGATGCAGTGCGACGTTCACTGGCATATCCAGATTTTTGGACACCAGTCTGACCAACGTTTTGGCCTTCTGCCTCTTGGTCTTTTCCCTTCTATCTTGCCTGTTACGATGAGCCGCTCTATGTTATCGGTATCTCTACGTAGGATTAGAGGCAGATAGAGGAAAGGCGGTTTTGACTTTCGAGCTTCAATTATTTCAGGACTGATTCGTTGGTTGTTAGTAAATAAAGTTAATTTTAACGTTATTTCTTACTTTTTGTTACCGTTACTTTAAAATTAACGTTATTCCAATTAAAAGCGTTACTTTTTAACGATAATTTTACCGGTACTATTGTACCGGTAAAGTTTAACGCTATATTTTACGGTAATTTTACCGGTACAATATTTTTAACGTTATTTTTACCGGTAAATTTACCGATAAAATGTTTTAACGGTATTTTTAACGCTATTTTTTTGTAAGGTTATTTTTTTAACGGTATTTCAATCCCTGCGTTTAACACAAATCTCACAAGTTCCTACACATTAAGATTTGTTCCTATTGAAAACAAATACTTACTTTGATTTTTTTTTTAAATCCATTGATGTTATTATGATGTACTATTATATATTCTGTGGTATTATTGAAATTTCTGCATACAAACAAAATGTGTGTTATCAACCGGAAAACGCAGAATGTGAGCCATAAAGGTGAGTTCATGGGTCAATTACGCTCTCGTTATGAAACTGGCAGTAGTGGATTGCTAAATTAACATAATTCCGAAACATGAATCACGTCTCACGAACGGTTATTGAGATTTCTCGTGATGTCACACACTCACAGCTGATCGGGAAAATATGGGTTTCATTTTTTATACCGACGCGCGCGTGTTTGAGACTCCACTGCAGGCTTTTTCATCTTTTGCCCTCATCCCAATTTATTTGGCGTCAGATCACCAATTAGGTACTTATTTTTTCCGTAAATATCTCTTGTCTAAGAATTATCCATCCATCTTTTCTTTAGCTTCTCTACTACTTATTTTCGTCTACTCACATTCATACCTACTCAAATCGTTCCGCGCGAAATGCTCTATGCCTTCGCTGTTCTTATGCTCATAGGACTTCAATAGGTAGGTACCCGGTTTTCTTTTAACTTTTCAGTCAAGCATGTACCTACTAAGTAATGATATAATAACGAACCTACAGGTTATTTTAATGTGTACAGATTGCACCAAGGTTTAAAACCACGGAAGTAATTGTTTTTCAGCTTGAAATTTTAAGTGCGGAACAAATTAACTTATTCATAATTTACGAATAGGTAATTTTTGTTCGTTTCTTAGGAAGTATACGACATAGTATCTTAGTATCTGAATAATCCGTCGAGATATTGGAAAAAACGCCCAGTTGTGTTAGTGTATTGCTGATGACAGTGGCATTATTCTCCAAATTACTCACGGCCATCTCTTGTCAAGTTATGAAATACAGGCTGTTGTGTTGATGAATATTAAATGAACATACTTTATCATTCAAAAGATGAAAATTGTGACTAACTTCAAAAGTATTGTCTGATAGATACATACTCTAGGAAGGGTTTTCTTGACAAAAACATTTAAATCTGATATAAAACCCACCAAATAATCTAACAGTAATAATAATAATATTTATATTGACTTTTTGTAATAAAATTAACACTCGTAACTGCGTGTGATGTTATTTTATTACACTACTGCCTACTCCTAAACTATACTATTGAGGAAAATTAGTTACTACAATTACTAGTATGTAAGAATTTTCCTCGTGAAGTTTTTATGATGCAGAGAAAAATGATTATCTAGAATTCTAGACTAGACCGTATCTTTCCTTGTAGCCCCCCTACCTGGCCAAAGTAACATTTGCAAATCTTCGATATCGCTCCGCTGTTTTATAATACCGAAAACTTACCTCAATCCTATACATGCGAACGATAACGAAGATTTACATAGTAGTCTAAGTTACATAGTAGTCTAAGTCTTTCCCACCTTGTAATTAGGCATAAGGTTACGAGCGAGACACCCTCAACACAAGTATTGCATTACTTTCTGGGGCGGTCTCACCTCAAACTAGTTTTTGTATTTGGCAAATAAAAAGTATTTTTATTTTATTCTTTTTTTTATATTTGGCTAGTAGGCTCTCAGAGTAGGTATCGTACGCAACCTCGTAACCCTCTGAAAGTGTACTCTTGAATGTATGTTTCACGTGTTCAGTGAGTTCTTGCAAAAACGTGTAGCAATCTAAATAAGAAAACAAACTGGCATTGAGTGCTTACACGACTAATATTATATTGACTAAATTTAATTCTATGTCACTACATTGTTGTCAATTATGTTGATATTGTTGATATGATGATATATTATGATAATCTTTTCCTCGAATAAACTCGAAAGTATACTCTCGACTCGAGTGGATATAGGTATATCGTATATGATATATTATGACATATTTTATAATTGTTATAAGTAATAATATAATCTTAAGTCATCCATAACACCCTGTAGAATTACTACATAAATCTGTCAACAGTAAAGATTTCACAAACTGTTGTTTTTGAATAGTGCCAAACACTGTAACGAAACGTATGAAAATTGACTTCATGTCAACATAATGTTGACATCCGAATCCGAATTACTTATAAAATCATCTTTAAGTTATACTTATAAAAAATAGGAAATTCAAAAAATTTATTTTCTATATTATTCAGCCAAAATTTTAATTGATCCCAAAAAATTACTCATTTCGTCATGATTCCTTGCAGAGCGTTCATTTTGTAATAATTTGTGTATTTTCCGAAATGTATACCTACTGTACTAGTGATAATATAGTATAGTGAAATAACGAAACGTCATTTATTAAAAAGAAATGGTCAATCGGTAGCTGATTGCTGGTGTTGGCGAGCTTTAACGGAGCTACGGTATAATTTTATGATGTAGAGAAAAAAGCTGCGTGCGCGGCCTGGCAGGCGCCACACGGCGGCGCCGGCGCCCGCCGGCCCGGCCGCACGCTTCCTCGAATCTCGATCCTCGACACAAATGCGCTGACCGACACCTCATTAGCCGGGTTCATTACCACTCACGTGTCGTGTCACTTTAACACTATTCTAAATCCAGAGCACATACCATCAAGGAGATGTTTACAAATTACTGAAAAGTCACAGAATCAAGTCTAGAATAGTGAACTTATTCTCAATTCCTCGACTCAATGGACTAACTAGGAAGTCTTTGAAATATTGTTCAATTCTTGTGATGACATGACCATGACGGACGTCTCACTCATTAAAAATCTATTAATTGCCTCATTTAATGATACCTACCAATTTAATTTAATATTCATCCCAGTTCTTCGATCTTCAACAAAATAATTGACCTTAAATGCTGCATACCTAAATGTTTAAATGCTACCTTTAATTGCGTACCGTTACCTTTACTGACACAAACAATAAAAATTCCGAAAGAAATATGAGGTGCATCGGAATATTTCGACGAACCTCAACACTGCTGATTCATGTAGCTCTCAATACACTCAGATCTCTCTTTCAATCGTCGGTGAGGATTATTCAAGGATAATTAGGTTATGTTTAAAAAAAGATGTAGTGGATCGGTAGGGTGGAATTTCTGTAAGGTACGCCGATGAGAATCGGCTTGTATAGTATGGACCCTTCGCCACTGAAAGGTAGGTTAATGTATCATAGTATCATACTCACTCGTAGTACTACTTAGATATGTTTATAAGCTTACTGACTAACTAAACAAACAAATACTCGATCTCAACTCAACTTATGAGTTTGAGTTTGTCCAAAAGCGTGTTAACATTTAACTTCGCATTATTTGTAAACCGAATTGCTAATTTTATAGGCCGTATTTTTCGTTGTCAATGTTAGCATTCATTCACAATTCCTCTGTAAAAATTGCATGCTCTAATTGTTCTTCATTAATTAATCGTATACAATCTTTAATGGCGGATATATTTTGCTTATCTGACTTTATTGCGCTGGCTAAGGCATTCTTACGCAATTCTAAAGCCACTTTAACTTTACATACTCGCTTGCATCGAGGTAAATCTCGCTTGACTTTATAAATGAAATAATTAGGTAAGTATCTTAAACTAACATTTTCAATTACGATTGTCATCATCAATTATGAATCTTTTGTCACTCCTGGGTGTTTTTGTTGGCTTATTTATAAATAAACATTAATTAAAGTACTCTTCCGTTTACCTGTAATTGTTCAACCACCACTGGTTTCATTGTAATCGTTTATAATACTCCTTTTGCACGCTGTGATTCCTGCTGTTCCGCTAAACCGAAAGTGATTCTCCGAAACTGCGGCGAGAGTTTGTTTATTAGTTATCATAATCAGGCTGAAGCTGTCGCCATCTGAAGCTGTCGCCATCAGCATCAGTTACTGACATTTTAACTATGTATATGTCTAATACTACAACAGGGTTAAAATAAACTTTTGCATTTGTACAGTATTTTTTTATCTATAATCAAATTGGATTTCCCATTTGGGAAGATCTTACAATTTATAATTAATTGCAATTATATAAAAATCATTAAGTAAGTACTAGCTTTAATTGGTTCAGTCAGAGTCAGAGAGCGTCAGAAAAGACTGCCTTAACCTTACCTACCTCTACCTCTACCTTAATATTCTCTTCCTAAAATTATTGTCCATCTAATTATGGGATTTTCTACAATAATAGATGCATTATTGTTTAGATTTTATTCTCAATACTTCGGATTACATTTCTACTGTATCAAGTTCATTGAACTTGAATTGATGATTGTTCAGACGTGTAATTGAATGCTGGCGACGCTAACCTACGATTTATAGTTAATTTAGTACTATCAATTAGTGCCTGATTCATACGTCCTAGAAAGAGCTTCACAGCCCGAGCCGCGGCCGGCGCCGTCCCTAACTGTCTTACACGTTTACACATGCGCCTGCACATTGCAATTTACTTTGTAATCTCCAAGTTATTTTTAACTTTCAATGCGAAAATGCTCACACGGTTCGGATCTAAGTAATTTAAAATTCTAAGTGGGAGTAAAACGGACTTTTCTTTAAAAAAGTCTGCTTTGACATTTTAGTTCATTAATATGAGCTAGGTTAGGTATGGTTTTATAATAGGTTCGTATTCTGTTTTAGGTACTACCATAATATTTTGTGTGACAACCCCACTACCAAACTGAACAAAGTACAAAAAAGTTTAAAAATGAGCAAAGCACTGTTTTCTTATTCTGTAAAATTGCGACCAGAAAGCATGCCTTGCATTAGGTGCATTGCCATTCACATAGACGCTTAAGCTAAGCTTGCGGTTTGTGCCGATGCTGGACGTCACGTCTGAGTGATGGACTGCCCTGACACGAATAGGGCCAGCACAAAGCGGGCTAACTGTAACCGACAGGATGACCCCGACCGACCAGGATTGACAACCCATCTCTCTCAACCACACAAGCAATCCTAACCAACGCTGTGAACTTCTATCAATCACAAGGAATCTAAATTACTGGCAATGGCTCAAACTCTCGGCAACTAGTAAACGATTTGCTAATTTCTACCAGTATCTATTGTAGAGCGTTACGTCAGCGTAGCAGTTCGACCGCTCGCATATTTTACGCAAATTCTGAGGATTGCAAAAAAAGGAATGCCTGGCATCAGTTTCAGTCTAGACGGCCTTAAATGAATATTATGTTGTTTTTAGCTTCGACTTTTGTTAAAAATAAGTAACTGTGAAAATAATGTTTGTTACAAAAAAGCCTTCGTGGAGGCGTACTTGTACGTGGGGCTTTCTTAGCTTTTTGTAACAATATGGGTCAACCGTTACATAATTCGACCGTGGAGTGCATCGGATGTAAATTGATTTATGATCGAAGATGGTGCTACGGCGGGCGCGGTGGCGGGGTGGGCGGCGCGCGGCGGCGGGCGGCAGCGGTGCGCGTGCGACTCTCACCGCCTTATCTCTCGCGACCTCCGCCGGACGCGCACGCTGCCCGCGCTCCACACCGGCCGCGTCCGAACCGCGATCGCGCTATGCCGCCTTCCCGACTACGTACTTCTGTGTTAATTTTGAAGCATTGTTATTGTTTTCGAAGTGTAGGACGTAGCACGGAAATGAGCCAGTGAATCGGTATAAGTAGGAATAGTGAGACTCTACGAGTTATCGGTTTATTAGTTTAAGAAAAACTCTAACGAATTAAAGTCTGATACGAATTTACGATGGTGTCTGAAGGGCCTCTGCCCGTAGTTTGGTGTGTTCGAGATAATCAACTTGTGCCTCATCAAGTTTCCGGTGTAAAGTTACAAGGAGCAGTGACTGGCGCGCACATAGCTGCCGTTACGGACTTTTTGCGAATGGTTGCCGGTACTCCAATAGTGTTGCCGCACACGGCTGTTTCCGAAGATATTGACAATGATATTAATCAAGAAAAAGAAAATTTTACTCGACGACGAAAAATGTCTATGCAAGTCGAGGTGCCGTGCGTTTTTCTGTCCGAAAGTGCATTACACAAAGCAAAAACTCGCAGCAATTCATTAGACGATAAGGTATTATTTGATCACTGTAATACACCTTCTACAACGAAAACGCTTTTAGAAGAAGTTAGTAAGCAATTGCAGGAAGCAAAAGAGTCCGATGATAGTATTTCATCAGGAACAGATACAAAATGCACTCAACGAATAACACGGATAATTGATTTAGACGATGTTAATCCTAAGGTAGTCGATACAGAAATTGAAAATGAACCTCTTCAAAGGATGACTAGGATTATTGAATTTGAAAATGACAGTGCACCATCGTCACCTGTTAACATAGATGGAGATATTGAACCTTTACAAAGAATTACAAGGATAATAGAATTAAATGATGATAACACATTTTTAACAACAAAGTGCAGCAAAGAAAATGAAGACGATCTTCCAAAATTATCTAGAATTATTGAACTAGAAAAACAAAATTCTTTTCCTAGTATGACCAAGATAATAGAAATGGAAAATGAAATATCTAATGAGAGGAGAATTTCACTAACAAATGAACGAGAAACTGGTGGTGGAATAGTCGACAATTGTTCAGAAGAAGTTATCGTTAGACCTAAGTTAGCACATAGAGGTACTCCTAGGATCAGTGTTGATTCTTCGTGCTCCGAAAACTCTTATGTTAATATTGACTGTATTAAGAGTTTGCCGGATGTAAGAAAAGAAGTTACAGACGGTGGTTTAAGTCCTGAATCATCTCCAGCTGGAAGATCTATTCGTCCGCGATTTCCAAGGAAAAAGACTTCCGTTTGTTCGATTGGCTCCTCGGACTGTGATGACGAGATAGATGTTATATTTAAATCTAAACCAAAATCTAGTCAGTGGTTGAGTCTCGATTGGATACCGCCACTGCCCAAAGAAGAGCCAGTGATTACGCAAGTCTGTGATAAAAACGATTTTATAACTAAATGGATAGCGGAACAAAACTCCCAAGATTCTGGAATAATAGCCGATGAACGAAGAAAGAGTCTTCCACCAAAATCGAATGAAGTTTATCTCCAAAATATGAGAAGGTTTAGCGACGGGCTACAAATATGCAAAGAAGACGCTGCTAGCGATTCACCCGCTACGGTCAAATGGAAGTGGCATGATATCGTCAAACGTCATTTACAGTTGTTGAAAAATGATAAAGGATTCAGACGGCAAAGAGGAAGCTGGATGCGGACAGCGCGCCGACTTTCAGGGACCACCATCGGCCACAATAAAAGCTTTGATTTACCTCTCGATACGTACATGAAACTCAACACAATGCCGTAAGTAATTTAATTCCACTTCAATAACTAATATAATCATGGAATAATAATAATAATAGATTCATGGAAAAAGTATTTCGGTGCCTATGTTATAATATTTTTGAATACCCGAATTGAATGCGTCCACAGTGTCCATGCAACTGCTGGTCTACTTACCGACCCGTTCATCTGGTGGAACTGGTTACCATCTGACGGACGCAGCCCACCGAATGTTTTATTCTAATCATATTCATTGATAAAATGCTATGATATCCGCAATTTAATTCGATAATCGATTCGTAAAACATTCAGCCTTACACTACGTTATTTCGTGTAACTAACTCAGGATGTTTTTCGCTCGGTAGTTAGTGTTAACCTAGATTAGTTGGGTTGTGTTTGTGTATTGATAAGGCGGCCGGTTGAGGCATGTTACGAGAGCGGGTGCGAAGCACGCACTTCCGCAAGGCCGTCCGATTAGAATGCAGGGAGCTCGCGTCCAAGGCTGCGTCCGCTCGGTCGGTCGCTGCACCGGCCGCGGCCGTCGTCTTCCTCGCCGGTATTCGTTGGAAACCATCTCAGGAAGTTCGTGTTGTAAAGGTGACGCCCCGAAATTTAACTGCCAAACAATCGGAAGTGATTGTGCTTTGAATTTGTGACCGATCTTTGTTCGTGATATCTCGCGTGCTTCATGATGAATAATTAAAACTTAAATTATTGCTAGACACAATCATACAATATAGGGCCATCATAATCGACTTAGAGGAAAAAGGAACGGAAATAAGGCAGGATGGCAAATCAAGGAAAGCGGATACGTCTATATTTGATTAGTAAACTACTTACAAACTTACATTACACAATGCGATGCGATATACTCGTACATCGCATCAATCAACTTGCAATAGAATTTCTGAATTAATGTTAAACTTCCATTCAATATGCTATGTTGATGTATGTATATTGAATAGAAATTCCAGCAATTAGTCATTTTAACTTAAGAGGTGCTTTCGAAACGAAATTATTTATTTTCTGTCCTTTTACAAACTTAATAGGTAAAAAGTGCTTACTCAATGAATATAATATTTTTCATGAACCTTTGTTTGGTAATTTGGTTGGTATGGCTTATCAAAAAGACCTGCATAATTTTAAATTAGTGCCAATACTTATTAAGGCTTACTCCCATTGATAGATACAACGCTATTTACGTGGTCACTAAGATAATTAATGATGCTTCGTGGCAATGATATGAGCGTTGCAAATAACCTTTTCTGCAACAGCGTCGAAGAGAACAATTGTTGATGTTAAATTATATTTAGTGTGTACGGGGTTCTTTCTGAAAACACAAGTGTTGTGCCAACGTGCATCAACATTGCTATTGTGCGCAATGAGTGCGGCCACTCTTGTAAGAAACAAATGCGTTCACATCGAGATATTTGCTTGTTTTGTAGTCCAAGCGTGTTTTGTTTATTTTCGCAAAATCCTTTTCAATTTTCAATTTTCATGATATGCGCACAATTTTGTTCTACATTCGATATGAGTCCGAGTCGTCATCTTCATCCCAATCAATTTTGAAACAATTCTTTTATTCTTAATAATTTAAAAGATACTGTTGCTGCTGCAATCAATCATTTACGTAACAATTTGTTAAACACAGTTGATATTTTCATTTCAATCAAATTATAAACGTGCCAAAACCTATGAAGTGCCACACTTTATCAACTCTTCTTATCAACACCTTATCTTTAACAACTCACAAATACAGAATTGTTCATTAGGACATGTTTGATTTAATCACTGATTAATTAAAGAGCACGGATTGTAATTGTAGGTGACTCCATTATTCTATTTTGTTTTGATCTTGAAACTGTACTGTCGTGTGTAACGTTCCGAAGTTTCTAGTGTTTCGTGTAGTGTGTTTAATATACATTTTGGAGTTATGCGATGTATGTGCGTGTTACAAAACGAAAAAGTCATTGAACCATATATTTGGGGTGTATGGATAAGTGAAGTGCCGGGATGCCGCCTCGCCGACTGTGGCTGTTTGTACAACAAATCATGCATGCAGATCTGGCCTTCGAAACTGAAAGGAAGCGCATTTCGAATGAAAAGTAATGTATTTGAAATTCACCAACCGTTCCAAACATTTTAAAGGCGAGCACGACCACTATAATTTGAAATCTCAGTACATTATTGCGAATCGTGACAGATGATAAACTTATTTAAAAAATTGTCTAATAACATTACTCGATCACTTTCACTATCTCCAGCGAAATGATTTAGGTTCCGTTCCGTGACGCTGACGCCTCAAAGATTCGCTAGTGTTAGATTCGGCCGTTTTAATTATCTCACAGATCGCTTTCTAATAAAATAATGCATTACAATAATAACTGGATATCGAAATTTCTCTCTTGATCTGCAGATTATCAATCATTACCATGTGTGCTCTATCTATATCAACAACGTGTAAAATATGTTGGTAAGTTAAGTACTAAATGTAATAAAAACTATGATATTAAGATGCTATTGTTGAAACCAACGAGACACGCCACGTGTTAGTAGAAATTAGAAAAATGAATAGTTTCTTATCACTCCAGCCGCCAGAGGTCGTCTCATGTGAAAGAACAATACAACTGGTTTTTATGTTTGTTTTTACTTTTTACACGCGCTGCGCTGCACACTCCGATCGCAGCCGATAATTATTTCTGTTGCGGATGTTTTCGTGCGAACCGTTTCCAAGCATTTATCTTAGCCGAACATCCAAATAAATCATACACTCTTATTAATGTTCTGTCTTTTAAATTGCAAACGAAACATGTAGTTACGATTATTGCTCGTACCGTACCTACCATTCCCAAAAAGGGACACCTACCTCACGTTATGCTAGTTATTCTGTTGATATCCAAATCCAAAACACGATTTTTATTTATTCGCACTTCTTTGTTCATTTACTAATGATTTACTAATGTACTTTAAGTGCGTGTTATTAACTGATCTATTTATATTTATCATTCCCTAATCAGATCTGGCTATGTGTTCATTGTCCAACGTTAAGTACGAGGTAGTAGGAGTATCCATTTTGCATTACGTGGACAATATCGGTTTGTTTCGCATCCTGCCCTTATTCGGTCTCAGAGGCAGTTATATTTTACGACTCATTGTGGTCTTCACTAATAGCGTATGCCAAACTGCCATATTCACTGATGTTCCTTTCCGGGAACTAAAAGATTAATTTGTTTTCAAATCATATATTATTTATCATTAAAAGGCTTCTACCTCGATCGCCAGATCGCTACCCCGAGTAATGTGAAATCTTAACCAAATTCAAATCGATACAAAAATGGTATTCAGTTGAATGAAATACACACATCAACTTTGTCTAGTGATACAGGTGTTATTTTCATACAAACGAGGTAACTTTGAAGCCTTGGTTTCCTGCCAGGGATGTGTACCGTTGGATTAGAGGACATGTTTAAAAAAACCGCGAAAATTGCATGAAAATGTATGGAAATCCTGAAACTGAGAACTCTGACCCATCAATCTTTTAGAATGCTGATCTGATCAGTTGGGTGTGTATAGCGATCTGAATCTCCTCCATTCACTCCTTGGATAGCCATCATCATATCACAGCACGGTAGATCCCTGGCAGAAAACCAAGGCTTCAAAGTTACCTCGTTTGTATGAAAATCACATCTGTATCCCTAGACAAAGTTGATGAGTATAGTTAAATACCATTTTTTTTAATAAGTTACTCGTACTTTATGTTTTTCATCATTCAGCACATTCTAGTACTTGACAACCTTGACAATTAAGAACTGATCTCTAACTGTAATACAATATTTTTCTTTTAAAAATGGTTTTTATTTTGTAAGCGATATCATTTGCCCTAATTCGCCAAAATACAGTACACCTTAACTTCTTTGTTTATGTATAGCTCATTTGTATTTTGCCTATACTGTTGACAATCTGCGATAAAATGTCAACACAGTTAAACTTCCTTTAAACATGATCGAATCCTTATTGAAAATTCAACTGATGTCGCGATTAGTATGATTGTTATCCTTATCTGTCACTTGTGTGAGTACCTGCCTAACGGACTACCCCATATTACCTCGCAAAAATACCGTTCACCTTATTCTCCCGATTGGGGTTTTTAGTTCGAGTCTTACAATGGTCTTATGAATTCGCCTTTCTTAGTACAGTTCGTTGAAATTTCATGGAATTTCTTCAGTGTTTGCAACATTTTACTGGCGATTTTGCAGTTCCTTCCTCTCTTTATTGATTCAAAATCTGGTCAGTACGTTAATTTTACTGTAGGTACTTGTATCGTACCATAATAAATCGAAACTGGGGTCTAATTGTCTAATTTCAAAATCTATCGCAATCGCTTTCATTTGACAGATGGATGTGACACATTGCTGCATTTCTTTGGTAAGTTTTTATTTATGCCAAAAAGAAGCATCAATGTGTTACATCTTGAAAACGATTGCGATAGAATTTGAAATTGGACAATAGAAAGGCTGGTTATTAACATTCCAATCTTCTGTTGATTAGTATAAGAATGTTTACAGATTTTTTAACGAATATTATTACTGTAATTAGTTTTATTTTATCGTTTTTTGCCGACATAAATAAATTGCGTTAGATAGAAATAAAGTTGTTTTGTTATTATTATTAATAATAACATTACAAAAAATACTTTAATAGTGGCAGTAATTTGCTAGACCATACCATCACAAGAAAACTGGCTCGCTTTAATTTGCTTGATATTGTTTATATCGATAAGTTTCTGTACAGAATAGTGCCTAAATACGTCGTGGTCTATTAAATTGTATCCACTTATGCGTTATTCACAAGTGCGGCAATTACATGAGAATGGCTAGTAGGTACCTTCCCACGTCATTACCAGTAGAACAATGTGCGACTCGGTCGGTCGCTAGTCGCTACAGAAGCTAATTTAAACGCATCGGCGATTAATGGTGTTTAGCACAACAACGTTGCACTGCACGTGGTTATAGATTTACATTAAAGATGTCTTCGATGTTTTGATCAGACTTGTATACGGTCATTAATATAATGGCTGTGATAACATTGCGTCGCTTGTCTAATTAATTTGCAAATCAGCCCTCCGGGCACACGATGATGCCGTCGAACACACGTTGCTAAACATGATTACGGTGAATAGCATTTTTATCGAAATTCACAGAATCAAAGATCGTGACCCTTTTAAAAATATCGCCAAGCTTTTGAGAGTAGGTCACTGCAATCTAATTTATTTGGTCGTCGTCTCCAGTTTGATACTAAAACTCATTTCAGTAGCGTTAAGTTGATGACTAACTATTACTTGGTTATCCATTGCGATTCTAACTCGACCAACACAAAAAGGACAGCAACTGTTAGTTAACGTGTAACCCTACGTGATTTAACTGCACGATTGTGCTATGTGATTTTATTTGCAACTTTTTCACCGAGATCATTATCATTATCCAGAACTAGTCTTGAAGTTTGAGGTCAGGTCCTTTTAGATGGAGGGCCCTATAATTAGATAACCCATCTAGCGAGCAGTCCGTCCGGTGCTAGCCAAGACTGGCTTAGCAAAAAATAATGGCGACACCGTCCCGCGGGGTTCACCGACCGGCGCTACATAAGAATCCCAACTCGTTATTATAAAATTCTCGTAGCGAAAGTCATATAATTAATTCTTCTCGATTATGCCAGTTACCGTTGCCAGGTCGAAGGGCCTCGCTATTTTAAAACCTATTCTTATGTAACGCTATCAAATTACGCAATATTCTATAAATGTCATATCTAAGCCACTAATACAAAACAATTTACGCGACAAAAATGTGACTCATAAACTGTCTGGTGCCGTCTTGTATTTTAGAAATTAGGTGCATTTCGCCATTTCGTATAATCTTCCGTTTTAAAACAATTAATGGAAGTTACCACAAAATGGCTTGTTTTAAATGATAGGTATCATTACATGATGTTGTAACATCGATTTATTAAACGGTTTAAACAACATCTTCTGTAGTATGAATAATAGATCCAAATAAACTGTTTAAACAGCTTTTTTGTTATTGTTTTTCACACTTTTACTCCTCTGTTTCTAAAGTCTAGACTATTCAAATTTGTACATTGGTTATTTGTACTTTCCAAAATCTGCAATTGAAACATTGAAAGTAAACATAACGGCAAACATTGTTTAAACAAGCTTCGCTGGAAATTGAACTTGTTTGAATGTATTTTCTTTTATTGCATCACATTTTCGTTGTTTAGTTTCTTCGATCTAAATACATTTTATAGGGAATTTGTTTATGATGTTTTCATTCACGTTTGTAGTCCACGTTGACCTGTCAATTATTTATGTGTCAGCTATATTTATGATGGTGAACGTTCGTCTCGCATTAGCATTAAGCAGCTAAGCCTTTATTTACATATTAAATATGTATCACTCGTGATTCGGATGGCGATTTCTCTCGTGTATCCAGGTCAAGGTCGCTCTATCTTTCTGCTTGTGGTTATTGATTTCGCGAACTGTCTCTTGGTGACATTATAATTATGGCATAGACATTAAATAAGTGAAATCACTTTACGTTACGTTGAGTGGGGCATATCTTAACAACTCTTATAAAAGCTTCTAAGTTAAAATCCTTGGTTAGGGCTTCCTTAACTTTAAGGAAGCTGTCAGTCTCATTTCATAGAGTTTCTGTCAAATCTGACAACTTTGTTTTAATTTAAGATGGCGTTAACTTTAAAAATAGTTTCGAGTATTTGGCCGTTAGAGACGTGTCCTGAATTTATTTAACTAATTTTCTATTTTGTATGGTAGCTCATAGGAGATTTTAGGTAATCTTATCTCTGATAATCACTAATGAAGTTTAATCTTGCTATTCTATTCGAACTAGTCCGAAGAATTTTTTTCTTGTGTGTCGTCTTTAGGTACATTTTATCATGAACTGAATTAGGTATACGACGCTATCTTACGTGTATGTGTTTCTGTATTGATAAGCACTTGCAATTCATTGATATTTGAGAATAAATCCTCATCAGCTCCTGTTGTGCGTTTAAGTTTACTTAACTACTACAACTATCTAGTGAGTGCATAATTTGTAACACCGTTTTTCTTAGCCCAGCTATACAATAGCAAATACTGCATTTCAAGGTACCTTTTATAGTGAAATGCTCACTGTAGTCTTGCGGTTGGACAAGGACCTTAGGTATTAAGCTTATATTAGTTTGTTAGATGAGTATTATTGAACACACTCAGTGTTTTGGTGGAGTTTTAGTATTGGTTTGTGATAAATTAATGCATGGATTTTTCTACCTGGTTTGAGTCAATTTCCGGTAGTTTAGCGGGTGTCGGCGATAGTACCGCCCACTTTAGCAACAAAGCATTCACTTGAATTCATTTTAACACTCCATTCACTAAGAATTTCCGTACTTTTCAATGTTTAAAGTAAATTAATTTTCTTGTTTACAATCATCATAGCTCACGCACACATCAATAAGTGACAACTGTCAGATGTGACGTTCGGCGTTGCGTTCCGTGTTACCTAAGCGTTTCGGAACAATAAATTTATACTTTGACATTGAAATCAAATAACAGTACAATTTTCACGTATTTGTTATTTTAAATAATTGAGATAAATGCTAGGTTTTGGCATGCTTTTAAGATTTTAATAATTGTTTTCATTTGGAAGGTAATGTATGTTCGATAAGTGTGGTTTATCTGTGGTGTGGTCTTTTGTCAATGGCATTCGAGAGAATTCCAGAAGGACGGAAGTTCCCTGCCGGCGATTCTTTTCATTTGCACTGTGTCGTTCAGATGCAGGTATCTAATTAAATGTGAAACCAAAAGATTTTTGATTCTTTGGTAGTTTCATCATTAATGTCGTGATGCATTGAGCATCCAATTAAGTGGTAAGTGTTTTAACAAAATAAACGTAACGATGTCCCACTTTGGCAAGTGGTGTTCGCAATTGTAATTAAACGTGATTATTTTGGTTGCAGGGCACGAGGCTCATTAATTTGTTTTTCATCATGTTTCCTTCGGGATAAAACCTGTAATAAGCCCAAACTTGGTAAGTTCCAACTTCCTTATAATGTGAGTTGTAGTTATATGCGACATGGCGACCGGTTTGTGACTTTAATTTTTCTGATTACAGGGCTTCTAGGTTCAGCTTTCAGGATCTGGTTTCAAGATCCGATTTCAGGATTTAATTCCAAGATGTACTTACCTATTTTGAAACCAAGGATGTAATATCGGCGTGGCATAGCACGTGTTGAATGTTGCTAATAATATCATGAGTACTTAGACCTTCATAACCATATAACCAAGGTATTCCTCAGCTTTCTTTTATTCCCATCGTAACGGCCGTGTTTCTGGTCATGTACCCGCCGAAGTAATCAACGGTTACATCAAACATACCATGTTGATTTGACGACATGTTCAATATCAGCCCGGAGCAAACCTATGGTCAACCAGTGTATTAATGTCTCTCTTAAATCAATTTTAGCTTCAGTGTAGACTGTGATGTGTACCTTAGCATGAGTTTTACGAGTAGGTATGTGCAGGTTTGTTTCTAGACAGCCGGCGTTTTAATCCGTCCGTCTGACTGGAAGCGAGCGAGTACGTCCTCACTTTAATTTCTAAGGGTTTCTAGTTTAGATCCCTCTTTTTAATGTGGTTTTAATTTCATAGTGATCTTAAGATTAGTGCTATTGCAATAATTGTATGGTCTTACCATAACCTGTTAAGGGGCCCTGTTAGCCATTTAGCCTCTGTGCGGTTTTAACATTATAATGGGTTCTCTAGGTAATATGTATTAAAATACAAGGTGTGACCTCACTTTAACCCTGCGGACTCCATGTTAAACCATTTTATCTCTATGTGGTTTTAAATCTTTAAGACGGTTTTCCGTAAGAATTGTTAACTTCATGCCCTAAGTTAAATAAATGTTTGTTTTAACGTTGATGTTGGTTTGATTTATTAACCTCACTTTGTTTCGATCTATGGACGCTTTATCTTTTAATTTTTAACTTTAATGGTTATAAACGGCGCCCAATAGCATAGTTAGTCCATGGATGACTGAGCCACGCGAATCCACCTAACCCCTCTGCTCTACCGACTAAAATTCACAGTGGGGTAAATACCATCAACCCCCGGGGTAAGAAAATTTTCCATTACAGTGGCGTACCCAACGTGTGGCCCAGAAAAGTGAGATTAATAATTCAATATTTAGTGCATTATTTGACTTAAGTTTTTTCTATAGTCCAATATGGCTGAACTTAATTGTAACGTTAATTTTTTGCTCAAGGAAGAACTTGAACATGAATTATCAACCCTGAAAGTCTCCTTTGATGAGCATAGTAGCGTTGACCAATTACGAAAACTTTTAAGGAATACCTTGAAATTAGCTCGTAGGGGTAGCTTAAAAATTCCTTCTACAGCGGTTTCTACCAGTAATGAGGAAACGGAGGTCTCGGTTCTTCAATTTAAGGCGGGTCTGCTCGTTAATTCTTTTGGTGAGGGAAGCATTTCGGAATCTACACGTTCGCGCCTGGTAGGTCGTGCTAATTATATCCTTTCTAGAATTTCTAGAATTGCTAACCCTCCAGAGGAACTTTCAGTGTTGCAGGGGAAGCTTATTAATTGTATCTCAGAAAATGATGTTTCTTCGGAATCTGAAACAGAAGATAGTTCTCCCCGCTTCAATAGTCAGACTGTCATTTATAAACCAGAGAAATCTTACAATCTATGTTCTCTCAATTTAAAATTCAATGGTGACACTTGTGTTCGTGCTTTCTTATCTAGGTTGGAGGAGCTTTGCGCTGCTAGGAAGATACCCAAGGAGTATGTTTTTACCGGATTTCCTGACTTGATAGAGGGTCCTGCTCTTTATTGGTATCGAGCGAGTAAATCGGGGCTCCACAGCTACGATGAGTTGGTTGCAGCTCTAAAATCTGATTTTGAACTTCCTGGTTTCGACGATCGGCTTATGCAGGAGGTACAATCGCGCACGCAGGCTAAGCACGAGTCTTTAGTTGTATTTCTATCTGTTATTTTAGGAATGATGTCTCGTTTGAGTACGGAGTTGTCCGACGCAGAGAAACTGAAGATCGTGATGCGTAACATACGGCCTGAATACAATCGTGAATTGATGTTGGTTGACGTCCGGTCGATTGAACATCTTAAAGAACTAGGGAAGCGAATCGAATCATGTAAGCTTCGGATCGAAGGGTTTTCTGAACCTTCTTTTTCTAAACCAAGTGTTGCACCAGATTTTCACTATAAACCGAAGACTAAGCCTGATAGTTCCGAATTTAAAAATGCTGCTAATCCTAATAAAAAGCTTTCGGTTGCGTCTGTTCAGAACTCGAATTCTAAAAAGGGTTCTGCGTATTGTTTCATATGCCGGAATAATGAGCACCCTACGTCTCGTTGTAATGCATCTCGCCGAATTTTGTGTTTTAAATGTGGCAAACCTAATGTTAAGTCTACGGAGTGTCCGGATTGTAATCGGCCAAAAAACTAAGTGACTTGGTCCCTCTGAGTGATGTTAGTACTTGCAGAGAGACCTACTTTCAACCCAATTTGGGGGACAATAGGCCATATTTGTCCGTTACGGCATATGGCGTCCCTGTCAGTGGTTTACTTGATTGTGGTGCTAGTTGTTCAATACTCGGTAACAATGCCCACAAACTTTTCATTAAACTTGGTATTCCGTTGAGAGCTCTTAATAAACCTTGTTATATTAGAGTTGCTAATGGTTCCGAGTATTATTGTCAATATTATATGGACGTTCCTATTGAATATAAAAATGTAATTAAAATAATAAAGTTTTATGTACAACCGAAGATTACACTTCCAGTCCATTTTGGAATTGATTTCTGGAAATCTTTTAATCTTGCTCCGGATGTTTTGGCTTGTATTCCCTCTGTTAATTCTGAAAGGGGTAATCGGGATATTGTTCGTGCCAGTGCTTCTTATGTGCGTTTTGATCACCGCAAATGGGATCAAAACATTCATGAAATTCAATGTGCCTTCAATACCTCCGTTCATACAGGAACTAAATTCACTGCTCATTACCTTAATCATGGTAGGGAAATGGTACTTGATGGAGCAACTTGTAAATCGGATCAACCTTGTGATGGCCAGGCTGTTACTGTCCATTTAGATAAATACTCTTCTGTTTTGCCCAATCCCAAGTTTGAACGTGTAATAGATAAAAAACTAGGTAATGGGGTTTGTACTTTGAGGGGTAGAGACGGGAAGCCGCTTGGTGCATTTCGCATTGGTGGCACTGTCGTGCGGGGTCACGGTGAAGGCGCTTGAACCCCTTTAGATGGTTTTTGGTTTCAAGTCTGCCAGTGTGTGTTACCTTGGGCACAATGCCGTTTCGTCATTGTTAGTTAAGTAGGTTATAATTTTGTTTTTAGTGTTTATTTTATCAGTGTTACATCCGCAGGTCTTGTCGCATTTGTGTGATCCACAAATGATACCAAGGATGGTAACATTTCTGCTTTCTTTGTTGTGATGGCGTGTCGTCCTGTGTGATGATTTGCTTTAGCAGTTATTTTGTGTATAGGGATGTTGGATATTCCACTCCTCACACCTTGCCGTTAGAAGTCACTGTTTGCATACTACGGTTTTTCATGTAATTTACCCCGTTTTATGGTTTGGTAAATTATGTGCTGGTTTTGTTAAACCAACCTGTGTTTAGCACTGGTTATGGCTAGAACTTGGATTAGCTCCCTTTTGTGTGTTGGAGTCTATGAAACAGTTCTACCCTTTTTCATATTTACTTTTGTGAGTTATTGGTAAGTTTCCCTGGAATGACTCAAGCTTCTCTTATCTAAGAAAGGTCTTTTGAGTCTGAAGGTGGTCTATCTTTAAGTGTGATAGGATTAAGATCTGTTTTGTTCAGTTTAGATTGTAGTTTTGGATTTCGTCGTTCCTCCTGACGAAAAATTTTATTCAAAACTTTCGTTTTGAATAAAATTTTTCTTTCCCAACTAAGACGGTACTGTAACACCGTTTTTCTTAGCCCAGCTATACAATAGCAAATACTGCATTTCAAGGTACCTTTTATAGTGAAATGCTCACTGTAGTCTTGCGGTTGGACAAGGACCTTAGGTATTAAGCTTATATTAGTTTGTTAGATGAGTATTATTGAACACACTCAGTGTTTTGGTGGAGTTTTAGTATTGGTTTGTGATAAATTAATGCATGGATTTTTCTACCTGGTTTGAGTCAATTTCCGGTAGTTTAGCGGGTGTCGGCGATAGTACCGCCCACTTTAGCAACAAAGCATTCACTTGAATTCATTTTAACACTCCATTCACTAAGAATTTCCGTACTTTTCAATGTTTAAAGTAAATTAATTTTCTTGTTTACAATCATCATAGCTCACGCACACATCAATAAGTGACAACTGTCAGATGTGACGTTCGGCGTTGCGTTCCGTGTTACCTAAGCGTTTCGGAACAATAAATTTATACTTTGACATTGAAATCAAATAACAGTACAATTTTCACGTATTTGTTATTTTAAATAATTGAGATAAATGCTAGGTTTTGGCATGCTTTTAAGATTTTAATAATTGTTTTCATTTGGAAGGTAATGTATGTTCGATAAGTGTAGTTTATCTGTGGTGTGGTCTTTTGTCTATGGCATTCGAGAGAATTCCAGAAGGACGGAAGTTCCCTGCCGGCGATTCTTTTCATTTGCACTGTGTCGTTCAGATGCAGGTATCTAATTAAATGTGAAACCAAAAGATTTTTGATTCTTTGGTAGTTTCATCATTAATGTCGTGATGCATTGAGCATCCAATTAAGTGGTAAGTGTTTTAACAAAATAAACGTAACGATGTCCCACTTTGGCAAGTGGTGTTCGCAATTGTAATTAAACGTGATTATTTTGGTTGCAGGGCACGAGGCTCATTAATTTGTTTTTCATCATGTTTCCTTCGGGATAAAACCTGTAATAAGCCCAAACTTGGTAAGTTCCAACTTCCTTATAATGTGAGTTGTAGTTATATGCGACATGGCGACCGGTTTGTGACTTTAATTTTTCTGATTACAGGGCTTCTAGGTTCAGCTTTCAGGATCTGGTTTCAAGATCCGATTTCAGGATTTAATTCCAAGATGTACTTACCTATTTTGAAACCAAGGATGTAATATCGGCGTGGCATAGCACGTGTTGAATGTTGCTAATAATATCATGAGTACTTAGACCTTCATAACCATATAACCAAGGTATTCCTCAGCTTTCTTTTATTCCCATCGTAACGGCCGTGTTTCTGGTCATGTACCCGCCGAAGTAATCAACGGTTACATCAAACATACCATGTTGATTTGACGACATGTTCAATATCAGCCCGGAGCAAACCTATGGTCAACCAGTGTATTAATGTCTCTCTTAAATCAATTTTAGCTTCAGTGTAGACTGTGATGTGTACCTTAGCATGAGTTTTACGAGTAGGTATGTGCAGGTTTGTTTCTAGACAGCCGGCGTTTTAATCCGTCCGTCTGACTGGAAGCGAGCGAGTACGTCCTCACTTTAATTTCTAAGGGTTTCTAGTTTAGATCCCTCTTTTTAATGTGGTTTTAATTTCATAGTGATCTTAAGGTTAGTGCTATTGCAATAATTGTATGGTCTTACCATAACCTGTTAAGGGGCCCTGTTAGCCATTTAGCCTCTGTGCGGTTTTAACATTATAATGGGTTCTCTAGGTAATATGTATTAAAATACAAGGTGTGACCTCACTTTAACCCTGCGGACTCCATGTTAAACCATTTTATCTCTATGTGGTTTTAAATCTTTAAGACGGTTTTCCGTAAGAATTGTTAACTTCATGCCCTAAGTTAAATAAATGTTTGTTTTAACGTTGATGTTGGTTTGATTTATTAACCTCACTTTGTTTCGATCTATGGACGCTTTATCTTTTAATTTTTAACTTTAATGGTTATAAACGGCGCCCAATAGCATAGTTAGTCCATGGATGACTGAGCCACGCGAATCCACCTAACCCCTCTGCTCTACCGACTAAAATTCACAGTGGGGTAAATACCATCAACCCCCGGGGTAAGAAAATTTTCCATTACAAATTGCATGTATGCAGTCTCATGTACATTGTATTGGTATTTCGTATGCGTTTCCTTGCAGCCTTCGATAGTACCTCCTAGGAACCGATCTATGACCCTAAGGGCATCCACCGTGCGTGACAAGGTCAGTAGTAGTCAGTACTTGGTAGTCAGGCCGCTATTGGCGATATATTTTTACGATTATGGCGACATTGGTGCTGTTTTACGGTTCATTTTCTCTTTTCCATTTTAAGGACTCTTCATTAACAGTCGAATAAATACAGCTCTTTATTGTTTCCTCAGTGCGCGTAACAGTGTGGTAATGCAATTGATATGTGAATTTGCCGTCATTGTCAAAGTAAGCAGTACTATTTATGAACTTTAATAAGCTTAGGAGTTGTATTGTTCGTCTAATCATAATGTTCGGTCAAAGTCTGATTTTATTTGTTCGAACGTGATGATTGTTTTTTTCTTTTCTGAACTATTGATTGTGGGTTGTCTTGATCATGGTAGTGTATTGTTTTGCTAATATTTGTTTTTTAATCCTACGTAATATTCTTCCTTCAATTTTTTAACTTTATTTATCTCCTCTGCAAAACATTTTGTTATGTTCGATAAACATTTTGTTGTGTTAGCATATAGAAGCATAGGTAACTAACAGTCAACAGATTTGACAAAGCTTAGGTTGCAATGCACACGAGGCTGTGGGTTGCAGCCAGAGCCGAAGGCTAGGGCGTAACTCAGCCAATGTGTGCAATAAGCAAGAGCTCACGAGTTTCATACAACGTTTTTCAACACATTTGCGAGGAAAAAACAAAGTAATTTACCACACAGCAATAAATACGACAAAAACAAAATATAAAAATTATGGGAAAAGGCGCGCAGGTTTTTTTTTAACATGCCGAATGCAAGAATATTTTGCGAACAAAGGGGTGAGTGAGCATACAGCCTACTTCAAAATTATATTTTTAAGTGATAAAATGTAAATAAGTAGGTATTTTAATATTTTATTACAAATTATTGTGAATTATGAATAATTTGATAACAATAAATATTTGTTTGACTTAATTAAAAACTTACACATTTATTTATTCCAAAAATGTATATGAATTTTCATAAAGCATAAATCTTTCATAAATGCATAAATCCTCTTTGTTTGTCCTAAAAAAATAACTGTATTACCCGTTATACACGCTTTTAATCATTTGGTTCCCGCAGTGGGGTGATTCCACTCATGATTACAAGCAACTTTTACTATGGGGCCAACCGTCTTAGCGCGAAAAAAAATCAGCTGTTCCATACATTAAGGTCGAGTAGGTATTGCGCTTTTGTATGGAACAGCTGATTTTTTTCGCGATATGAGGGTTGGCCCCATAGTAAAAGTTGCTTTTAATCATGAATGGAACCACCCCACTGCGAGAACCAAATGATTACAATTTCACGCTGTACATTATTGCACGGTGTTTGTTATAGCTCGGTTTATGGCCCTAAAAGCGATGTATTAGGGCTCTTTTTACGAGCAAGTGTGTTGAAAATTTCTTTACGAATCGCATGTTAAGATAGCTGACCCAATAATGATGAATCAAAGGTCGGTCCGTGCCTACAAGTATGATACTTTGATAATGACCGTAATCATCGTGAACTCAATGAAAACTTACCTTTAATCGTGATGATGTCATCAGCTTAATTGCTTTATGCAATTATCTCTGAAGCTCCATTTTATGAAGAAAAATTTTCCTATCGTGCTATTAATTTATGACATTAATCCAGAAGAAAATCGCGAAACTAGAGTAAGATGATTAAAGTCTGACACCAAAATAGCAACAGCATAATACACGTCAAACCCAACTATAAACGAATTTAACAAATGAAAACCCTACAAAAGTGGACAGGACACATCCATATTCTTCGGTCGGCAAGGTCACGGTGGCGATCATGGTTGCTTCGAAAATTTCTTCGCATAATATGACATAAGTAAGATAAGACATTATACCGCCAAACTCGTAACGCACCTCATGCGACGTCCTTGAGAATCCCGTTAATTTCATCTCAAATGCAGAAGCATCTACGTAAATATTGCCAATATAAAATCCAGGTAATGAAGGTATGCGGACATTGGAGACCAATTTACTATAGAATAAATTTAATTAATTAGGTTCGTACTTTTGAAAGGAGCACCAAAGCTTTGTGCTGATATAGGATGAAAGGTTCTTACAAATATATTTGGTGCAATAATATTAATTTTGTGGTTTAATTTTAAATGACGGAGGCGATTCAAAATGCTAAAATAATATATATAATATAATAACAAGCTAATATCAGACCTTCATGCATTCGGTGTCAGTGATTTATCGTTCCGAGAACTCAAAGAGGAAAAAAATCTTCTTAGTTTGGCCGACGCACATAAAATTATTCAAGAAGGCTTTTAACTCGATGCAATAGTTTCGCAGAAATATTGTGTAAGTAGAATCGACGTTCGCAAACATGTAAAAAAAACTGTGGTAACCAATCAAGCGATAGTTCTTCCTAAAATAAAGTTATGAATGAATTCGCCAATATTTGTTAAACAAATCCGCGGCCGAGTTCAAATTAAAATTGCATGTATATGATCTCCAATATCTTTATTTATAAACTTACGTCAGTATCTCTCCAAGAATAGTGAACCACATCCATATTTATATAAATGCAGTTCACATAAGATTGTTGTAAAGAAAAAAATATTTTGGTCATTATTGTAAACACACGTTCCAATAAATAACCGATTTTTTGTTCTCCCCAATTCTAACTTCATTTACGATCAACGAAGAAATTTGCGAAAAATCCAATTTTACCCAATCAATTCAATTTCAAGATGGTTTCAACTCGTAACGCCGCCGCCCGTAACGCTCCTTCAATACGAGATGTAGGACTTGTACTATTATGTATTCTGTGATGTAGGTATATACAAATCGTACACCGCACCCTGTGCAACCTTTTCTACTTTCTTGTGTATTTGACACGAGCTTTAGAAAGTGTCAACTGTCCGAAATAATTGACATCAATATTAGTAGTGAACAATCTGCATCGCACTTGGTGGCCTTGTCCGTCTGCAGTGTTTGATGCAATGCATTGTGGTCACTGTCGCAACGCTGAACCTGAACTGCGCTCTCCTTCATAAAGGCTACCAACGTACCAACCTAAATACAGTACCATTGGTACTGTTGGTAGTTGGTACTGTACCAACTAGATTCCTTCTATTTTATTAAGGGCTTTCAACCACTTTTGATTTTCAGTACGCATAGTAATCACAATCAGTTAATTAAATTCTGTGTCGGAATTCATTGCAAATTTAAGTAACTACTTACCTTTTCAATTAAAATCACGTCATTATAAGGCATTTCATCCAATCTCTCTAGTTGCTAACATGACATAACTAATATCAGGACAGGAATAAGAATAAAGAGTCTAGAAAAATGCTAGCACGGTTTAATTTAGTACTTATAGAGAAATTCTCCTGTGTATTAATATGTGCGTACGCGCAAACCGGTGTCACAAGTCGGGAATAGTAAGTAGAGTAACGTTTCCAAATGCTATGCAAATAATATGAGCACATATCTTCTTCTATAAAATATGCATTGTAGACAATATTTTTAATGCATAGATGAATATATCATATTACTTTATTTAGTATTACATTTTGTATCGTCATTTATGAAAAGTTATCTTTAATTGAGAATCTCCTTATCTCAACGACCAAAACCTTTAGTTCGTTAACCTGTCCTTAAATAACTTAAGCAGCTAGCATCACAGTAATACAATTCAACCCTCCTTGTATAGAATTTCCCGAAGCCTATAGAAAATAAGCGTCTTACTCCAAATTTATATGTTCCAATGATAACATACACAGTAAACCGTCCTTTACCTAGCTAGCTAGAGCCCACTAAATTGTCATGAACTCGGAGCAAGAGCTGACACAATAATTATGATTCATTGTTCGCACGGGCTCATGTCGCCGGTGTTGTTACAATAAACTTGGCCCTTACTATCATTGTTAACGATTTAAATTACAGTAACATTATGGTATCACTAGAAAGACTTAACGAGAAACTTAATACAATATTTAACTTGAGTTATTTATTAATAAATTCTGAAATGAAATAAATACCTACTGAAAATGTTAAAATTAGTGTTTTTTTCGCATCAACAATTACTTTGAATACTATTAGAATTCAAACAAATGCTTGTTTATTTGGCTTTAAAGATGTTAAGAAATCCTTTCTTTTAAAATTCATTATCGAAATGTGATAGCTATGTTCGTCGTGGTAGGGGCAGCCTCCAGTCTCGACTCGAGCATACGTCGATTGAATACTGAATGGTATTCATTCGTGACCGTTGACTCACCGAGAACTCGCTTTCTGCACCAACGAGAGCGATAACCTACCCTTTACTTCACCTAACTATAGATTTATTTTTGTCATGTCTTCATGACATTCAATTTCTTTACATCGAAACACATTGTTCGTGAGTACATTCTAATAAAAAAATTCTAGTACAAAGTTGATTTATAAAGATTTTCATAATCCTCATAAAAAATTACATACATTCTCATTATTTTTTTTAATACCTACTTACAAAGTTGATTCACGATGATTTCACACCATGTCAACCGGCGCGCGTAAAGCGTTGCGGTAACGATCATTTGCAATTGTCCATTTTTACGTTATTGACGCTCATTGATGCAAAAATTCATAGTTTACACGTGCAATTGAAGTGATTGTCAATTCCTTCAACAATGGCATTAACGAAATAATTGACAATCGCAATTGATCGTTACCGGCGGCCTTAAAGCTTTTTCTTTTATCTCTTCACCTCAAGCAAGAAATGTTAACTATCAATATTATCATTGAATGTATCATTGCAATGAAATGTAAAACCTTACCATACACACCGAATACAAATTGAAAATATCCACGAATTTTCTCTGCTCGCATTCTGCTTCTGCTACTGTGAACTGATTTCAATTTCAGATATCTTACACGTTGGGGCTATATTGAGATAGGAGCTAGGCATTACGTAACACTAATTTCATGGAAGACTAAATAACAAATAAGTTACATTGGATATTATAATAAAACGGTTTTTACTATGGTCGAAAAGATAATGATACAGCAGATATTAAAAGTATAGAAACTATAGAAGATTTTCTGGCTAGAATAGTTATAATTCTTAAACTTTATGAAAAAGAGTAAAGTAGAGAGTATTTCATTAAGTATTACATACATCACAATAAATTACATTATATACAACTAAAAGCTATATGAATAAGTGTATTGTTACTAACCAATGTAGAGTGACAGAATATTGATGATTTGCGATTTAAATAAAATTAACTGCTAAGTAACGGATGGTAGATTGGGTAAAAGAGGTGACTTTTTAATATAAAATGTTATTTTTGGGTTTCTATATTTTTTTTATTAATTAATAAATATGTTGTAACTTACATTGCCACGACTCCAAAGCGCTGTAACGAAATTTTAAAAATCGTGCTAAGGCCAAGCAAGACTATTAGTAAGCCGCTTCCTACAGTCGATCAAGGCAATATTATTGAGACTACATTTTGAATTGTTTATTCGCAGATGGTACTTCCGCAAGATAAAACGAATCGAGGCAGAGAAGAAGTTGCTCCTGCCAGAGAACGAACATGGCGCCTTCCTCATCAGGGACTCGGAGAGCCGTCACAACGACTTCTCGTTATCTGGTGAGCATCTACACACACTTATCTACCCTCTTCAATACAATAGCGCCATTTTGTTGATTGAGCTATTATCATATTCATTTAGATAAGCGACATAGAAAAACTTGTTATTTTAATCTGTGGTCATGATCACTTTACAATGCGTAAAGCTAACTTCTTTGTCTGTTATCTACATGTTCACTATCCCTTTACAAACATACACGGAGTGTTGATCCTGCTCCAGAACCGGTTATAGTTTTTCTAAGCGAGTGCATCGCGTGGGAACGAATGGGCACAGGTTCTATATCTACACTAATTACTATTCTCAATTGAACACATGTACCGTTAATTCTATTTATACATTACAAATTAAGTGAGTTGCAGCTAATTCATTATGTGCATATACACGTCATAGACTAGGACCTACTTTATGCACAATGAAAGATTAAGCACGTAAATGCATCTCTTAACTTCTTTAGTCATTCATTTGAATTGATGTTTTACTCGTTTCTATTTCTATTTTTATATGAAATACTTCAACTTCCGTACAAACTTCAATACCGTGTCCAAACTGTTCTACCTCCTATTATGATATGTGTTTGAAAGAATGATGGCGAGATTTGTTTGTACACAAAAAAATATAAATTTAGAGAAAATTAAATTTGATATCTCTTAAATGTTTGCCTTAACAGTAGAACAGTAACTTCTAGAAGGAAATATATTTTTAGAACCCGGGGAAAAAGAGTTATTTATTTTTGAAACAATGAGATAATATGTAACGATACGCATTTTTTCTTAATAGAGTCGGACCCATAAAAAAATAATGCGCAACTGTCATCTGTGTGACTGTCATATCTGTATTGTCCCCTAGCTATGTCCCCTAGTAGTATATTGTTCTGTGGTCTTGTCAATGTCAAACTTGCGTTTCGCCAGGGGGGTATCACTCCGCGCTTAAACTTTTATATTAGCCTACTGCTCGCGGCCCACTCCAAGAGGGCCATTGTCGAGGGATATCACCGCGCCGACCGAAACGCGCGGCGTGTGCAAGCGACGAGAGCGCAGCGCGTGAACGTCACGAACGAAACGAGTCAGTCAAGCGCCGAATGCGAAACTGCGTTTTTGATACTTAATTACTAACGTACCTACCTACCAAAGTTTATTGTATTTTTTGTATATATATTTACATACTTAGTTGTATCGAAGTTCGAAATATGGCACCAGTAAAGAAAAAATCCAAAAAAAAATTTTTTTTTTTCACCTATCCCATAACCGACCATTGCAAAAGTTGCTTAACCTCCGCAATCGTTGGGCCAGGCGCTATACCACTGCGCCATCGAGCTTCTCTAACTACTTAGAAATACTTATTATTTATGCTCTTTAAATATGCTCAGCTCACCTATTAGGTAGATTTATTTTATTTTATAAGTAGGTACCTATTAGTAATTTCATTGTTTATTCATGGGCATAACGAATGTTTTCTATGATATCAGTAACTAGCGAGTAGCAACCCCGAAATGTGTCGGTTGAGACAGAGCTATGCGACAGAAAGAGACGCCTCTCTTTCTTCTTCGTAGGTGCATATAATTTTATCCACGCAGCGTTGTGCAGTTTGAAATTGTACTTTATTGCCGTGCAGCGAGAGTAGCTTATTATTTGATGGTCTTCGCGGGGACGGACTTCTGTACGTTAGTACTATTATATATTCTGTGGTTTCGCGCCTTTTTACTCTTTTTATTTCATTTCTCTCTCGTTTTCGTTTTGCTTTTGTTTGACTTTATTTCTTTCTTTTTGTTTATTTGTTTCTTTGGAATCCATGTTTCAAACAAACAAAACAAGCCAAAGAGTAAAATAATATAAAACAAGCTGAGAAACAAAACCAAACCAAAAGAAACACAGATTACTAGCACGTATTTTGACAGTTTTTTTAGACAATGGAATTATGGCCTATGGTATACTTTTGGTTTATTGTGAATATTTTGATATTCCCGGGTTTTAAAAATATTATAAAGGAATGTACGTATATTCCCAGTAAGGTTATCTTTCAATTAAATAGAGTTTCAAACTCTCTAGGTATATTTTATGTTTTTTTTTGTACAAATATTGTATGGGACTTGCCACCATTCTTTGAATCAATCCAATCGTATGGCATGTCATCAAGTAAACACTAACAATTAACTCGGTGAAATCCAAGTATTTTGATCTTTGATCCAAACTTTGATCATTTTGATTTAAGATTTTTTTGCCCTAAAGTTATCATAATCGCGGTTAGATTCTTAGTTTAAAGAATGTCTATGACTTCGATTTCACCCTGTAGTTGTATTAGAATATTACTAGTAGACCATTATTTATTTTGTTGTATTAGTGCGCAAGCTTCTAACTAAACCACAACGAAAGCGCAGGCATATTAGCAGAAGAAAGTCGACCCAGTGTCAATGTCGAAATTGAATTTATGTATGTTAGTTTTTCGCGACACCACTTCTTAACACAGTTGTGCAAGACCTACTTGGATTTTCCGTTTTCCGTTATTGGCGTCGAACAACAATAGTCACACCGTTTTGGATCCTTGCTTTTTTTCTGTTTAAACCAGTTCCTAATTGCTCTGTATTTGATATGCGCAATTCAAATAATACAGCGTTTTATTGGTCTTGAAAATAATTACATTGTGTAATTCTGACTATTTTCAAGATACCTGTTCAAAATGAATACCGTTGCATTTCCAAAACGCAATTGTCTTTGTCTATTTAGGTATATCTAATTTAAAATCAACTTGTTTCTGCTATTAAATTGTTATTCCTTTATAATTTAATTTTAGCATAAGCATTATTGCAGAAATATTCAAAACTACAATATTTTACTTGCTATAAAATTACCAAGGTTGCATTGAAAGACTATAAAGTTTTACGTGGAAAGAACCGTGTATACGTATATTTTCCTATTAATAACATAAATATTGATACCGTTGAATTCCCATTTAATTATCTTTTAAGATTATAGTAATCTTGTTATTATTACATCATAATAATATCCTACTTTATATTTGTTTCCTACTTCTGCGGGTACGGTACATTTGACTGTTGGTGAAAGTTGACAGAATTCAGTGTATAAATATTTTTCATCTTCCAAAGATTCTTACATATTATCCAATTTATTGGTGTCATTCCACTTCGATCCACAGAGACGAGGCTCCCGGTGGACCTGTAACTGCACGACATATTATGCAAGCTAGCTTGGAATGTTGACAACTCGCGTCGATGATATCCATTTAATTACGGCTACCTCGTGATTTACCCGCCACTCACCACCACCTGATTGAGGAAGAAACTGGCCCTGTTGTAATCAGTCAGCTGTTAACACAACGTTAAACTGGTTCAATCTCCAGGTAGTTCAAAATGTAACCGTGTTACCGTAGAAGCTGTTAAATAAAAAAAAGTGTTGTGTCTTACGAAATACAACTGCTATTTTACATTTTTCTGGCTTATTAGATGACTCTTATTTCGTATTTCGCATTCCGGACCAAAAATAGCGAAACTATTTCTTAGGTTAAAAATATCACGTCGTTTCCTTAATAAATTAATTCATTCGCAAAGATCCGGTGTGTCTCAAATGAATACTAATTATAATCATTTTAACTCCCGTTACAAGTTTGTTTCATAGTTTCCTTATCCATAACTATTACCGGTTGCTTGCCACGTAAATTTTAGTTACCTACCGCACTTCCTTGTTGTTGATCAAATCAAAGCTATCAAAACATATCAGATAAGGCATTAAACAGACAAATATGTTCCCTTCCAATTTCCTCTACAAACCTTTATTTTTAATCCTAACAACTGTTATTCAAATAGAACAGCGTCCTTGTTCTGTTAGAAAGTGCGTCAACGAATTGCATTAACATATTATTTCACCTATGATTCATTACTTGTAGGTTCAAGGTTCTGTTTGATAAGTTGTCTAAAAAAACAGACTTCCATCAGACTCATAAACGTCACAACTTTGACAATATTGAAGTTCCCATGAGTCACTCCACAAGGTGTCTCGTGAGCCGTCGAGGCGCCAAATCTGTTTTATTGACAAAGCGTTTGTGGCCATACACACTGTGCAAAGAGGACTGGTTTCTATGGGAATATCCTGTGCTACTGTGGACGCAGATAACCGAGAAAGCTCAAACAGATATGTGCGAGCTAACAACGCCTGATTTTAGATTGTTACTGTATCCATACCCGTTAGATTTCCGGGTTGAATTCCCGGCAAATTGATCTCTCTTGTGGTTTAACCTCTTGCCAGATTAAACTTAATATTGTATAAGAAAACCAGAAAAGTCCCCAACAGAGATTTTAAATTAGTATCTTAAATAAATACAAAACATATACCCGAAGGAATCACTTTTGTGCAGTTTATATATGTTCATAATACGAGTAATATTGGATTAGGTACTCATAGTAATTTGTATATATTATAAATTAATGCTGTTGGTATAGTTGCTTACATAGTTCATAATAGTTCTTATTTTATCAATATCGAATATCTTTATATCTAGGACACGTTATGCATTGTTTATTTATAATTTCAATTGAATCAATTTTATATGACACATTTGAAAAATATATTGACTGCAAATATAGTAATGCCCATTCCAATATTTCCAATACTGTTTCGCTATTTGCACAGTTTACGCCGGTGACAAAATAAGTGCCTTATTGAAAACACGTTCGTCTTAACAGCAATTACTTAAGCGTTAAATGTTTTTGAAACAAGACATCAGTAGCAAAATAGAGTCTTTACCGCCTTATTGTGTTGGTTCATTACCCCTATACACGTTAGTTAATTTCAAGTCCACCTTGAAGAATTTATACGAAGCGTGAATATATCTTAATTATGCGTAGAAAACTACCAGCCTTGTTATTCACCGAGTAGGTATAGCTTGTTATTGGAAATAATTATCTTCGTGTATCAAATATTGGTAGATGGAGAGGAGCTCGATGGTGCTGCAGTTGCAATTGAAAGTAATCCAAAAGTAAGTTGCTAAAGCACTTGTATTATGGAAATCAGAGACAACGGTGGTATCACAAACACCCAGACGTGAGATATTTATAAAAGTTAATTTTCTACATTAACTCAGCCGGGGATCCAACCCGGGACCTCAAGAGATGGTCAAGCTTTGAAAACCGGCGAGCAAACCACTCGACCACGGAGTTCGTCGTAAGTCGAATTCGTATCTTGAACGCCTCCGTCCATCCGTTCGAAGAGAAGTCCAGCCGTTGGTCCCTGCTGTATTTGTTGTCGTTAACATCCTCTTATACCCGCATTGGGCCCTTAGCAACCCTTAGTGTGGCTCTTATCCATCCATAGGGAAGGCTTGTGCCCTTTTCAGTGGCACCATTAAAAATGGCTGATATCAATGATTGCGTAGAAACTACCAGCCTTCCGTCCGTTGTTATTGTATGTAGGTACCTATATCAAGATACCAAGAATAGTTTGATTGGTATTCAAATTATCTATTTCAAGTGGGGCGCAATCAGACGCTATCTGTTTATCTGTAAAATCACAATCTTCTGTTGTTTTTTCCGCAACTTTAATGTTTGTTATTAGTTTCTAGATTTAATCGATTAAAATCTTTGTATATTATTATCGAAGTTGATCATAATTACACATGTGTCATTTTACCATCGAACCGATGTAAACATTGCATTGATTTGATGCTTCTGCGAATGCACTTGAAATATTATTATAGGTATACTTAGTCGTAAAACGGAAATTTAGTATCCTAGTAAACAATAACAAATACATATTATTTAATGAAGGTCACACATTCTCTGTTCACAGTAGGAAAACTAATTGTGTTAAGTATTAATTGGATTAGTTCAGACTGAATCATCGTGTTTAACAGTCTACGAATGTCTCTACCTGCTACAAGTGCACTGAATGAACGACCTCATTCCATATTTGATCTGACTAATCGCCCGTATGTGATACTGATATTAAAGTGCTGTAAGATTTCTTTTTAAAACGATTTTGTGGCTTTATTATGATTTATTTATAATAAATATAATAACTAAATAAATTCAGTACCAACGACGAGGCGCTCAAAGCACTTTTTGTAGCATCTTTATTGCGTGCGTCATCAATTTTTAAATATGGGATTAGTATTACCCCCCCCCCCCCGCAGGTGAACGGGGAGGGGGTATGGTATGTGGGACTCGCCAGGAGAGGACCGCAACGTTACGGCTCCCTCCACGACTGCTTCCAGTGATCGTAAACTAACCCTGCCCGCGCGTGATATGTTATGGGGGAGATTAAAAAAGGCTGGTAATGATGATACTTGATTTGAATTCTACTCTGGACTTCTTTAGAGGATACTTCAATGTATTTGTTTGTCAACAGTTCGAGACGGGGATACAGTGAAGCACTACCGCATCAGACAGCTGGACGAGGGCGGATTCTTCATCGCGCGCCGCACCACCTTCCGAACCCTGCAAGAGCTGGTAGAACACTACAGCAAGGACGCTGACGGCCTCTGCGTCTCCCTCAGCAAACCCTGCGTCCAGGTCAGTTACTATTCCTACAAGAGGACGTCCTCTACAACGAAAACAACGCTCTTTTCTATCATCAAAAGACAGTATGTTTGTATTTACTTCATTTTTTTCAATAAATAGATTTGTCCCCTAAACATAATTTTCATTACTACATTTTCTAAAAATGTCACTAAAATATTCAACGAAGCTATTCGTTTACAAAATAATAGTCACTGCAATTTATAGGTTACCTAGAATACATTATGTATTCTTGAAGAGATTGGATAAAGCTTATTTCACAACTTCAAAATACTAGCAGAAACCGCAACTACGAAAGGCGTCCGTTTACATAGTTATTTTTTTTTATTTAAAGGTTTGCTAGTATTCCGAGAATTCGCGGTAGGTACTGACATTCCCGGGATTTTTGTAAATGGCTCTATTCGTGCCTACTAGTTTTTCGTCCCCAAGCGTACTGCGCGCTACCTTCCAAAATCTTTGTCTTGCTAGCAGATCTTCGTGTGACCGGACTTCACAAATAGATTAGCCTACTTATTGTCTAATTTTCATAATCTATCGCAATCGCATTCATTTGACAGATGGATTTCTTTGATTAGTTTTTATTTGTGCCAAAATGTAGCATAAATGTATCACATCACATCCCGAAAGCGATTGCGTTAGATTTTGAAATTACACAATTAGCCCCCTGCTAGAACTGAACAGCCGACAAACCAAATCGAACGTAACCAAACTTTTCTCGTTTTGTTTTTCATTCTTGTCTTGCATTTTCGCTATTTTTATGTTTATCTAAACGTGTGTGTACATATGAAATACGCACAAGTTTACATAATCAAATACCCGACCTCTACTACTGAATTAGAGTTACTTTATAAATTGCAGCGACTTCTATTTTTATCATTTATCCTAGAACACTACAAAGTAGAAACAGATAATACCCCGTCTTAGAAGTTCACCTCAATGCACCGTAAAGCCATGCCAGTTGCACAACGATCCTGCCTAGCGGTAACTTGATAGGCGCGGGAGGTTTGCACATGCACGTATGCATCCATACCATGCCCACTCCATTTGCTACTATGTTTCTGACCACGCACAGCACATACCCTTATCACCCTCATGTGGAAATAATTTTTGATTTATCCTATGAATAAAATTAAATGAAACTGTCATAACCAGCATCAAAAGTTCTAAATAACGTCGACTTCACCCTTGGACTCTTCAGTCTTGGCATTCTGTGTTTGATTATATTATGTGCATTACAATACTTGACATTATTGCAAAGGCCAACTTCAATTATAATCAATCAATATTTTTGTTTTTATTATATTTACAACTTGTCACAAGAAATATGTGTGCATTGTTGGACTCATAAAAAGCGCTATATACTTAATCACTAATGTCGTCAGTACTTGATTTTCTATCTTAGAGAAGAATAAACTAAGATTAGGTACTGACTTATTTTATCTATATTTATAAAATCGTAAACTGAATGACTGACTGACTGACTGATCTATCAACGCACAACCCAAACCGCTGGGTCTAGAGACTCCAAATTTGGCACGTAGGTTCCTTATGAGGCCTAGGGGTGCACTAAGAAAGGGTTTTTCAAAATTCACCCCCTAAGGGGGTAAAAAAGGGGATCAAAGTTTGTATGAAAGTCCCTCAGTTTTGAAGCTAGGATCTTCAAATTTTGTGTTTAGACTGACCATTAAAAATAAATAAATACGGGTCTCAGCGTTTTTCAAAATTCTACCCCCGAAGGGGTCAAAAGAGGGATGAAGTTGTGTATTGAAGAAAATCCTTTATTTTCGAAGTAAAAATCGCAAAATTTATAATTTAGGCTTATAAATAGACATCTAACGCAACGTATATTGTTATTGTTAGTATTTGAACCCCTATTGGGATGAAATGGGGGTGAAAAGGGGTAAAAAACCCCAAAAATAGATATGGATGTCGTTATTGGGGTTTTCGGGGATGACGATTGCAAAAATGACATTTATTTTGAAGTCCAACACGGTGGACATGATTTGACCCCTAATGGGGTGAAAATGGGGTTCAAATGTTGTATGAAAAAATAATATAAAATAGACATTACAACTTTAAACTTCGTTGGAGCACATCTAAAAATAAATAGGCAAACATATATTTTGTAATTTTGAAAATCAACCACTTAGGGGTAAATGGGGTGAGTAAACATAAAAATCAATATGGATGTCGTTCTTGAGGTTTTATGGGATGATGATTGCGAAAATGAGATTTATTTTAAAGTCCAACACGGTGGACATGATTTAACCCCTAAAGGGGTGAAAATGGGGTTTAAATTTTGTATGGAATAATTATATAAAATAGACATTACAACTTTAAAATTCGTAGGAGCATGTCTAAAAATAAATAGGCAAACACATATTTTGTTATTTTGAAAATCCTCCCTTAAGGTGTAAATGGGGTAAGTAAACATGAAAATCGATGTGGATGTCGTTCTTGAGGTTTCATGGGATGGTGGTTGCGAAAATGACATTTATTTTGAAGTCCAACACGGTGGCCATGATTGGACTTGGACATGCGCATCCAGGGGACGGGGACGGGAACGGGAAAGGGAACTGGAACGGGAAGCCACGTGCGAGGCCCGCCACACGCGGCAAATGTCTTGCCTCGCCAGTTAGCGCCCTTGGCAGGAACCCGCCTAAATGCGTAAAAATGGCTGGTCAGATCCTGGTTAAAGGTACCCTAAGGATTTTGAAGGTTCCCTAAGGATTTTCTCTAATATCCACGCGGACGAAGTCGCGGGCAGAAGCTAGTTAAAAACATAATTAGTCAGTGACGTCTTTGTCGTCTGCAAGTGTGCAGTGACTACGCAATGAATATAAATTCAATTATTGTGTTAACTATACTCTGAACTAGTCTGTAATTTATAAATCAAGTGTATCTTGTGACATTAGCGTCATTGGGCGCGATGAAATAGAAAACAATACAATATCTGCTGTAAATAAGAAGCTCGAGAGTATTCTGTGCTCAAGCTATGTTATGCGCCAGCGCAGTGCGCAATAATGGTTCATTGTTTGGTTTACAACTACTCTGTGTTTGCGCAAGGTGTACTACTTCTTTAATCTTAGCTTCATCATCCGTTTTGCTTTTAACAGTTGAAAGAAAGAAAAAAATATAGAAAATAAAAATATTTTTATTCCAGTTTAAGACTTGGAAACCGAACAATATTAGCATGACGATCTCGAGTGCGGTTTTGTCAACGTAGAAATCTCAAAAATCACACCTTTGGTTTTATTTATCAAAAAGAGTTTCAGAATTTTCGGTTGCGTGAAACATTTTTGAAAAATTAAAGTCTTTTTGACTTCACACACATGGTATTTAAAAAAAAAATCAACACAAAATGTCAAAACTTTATTTTTTAATACTTGTGGTTGTGGCAGGTGGTGGCAAACGTATACCTCCATTCTGCTGTTACTTTTGTACATTGTGAAGTCGAAGAGTCATTTTTTTTTTTAATGTTTCACGCAACCGAAAATTCTGAAACTTTTTTTCTATTACTAAGGGAGCTTCTTCTTATCGAATGAGGAATAGTGGCCACTGGCCACCTCTGGTGTTAGAGTTTATCAAGCCGCCTCTAACTTGGCTTAACGACTAGATATTATCAGATGACAACAGCCGGGACCGACGGTTTAACGTGCCCTCCGAAGCACGGAAGCGCTCAGATGTAATGCCACTTAACGGTCACCCATCCGACACCTGGCCGGAGAACACTAAGAGAGCTTATTCCTACATATAAAAATATTCAGCCAATTTGATTTTTTCGGACATTCCCCATTACCGTGGTTTAGACACGGTACACAAGATTTTTATTTAATTTTCCTTCTCTTCCTCCTTACCACCCATAAGGAAGGCCTGTGCCCCAGCAGTGGGGACATTAAAATTGGCTGATGGACTGGACTGGACACAAGATTATTGTCGGGTTCGTCATAATAAGCCTGCTGGACAAGTATCATCGATGTCAACAACGTAATATAAAATCGGAAGAAAGATATAAAAGCTTCGTACGGTGCTTTCATAACTAGCTGCTGCTGTAGGGAATAAAACAGGCAATGAAACTTCTCAGTTGCAACATTTGATAAATATAGGTAAACCTGTATTTCCATATTTAAAGCTATCAAAGCGAAAAATTGTTGATTTCTCAAAGACTAAAATTGTTTCTGCAGCCGTAAAATTCTAAGAAAATAATTTGCGGTTAGACTTCATTTTAACTAATCAAGTATTACAAAATCAGATGTTATCATCCTCTCAATTGTTATTATCTCATCACGGAGATGTTTAAATGTCAAGTTTAGAGATCAGTGACATTGGGATAATATTTGAATGTGAAATTACTGTCGCGTCACAATAGCCTACTCGAGCTGATCTTGACATCAACCTTCGATCAACTCAACACAACACCTGCATCCGATTGAAATAAAACAACATTTAACAACAATCTTCGTTGTCAAATCAAGGTCACCTGTTTGTAAACAGAAGGCACTCGTTATTACGACTGTGCATAAATTGCAAAATTCAATATCGGGACGACTATAAAATTTATGGTTTTCGACGGTGAAGCTTTGTTCGCGCGCGAGAAATATTGCGAGGCATCGAACCGGCCGAGGATGCTTTAAATTCACAGGAGGTCCGCTGGCAGTTATTTAACCTGAGTAAGCACCTCTTTGGACAACTACCACAAACTTCACCGCAACTTTGCAATACCTCAAAACATTTATTGCACTTACTTCCACTATTTCGAAGAGCTCGTGTGCACAAATTTACATTTTATTGTACCTATATAGATAGTTGTCGGTGTTTACAGAAATTTTAAATTAGGTATTATGAAATTGTTTAAGTGCAAACAATCTCATTTCAAAATTTTATTACTCTTATGCAAATCATTTCAAATTCAATACAACTTAAGTCCCGAATTCAATAAAATAACCGATCATAATGAATTATGTTCAAAGTAAAGGGACATCTGCATAACCATTAAGAGGTCTAAAACAATAACTATTGTTGTCACTTTGTTAATTGCAGTTTGCTCGTCGCAGCTTTGCCAATTATAGCATTCCCTCATCCACTTATATGTCCACTTACTGGAATAAACTTTGCGTCAAGCGCATATTTTAAAATGGTCCTTAGAACAAGAAGCGTTTCATCACGTGGAGATTCCACGTTCGATACTCACGCAACAGAAGCAGTATCGCATCGCGTCACGTACCAATTGAATGCAATACTTTTGAATTCTTACTCAATGACTTGAGATTAACGGATAGATGAATATTGCGTTTCGTTGTTTGTTGGAATTTTGAATACTGCACCAGTGAATCCTTCGCGTATAAATTATATAATTATATGTATAACATGCTCGAAAAAATGCCGTTCCAGTTTCGCGATCGGCCGACTGCAGCGACCAAGGCCGAGAAGGCCCCGCTTTCGTTACGGACATTGCGTATCATGCCCAACGTTACCCAAAGACACCACTATTGTAGAATAACTAGCTTCCGCCCGCGACTTCGTCCGCGTGGACATTCGATAAAATCCTCATGTTTTAATTTCATTAAATTCTGATCAGCCGTTTTTACGTGATTAGGCGGATTCCCACCAAGCGCGCTGCCTCGCGAGGCAGGACGTTTGCCGCACGGGCCTCGCACGAGGCTGCTCGCTTGGTGGGAACCCGCCTAATCACGTAAAAACGGCTGATCAGAATTTAATGAACCCCCATAGGGGTTGAAATACTAAAAATCACAATATACGTTGCGTTAGATTTCCATCCGTAAGCCTAAATTATAAATTTAGCTATTTTTACTTCGAAAATAAAGGATTTTCTTCAATACACAACTTCATCCCCCTTTTGACCCCTTCGGGGGTAGAATTTTGAAAAACGCTGAGACCCGTATTTATTAATTTTCAATGGTCAGCCTAATCACAAAATTTGAAGATCCTAGCTTCAAAACTGAGGGACTTTCATACAAACTTTGGAACCCCGTTTCACCCCCTTGGGGGGTGAGTTTTGAAAAATCCTTTCTTAGTGCACCCCTAGACCTCATAAGGAACCTATGTGCAAAATTTCAAGTCTCTAGGTTCAGCGGTTCGGGCTGTGCGTTGATATCTCACTCAGTCAGTCAGTCAGGACTTTGAATTTTATATATATAGATTTATGATTTTCATACGATTTTAGAGCAGTTATTGCTAATCGACTTCATGCTATTAAAGTTTCCAGTTGAGTTTATGTATCGGAAGAAACTGGAAGAAGAAAAAAATAATTCCATTATTAATGAGATACACTCAATCAGCTCGATTTCAGTTACGCCATCACGCGACCACATTTATCAAACACGTGGGATTCTCTGCATCCTAAAGTAAACACATTACATAACTTACGCAATTGAAGAATGACATATTGCTTAACTTTATTGCCTTCTGACAAACCATTATCATATTAAAGTTGTCAACTCATGGCCGTAACAAAATGCAGAGCATTATTTAATTGCTCTGGTGCTTTTTGTTGTCATTACTCATTACACAAGCGATAATTTTCTAAATACCTTTTTTATCGTTCAGGAGATACTCTTCTAATGCTTTAACCACAAATCAATATAGTATTATATCTATATCTATTATCATTATGTTGCTTTCGATTATATCCGATAAATGTGTCGGTTAAATTTACTTTTCACGACTCGGAAAGTAGTCCCTGAAGAATAAACAGACTATTACGGTCAGAGTGGTTCCACCAAGATTATTATACGTCACCATTATTATTTCTGTTGTATGTTCACGTGCAAAATATAGTTCCGAGTAAACATTATAATGAGCATTATTGTTAAAACTAGTGTTTTAAACATCAACAATAAAATTAAATGTGCTCACATTCAATTATCAGAATGTAATCTTTTCGCTTACAACGGTTCATAATAGTAAAACAAGTTATTGTTTTAAATGTCGGCAGCATGAAAGAGTGAAATACAAATGCTTTTGTTTTGGCACTTTTGCCTTGAAAACGTCACCCATCACAGATTGTCGAGAAACTTTAGCAGGTGCAAAGCCTAATTTATGCCGTTGCGTATATCGACCTTGTGTTGATACACTTTGAAGAAGTGTATGAAACTCATAAAGAAAAACCTTATAACACCAACTGATTTTATAAAATCTGAAGGGTAAGATAAGAATCTGAACTGGCTGTAATTAGTTTGTGGTCATAGCTAACCTCACTCGATGTTTTCTCATTTTCGACTACTAATCGGGTGCTATATCGGTAATGTTTATGATAACATAAGGTTCTCTTAAAAACAATCATGATTATAGGAGCTCTGCATCGGTCACTACTTGTTGTATGGTCTGTGGCAACGATTTATTGACGTCAGCCTTCGATCAGATTTTTAACGTCATTTAATTGTACGGCATCTAGTGTTGTGTCTTATAAGGTCACAAAATTGCGAATCGTCTAAAGGCTTTTACTTGTCAAACTTATTTTAGACGTAAGTACCGTTTTGGTGGATTTCACCTGTATAAACGTCAAAGACTGCTCTGTATTTGCTAGTTACTAGAATACCCGTTTTTGCAATCACTAAATCAGCAACGACGTCATTAAGTATTATGCTTTGGTTTTTACCTGTAAATTTTGACGTCACCTTCTTCTAATGTCGTAAGTTTGGTTTTTAATGTATTTTAATATTGCTCGGTTAACTATTCAAATGATTACAAACTATAATTTACATAAATATCGTCTCCCTACATACTTGTTGCCATTATTTTCAACATCATTAGGTTTTGAGTGGTTTTAACTTCAACAGACACATTACTGTGACCGTATAACCAGCTGATCGTGGGAATTGAGGAAAATCTGATTATCATCATCAAAACATACGTTAAATGAATTATTTGCAAATCAATGATGAATATGTTTCTTAAGTGATATAGCAGACCAATGAACGCATTAAAAAGGAGATTCATTTAAGAAACATAAGGAAACCAGTTTCTGTAAATCATATAGAGTCAACTATTGTTATGGTAGGACATATATCTGTTAAGTGATTTATTGTGGTATCGTCAAGTTAAACAATATATTAAAGCGTAACGTAGGAATAATCTTCACTACCTCACCATAAGCAACGTCATTTGTATCAACTACTAAATTTAATACCCGTAGAAAATTATTTCATTCTAAAGGCCAGAAAATTACTCTTGCACTCACTTAAATTACAAAATCAATTTATTTCGGCTTCCGTGAAGATTCATATTCGATAAATTGTCGGTTGCGGCCGAAACGCACTCCGTTCCGAATCGAATAACTGTACTTTGTGACGAGCCGACTTTTCCGGTTGCATCAGGATTATCTAGACTAACTCCACTACGCCATCGCCAGTCAGTGCTATTATTTATTCTGTGCTTGCGGATCATAGCCATTCTGTTCCTTCACAAGTCACTACAATTTCCAGTTTTTCAGGGCATGAAATGAGTTGATTCAAATTAGTTGATTTCTCCGATATGTTCGTCAGTGCTTGTGACACTGAGTTTCTGGAGTCGAATTGTTACAACCTTTAAAAGCCACTTATGGATACCTACTTTTTGAGATGCAAATAATATTTCACAAGTATTTTCTATCCGTAAATATTGTCTAGTTCAATTTTGTCATTATGTTTTTTTTTTATTTAAATTAGAAATCTATTGGAAGCTTACAGCTCTTTTTTCTAAGTTTTTAACTTCTTAAATTCTAGTACTTACTTACCACTTTGGTACTGATTTAAATAAAATAATAAAAATGATAATAATAAATGTATCTTGTCACGCTTATTCGAGCGCAAAATATTAAACCGTTGGATAGTCGTAATAATTGGCCTACACAATTGTTAAATGTGTTTGTAACTTTAAATGATATCGTGCTGTGTTCTGTCCCTAATAAATAAAATATATAAGCTAGGTTAAAATGTAGTTATGGGATACAAAAACACAATGAATCAGTTGGATAAAAATATCAAATTCCATTCAAAAAAAGATTGTGTTATTATAAGTTATATTCTTAAAATAATCTAAGGGTTCAGAAGGTGAACCCTGCCCATCCAAGGACATCCCTCGATCACCAAACGCCGTATACTTATTGCACTTTTATATCGTGAGCAGATGCTACTATAATAGTAAAGTAATCATTTATTCGGAGTTTCAGTACTTCCAATCAAGAGAGATTCATTGTTTTGACAAGGTAATGTCTGTTAATATTTTCCTATCAAGCTCAGACTCTTTCATGATTGGTTGTATAACAATCGCACTGTCTGCAATCGCTCTAGCTTGTTACATCAACATTCTGTAATATCTCCGCGCTAAACGCAGTTACAGAATTGACATTTTGTGCTTAGTTAGTAACCCGCTGAAACGACTTCACTTACAAAGAAATCCTAGAAGGTTTAAATGTTCAGGACAACGTTCACTTTTCTATTTGTACCACAGAATACATAATAGTACAAGTTTGTACGTCGTCGTGAGACTCGTGAGGTGCCAAAGCGGTTGGATAAACTGACTAAGGTATAATAATCTAAAAGTACAAATAATTCGGAATACAGAAGAATACATCCATCCACGGAAGTTTGAAGTATCCTGTTGCCAACTGTCTGGTTGATTGAACTGATTTCCTCCCCATATTCTTCCTCTTTGCATGCTGTACGTCCGATCGTGAAATTAACTCCCGGAGGGTATCAGGAAGGCTCTTTCTCCAAGTTCCTTTCGCGATCAAGGCGGAAGACATTTTCTTATTATCACTTAATAATCTAGAAAACTTCATTTATTTCTATATAAATATTCTTGTATATCTGTTCTCCTCCCCATATTTGCGCCTACTTCCCACTGTCCTCTCCTTCTCTCACTATTACTCAAGGTTGCCTAGATGAAATTGCTATTTAGCAATAGGCCGCCTTTTGTGTGCTTTTTTTAGTTTGCGTCCATCAGCCATTTTTGATGTCCCCACTGCTGGGGCACAGGCCTTCCTTATGAGTGGTAAGGAGAATGGGCCATAACTCACCACGCGAGCCCAATGCGGATTGGTGGGTGTTAACGACTGCAAATGCAGCCGGGACCAACGGCTCAACGTGCCTTCCGAAGCACGGAGGAGCTCGATATAATACATTTTTGGTCACCCATCCCATGACCGACCCTTGCGAACGTTGCTTAACTTCCGCAATCGCTGGGCCAGGCGCTAAACCACTGCGCCACCGAGCTCCACTTTTAGTGTGCGATAAAGTGTTATTATTATTATTATAAAAAGTTTCAAGTACTCGAGTATTAAATCACTGTTCTAATTCTGATTTATCGTGGTTTACTGGACTTATCTTTATGAAGTATTAATTAATTAGGTACTTTAATATGTATGTACAACTTTTATCTGATAAAAAATTTACAATTCGATTAAAGGTGGAGTAAACATATTATATTTATCAAAAGATACGCTTTTTATAGATATTGGTGTCATAGTTTAGTTAGTATCAGAGTAGTTAGTATAACAACTGGCTATGCTGATGGGATCCATCAGTCAAAATTCCTGGCAATGTTATATTCGATTTAGATACATGATTGGCTTACTATTATACCACACCAAATCCAGAGCTCTGTAAATTGTATACTGTTGAGGCAGGATCTCTTCATCATATATTCAGCTAAAAGGGAAGTACTTCCACCGAGCTAGGCGTCTGTGCTCGGGGCAAATAATGTACTCTATGGCTCGGGTACCGCGGTCCAACTGCTTGATGTTGGAATTTGTATTTATGCGAAGTGCTTTGAAAACTTCGATATCGTGAGTCAGGGTCTCCATACATTTTCGTCTCGATATTAGCTTGACCACAGTACATAATATAATTTGAAAAAACTTATATATTATGTACTGTGGCTTGACGTAGTGCGACGTCACGTCTGCGTAATGTTTACATATTGTACTTTTCGCTGATCCTGCATTTCTTCGTCATTCGTTGATTGCTTATGTAGCGGTATAATCGCACCGCTACATGTACCTTCAATCGCTATTCAGCCCCTTTGTTGCCCAACCACTCCTACCCCCACCACTGAAAATCTGCGAGGTGCCCGGATCTGTGAATAATCATAGTATGGAAAACTAACAAGAGGGATTTCGTCGCTCTGTAAATTGTCCATCTATTTCCGGGGCTAGCTCTTAGTCCATAATAAAATGTGTCAAAAGCCATATTTATTAATGTTTATTAAACTAATTAATAACCAAGTCTATTTGAAATACAATGCGATTAAATTGACAATAGACAGTGATCCGCTGCAACTTCACTCGAGTCTGGAAAAGAGAAAAATTTACAAATCAAGATACGTCGTTTTGTACCGCAACCGCTCTGAAGTTAGTCACTTCAGTTGTACATTGTCAGTTTAATCGCATTGTACGGTTAAACCAGGTCTCCCTTTGGCCTTTGCCTTCGAAAGGCCAAAGGGAGGAAATACTGCGGCTGACCACGGATGGCTGCGCAGACGCACACGGTCGCGCGCGGCTCGAGTTACATGGTGCACGCATTTATCATTTACTAGCGAGTAGCGACCCGCCCGCCACTTAGTCTGCGTGGAAAGTTTTTTTGCTATCCCTCGGGAACGGTACTTGTTTCTGGATTAATGGTACCTTATATCCTCTGTACCTACCCTTGAGAACTTGTATGCAAAATTTCATGATGATCGATTGAGTGGTTGAGACGTGAAGGCGTACCAATTTTATAATATTAGTAAGGACTAGGGAGAGTTGTTTTCGTTTGTTTTGAATCACATATCTTTTATTTCTACAATTAAAAGACAAAAATTGCAGTTTCTTCGTCATAAATAAGCATAACATACCTAAGTACCTACTTATAGATACCAACGAAAAACTTCGGTGTTGGTTTACGCACGATCTAACTCCTGAGGATGCTCCGGGTTGGGGCGAAACACGTGTAGAGTAGCCTAATTGGTGAAGGTGCAAGGTGTGTTGCTGTCTTGCTAAATGCAGGTATTGTGCACTGATATTTTGTGGTGTGCATGTGCATATTTTTGCGGGCGGGCAAGCGAGTAAGCTACATATTATAATTCTTTTTTCAAAATAGTTTGGGACTTCCGCCTAGTGACGCCTGATTCAATCAAATACATACCGAACTTTTAAGGGCTTACAGTAACACGGATTGAAGTCAGCGTCCTTGCAATGGGGGGATGGCATAAAATTTATCCCGCTTGGTGGCGCTACTGCTGCTGGAGACCTTTGTACGGCCATTTATCCCCGATGGTCCCATTTTTCTGTTCTTATAAATCATTATTACAGTAAAAGATTTAAGAAAACCAAAATGTGTTGGAAGAAAATTTGATATTCGCTTCGCAACGAACATACAAAAATTTATAGAAAACAATAAAATGACAGGTCTACACTAGCGCCCAGACTGGTGGACGATTTGTGAATCAGCAAAATTATCCTGCCATTATGTAAGCAGTTGTACGTCTGAAGTAGAGTTGTTGGTGTATCGGTGATTATCCAAATTAAGTGTCAATAGATTGGTGGACAGCCTGACACTACGCAGAGCAGCCTCAGCATAGCACTTGGCGAAGGCCCAATTTTCTCCAGAAGGGCCGTGTCATCTGGATAAGTAAAGATATAACAATTTTTAAGAGAGAGAAGGCGAACTGGTCCATGTTATGAATGAAAAAGAGCGTTGGGCCCAGAATGCTGCCCTGAGGTACCCCATACCATATGGGTACCTCGAGGCATCATTAAACTTCGTGTATGCGTCAATCATACTTAACTGTTTTTGTAACTTATAGATAAATCCGGGAAAATTACACGTCGTAGCGTAGTATCACAGACAGTATAGTATTAGTAGTAGTATTACTTTTGTCTTTGAGACTTTTGCCACAGAATACATAATAGTTTTTGCGCTAAACTAGATAGTTTTTGAAATATTTGAGAAAATATGAAAATAAACACCTTCCCCCCCCCCCCCCCCTCCTCCCAAACCCAAAGCACAAAATGGTGTAACTTTTTACCAAATAATATGTGGACTATATTCAACAATTTGCGGCTGGAATAATACTTTTACTTTGGATGTTGAGGTCCTGGCCTAAATGTGTACTAGTAGTCAATTTGCATAACAAGTAATTCCCAAAGTATTTGTGTTCAAAGAGTGGTTACTGTCAAAACGTCATCTGCCACTTGCCCGCCGCGAACAATTCGCATTGTGTCGTTACGATCCATTGTTTGCAACGAAATTCTCATCAAACAAAGTAGCACTAAAATCTTACTTATTAATTACTCAAAATACCTATATAATAGGATCTCCTACTTACAAGGTTAAATACGTTAATTTGAGTTAAGAGCATCATATCATTAATACTTATCATTGTCCTGATGTTGTCACGAATCCTTTTTTTGTAAATGTTATGTATTCTGGGAAAACCTACATGATTATCTTTAACTGTAAATAACATTACTTTTATTGGTGGTACCTATACTTAGTTAGTTTGAAATCGAAAACAACTAGTTCATTTTTTTTAGTGTGGTTTTAAGTTTTAATTTAACTAATAAGGTTTTGTTGGTGCTCCGATAGTTTATACTTTATAGTAACAATATGTATTTGTTAATACATTGTATTTTAGGTAATCATAGTGGCTAGTGGTTTATTAAAGCAACCGTTAATAAAATTTCGAGTTAAACAATTATTGCAGTACTGCGCTGCGCTTAATAATTTTTCTTTACGTCACATTGCAAATGCAGGCTTCATAAACACGAGATCGATTGCATGCGGCTCTATAATGATGAAAGATACGCAAAAAAACGGTTTCTCTCAGACACGTTCAACTACCAAATACTTTTAACAATAATCTCCAATTACGTAACCTGTTCTATTAGACACAATATATTAGAGGAAACAGTTTAATGTTGTTGTGATAAATGCCTGAGAGAAAACAGTTGATCTTGAACGAGACATGCTAAGTTCACTCGACTTTATAACTTATTATCGATTGTGCAACATATTAAACTGTAGCCTTATAACATCTTTGTCCGTTAAGTGAATTCTAGCGTGCAGCCAGCTTTGAATACGTAATGTTTTTTTTTCATCTTAAAATCCTCTTTGAACGTATGTTTTTTAAATACAGGAAACCAAGTCGCATCATCAATCTTACGCTTACGGTATGGTGGTTACAATTTAAGATTAGCCAGAATCTAGTTTCTTATTTAAGTTACGAATCTTAACTTGCGTTTTTGTTGACCATACCAAAATTTAGTTGAGTACAGAAATAAATTAGGACATCTATGACAAAATGCTGTTCCTAAATTAATAATTATTTTTCCTTGTCAGGTGGAGAAACCAGTTACAGAGGGTCTATCGCACAGAACGCGCGACCAGTGGGAAATCGACCGGTCCTCTCTGAAGTTCGTCCGAAAGCTGGGACACGGCCAATTTGGCGAAGTTTGGGAAGGGTTATGGAACAACACGACCCCCGTCGCGATCAAGACCCTCAAGTCCGGAACAATGGACCCTAAGGACTTCCTCGCAGAAGCGCAGATCATGAAAAAGTTGCGCCATAACAAGCTGATCCAGCTGTACGCTGTGTGTACGCTGGAGGAGCCAATCTACATCATAACCGAGCTCATGAAGAACGGGTCCTTACTGGACTACCTGCAAGGTAAATATTGTAACTTTTATTCTAGGTACTTCTTACATTTTTTTATGAATACTTAACGCGAGATGAAATGCGTACAGGGAAAATTGTCGTGGTAGATTGTCCATTAGCTTCGTGACCTTTAGTCTGAAAAATAGAAATACATTCTAAAGTTTATCTTCTATATAGAAATTTTATTTAAATAGAATAACATAATGAATAATGGTGATTGACACGGTAATATCAGTCGCCTTGGATCGATATAATGTAACACCATTGGATAATATGAAATGACATTTAGCATTGCAATCGCTTGACGTATCTGGATCATGCAAGTTAACCATTGACGATACTAAACTTAAATGAAAAGTAGAAATATATTCTTTTAGAGGACATAGAACTGTTAATGTCTGGAAAATCGTGCTCGGTTGTACTTTATGCTTATTATTAACGACCTTAAAAAATATCTAGAACATTACGATGGATGCCGCGCCGGTTGCCTGATAATATTTTATCATTACTGGTTTTAAATACCTAGTTCTCTTGACAGGCTATATCTGTAACTTCGCATCAGCGTTACAATTTATTTATAATATATAATACTAAATAATATACTAGAAAAAATACGACACGCACCAGATCAATTCTCGGACGGGAATCACAACCCGCGACCTTTGGATGTCCGGTCCAATGCTCTGACCGCTGAGCTACCGAGTCAGTGGCATCGTCGAATTTCTTCTAGTATGTCCTGCTCTTACGCTAAGCCAGCGTTATTTCACTATTGTGAGGAATCATCTCGACATTCAATTGAAATATCTTTCTAGATATTTTGACAATTGATAAAGATGAAAATAGCTATTATATGTACTAGGAGAGCAGGATATACTTCGCCAAATTGGCCGTGTCCCAGCTTTCGGACGAACTTCAGAGAGGACCGGCTTCGATTCCCGCCCGAGAATTGATCTGGTGCGAGTTGTATTTTTTTTCTAGTATATTATTTAGTATTGTTTAAAAATAGCATTGTGAATGCAAAAATCTCAAATTTAAAAAATATAATAAATGTAATTTTATTTGTGGGGATTTCTTAAGTCTCATGGTACTGTATTCAGACCGTAACAATCGATGTTGTTTATATATTTTTTTAACACTTTGATTACGGCAATCAAGTGAATCAAGTCTCATTAAATAAAATTAACTGACAACGCTAGCATGATCACCCGACACACGATACCGATGATTTATTGATACTTCACTGTCAATAGACAATAGATTTGGCAGTTAAGTGTTAGTTAATCGCTATTATTATCATACCGTGTGGTACAAGGGCAGGTGTAATAAGATTAGACTACCTACCTATTTGCCATGATTTGCGAAAAACCTTTTTGATCGTACAGGTAAAGGGCGCGGCCTAAAGCTACAACAGCTGATCGACATGGCTGCCCAGATAGCTGCCGGGATGGCGTACCTCGAGTCCCAGAACTACATCCACCGCGACTTGGCTGCCAGGAACGTGCTCGTCGCCGATGCCAACATCGTCAAGATAGCTGACTTCGGTCTTGCTAGGCTTATCAAGGTACTGTTTCTTCTTCTTCTTCTCAACTTCCACTCGTTTCTGTCCAAAGCCAGTTCCTTGGTTTCTTGACAGGAACGACGTTCACCTTCTTTTTTATCTGTTCCATATAGGCTCTTCTTGGTCTTCCTCTTCCTCTCTTTCCCTCATTTTTTTTTAACTACTAGGTACCTACTGTTTGACGTCTAATAAAAAAAAATAAAAAAAATATCTCAGAATAAGTCGGCACGAGTCGTGAGGGGTGAGAGAAATTGGGATTACTGCTCATGTTTGCAGTCACCCCGCACCCCGCCAATGATACCCAAAAATTACATCTGTGCATTAACTGTCACCGCTCAAAATCCGTGCCGAAGCATGTACGGCGAAGCTGTTTGAAGATAAAAGCATGCAACTTAAATACATTGAAATGGGGTTACCTTTATAATCGCCTGAAATAGGGATTGAGGAAGATAGGAGGGGTAAGAGGGGGAGAGGGAAACAATGATGATAGGCAATCTCCGTATCCAATACACCACTCAATCTACCTCGTCATATTTCTTGTAGGACATCTAACAAACAACTAAAGGAAATTAAAAAACTTTGTTTAATGCCTTATACGCGAATTCACTCAAATCTAAAAACACAAAGTAACTACAAAGAGGATGAGACGAACGCAAAGTTCATTACTTACAGATTACCTACACAAAAACTGCGGTTTGTTGTAATTTAGTTTTTTGCGAACATTCGCGGCCAGACGCGAGCTAGCCAAAAAGAGCTGGAACCGACACTAATCCTGTAATGGAATCGCCGTGAAATTAGCACTACAATAGGCTGACGTCATTAGTTTTTGCCGTCCATTGTGTTGCGGTTATGCTAAACTGCCAGTTAACTCTTAAACTCATCGGCTGAAAGATAACATAGCGGTTTATTAATAGAAAACACACGTGAAAGTGATTCGAGGTGACCGCAAATTGGTAGATACTTTAACCACTTGTGGCTTTCTTTGGCATTGTGTGATGTCACTGCCCCAAGGCCAGCGCACTTATCGGTCATGGCTTCGACCACCTTCTATCTAAACAGTTATTGTTATTAATGTTCAGTCCGTGACGATTTTAATTAAAACATTATAAAGATAACGCTCTCATTGAAGAGCGATGAATTAAACGAGTTTCAACTTTATTGCAAAGAGGTAAGAGCGTCGACGACGGACTTCGTAAGATAGAACAACTAACGCGTCACAATCCACTAATCTAACGTGACATCTGATACCTATAAATTATTTAAAAAAAAGTAAAAATAAGCTTCCGAAATATAAGACCATCAAAAATTTCAAAGCTACGAATCAATAGAATTTTTAAGGGAAAAACAAAAAAATACACTTATTTAAAAGTACAACCCGCGCAGATAAAGAATGGGATTGTAAATGGCGGCTCACCGCGCTTACCACAACAAGTGTGATTGGGAGAGCGATACGTGTGGCATTTAGTGTGCGAGCGAGAAGTGAATATGAACGACGCCATATCTAATAGGCCATAGGGTTGTACACGATGTGGTTTCTATTTTGTCCATTTGATTTTGGGATGTATTTAATAGCACTTTAAATTTGATGAAACCAGCTATAAAATTGTATATCATCACTTTAAAATAATGATAGATCTATAATTTAATACTATCACTACAAAAATAATGGTTTGCACTTTAACAATTTTGTCAGCACTTTAAAATAATAATAGATCTATAATTTAATATGATCACTACAAAAATAATGGTTTGCACTATAACTGCGTCCCAACTCCGAAACCATTTAGTTTCTATCCAACCAAGTCAGACTGACCACTGTTAAAATGAGAAGGCAAGATGATAATAACTTGTGGCATAATGCATACACGCCAGCAGGTCGGTTCTGGCGTTGTTGGTCACAATGGAACCTAACCTCCTCCTCGGCTCCTCTCTCGCTGCGCCCGCTCGTCGTTGCACCTAGTCGTCTGTTTATCAGCACTAAAGTGATAAAATTAATTTGTATGGTGCAAAGTATTAATTTTAAAGCTAAGCAATTAAATTGTATAGTGCAAAGTATTAATTTTAAAGCGTAGCATATTTATAGTGGCAACCATTATTTTTATAGTTCATTCAATAAATTTTGAAGCTAAACATTTTAAAGTGTGTTACATTATTTTTAAAGTGCATTTATATATTCCCCTTTGATTTTCCATCAAAACTTAACCGATATTGTTTGTCGGGTAGGAGGACGAGTACGAGGCGCGCGTAGGAGCCCGCTTCCCCATCAAGTGGACCGCGCCCGAAGCAGCCAACTATAGCAAGTTCTCTATCAAGTCTGACGTTTGGTCCTTCGGCATCCTTCTCACCGAGCTCGTCACCTATGGAAGAATACCATATCCAGGTAAATGATACAATGATACTCATGAGCAAATGGATTTCGGTAGTATTGAAGTTTGAAAAGCTACTACCTACCCGTAGCACAAAGTTATTAAGGGTTTGAAGGAAATCTCAAACTCAATGCAATATGTGCTTTATCATGTACGGCATAAGGTTCGCGTACGTCGCGATGACGTCATAAGGACCCCCCAAAATAAAAGTGTATTAGCATGTTTTAGCTCGTTTAACTTCTCAGGTTTAAGAGGGTTACTGTGCTACACTAGCGCCGCCATTGGAAAAAAAACGTAGTGCTTAAATAAAGACGAAATTGTGAATTGTGTTCTTAGTGTGCTCTGAAGAAGCTTTGTTGTACTTTTTATCGTTTAAACAATATTCTAAAACCTGTCCTTTAGTTGTCGTTTACTAGAAAATATTGTTTAAGCGATAAAAAATACCACAAATCTTATTCGGAGTACACTAGAAGAACACAATTCACAATTTTGACTTTATTTAAGCACTACGATTTTTTCCATCGGCGGCGCCTCTTTAAGAGATATAAGTGGCATAATCTTTCTGTTAAGGCGCTGTAGGTAGTGAAACTAGCGCCGCCACTACATTTATTTTATTACTCGTAAACCAAGTCAATATTTAAAAAGCTCATGTTATAATTTCTTAAATTAGCTCTAATATTTTATGAATACTTAACTCTTCAACAGTTTTGTCTTCAATTCTTCTGTAAGTTTTATAATCCATTTTAGCTCAAAGTGCACTTTTGGCATTTATCGATTTTAAAACTTACGGAATGAATGATAACTGTTGAAGAGTTATTTAGTTATTCATAAAATATTAGAGACAATTTAAGAAATTATTACATGAGCTTTTTTTAAATATTGACTTGGTTTACGAGTAATAAAAATAAATGTAGTGGCGGCGCTAGTTTCACTACGTACAGCGCCTTAAGCCACTAAACAAAAATGGTAACCGATTCTCATCATGAATAAAACTTGAATTGGTAGGCATGACAAACGCGGAAGTGCTGCACCAAGTGGAGCACGGGTACCGCATGCCGTGCCCGCCGAGCTGCCCCGCGGCGCTGTACGAGATCATGCTGGAGTGCTGGCACAAGGACCCGCTCAAGCGGCCCACCTTCGAGACGCTGCAGTGGAAGCTCGAGGACTTTTTTACCATGGACAACTCCGAGTACAAGGAGGCGTCCGCCTACTGAGCCCGGCCCTCCCTGCCGCCCCACCGCCGCGCGCACGCACATCATGTTAGTACCTATACATTATTTTTCTCACTTATGCTCTGAAATCTTATCATTCCATTTGAAAAAGGAATGCGGGGCGTTCCACATTTCCGAGGGGGTCTGGTTCATCACATTCTAAATTTAAAATTCAGGCCAGGAATGAATTTCAATACTTACTTCCCGCACCAGCACCGGGTGCGGGAAGTAGGTACAGTGCGAAGATGATCTGGGTGGTCTGCGGCAACTTCTTTTTTTTGTTTTAGCTGTTCACAAAAACAAAAAAGCAAAGGCACATTTGCACCATACAGCCATAACTTTAGTTCCTTTTTTCTGGCACGCAAGCCAACGACAAGACAGTTAATATTATAAAGGTAAAATTATATAATAGGTACTATAATAACGATACAATAAAAAAAATGGTGCGCACAGAGTATATTACTATAAGAATAAAAACATTTACATTTAATAATTGCCCGAACATGAATAATATAAATTTTAATATTAATTAAATTTAATTAAGTTTCAATTGAAAAGTTTTTTATTTCCTCGCATTTCTTGAGAAAAGCACTATACAAGCCTTGTTCTGGAAGCTACTTGCATTGCCTCGAATGATTAAAGCCCTCGCCTGGGATTGGACCTACCAAATAAAAGATCAACGTTAGAAAAGAGAGAGAGAGACTTTGGTTGTATTAGCTATGTACCTGCCTTGTAATAAGTCATTTCCTTAGCTGCATCTAAAATAATTTTGCAGAGTCAATTTTTTCACATTTTTAAGCAAGAATAAAAAACACCTACGAAATTCAGTATAACAAAATGTAAAAATTGAAATCAAAATTCAAAACTTTTTTCGTAATGCTCTAAAAATGGCGCGCAATAAGTCATCGATCACCATAGAGTGCATTTTAATCATGGAAAGTATGTGGGAAAATATCGTTGTTTTTTTTTAATATTACGGCACTACCTTCTTCTTGGATTTGCCCTGAATCGTAATGAGAAAAAAAATATTTTATGATGCAGCTAACTGCATCGTAATGAGTTTTTTTTTTTAATTTTACCTATTCACGAAAATAAAGTACGTATTTATATTACCTTTTTTGAATTCATATTTGGAACATTACGTTGTGAGTGTAGATAAAAGTCTTTATTCATAATCACGAATAAAGACTCGCTTTCTCATTCTTATTTTTGAAAATGAAAAAAAATAAAAGCCGCGATCTCTTCGGACTTATTTATACTCTGTGCACGGAGCCACAAGTTTAAATCGTGCATTGTGTTGCTTTTGCTAAGTGCTACAGTAGAAATTAAAAAAGGCACCATGGCGCGAAATCTTTAGAATTTTTCTATTATTACAAACTGATTGAATTGTGTGACTAATAGAATAATGAAATAATTTTAATCTTTTGCCGTCAAGTGTTAAAATAATAAAGAAAAAAAAATAAAGTGACAATAAGAGAAAAACACAAAGTTGGGAATGTCCTAAGTGGATTTAGGAAAGGCTTAAGGTTAGTGCAAGCAAATTTTTTGCTAGGAGTAGCCTCAACAAGTTAGGCAAGAACTTAGGCGATTCTTAAGTTTAGTGCAAATGGGCAAAAGTAATTTAAATAAAAGAAAACGATGGGAATCTTAGGGGTAAAGGTACTTTATGAATAAAATTGTTCAGCATAGGTTTGATCGAAATATTTTTGTGATAAATTACAAAAAATAAGTGCGTCCGACGATGAGGGTAGTTGTCTAACTCCAAAATAGTTGAGTGAACATGTTTCTAATGCTGAATTTAGTTTTTACTAAGAATGTCACGTGAAAATTTTCTCGCTGGAAGCGGTGAAAAGTTGTATGTTTTACACGAGACCAAAATTTTTTTCTACCTCGTGCCTTTAAATCATTCACTGTGCTCAGTAGTCTATATTAGAATCACTCGCGTAGAATCACTCGCGACTACTTCGCTAGTTCGTCATTTAAAGTCTGAACTCGCAGCACAAATTGATTTTGGTCACTTGTATAACAAATAACTATTGTTGTTTGTTAACAGCCTCCGGGGCTATACCACATGCCGCCGGAGCTGACGGTGCCGCACAGCGCGTCGCTCCAGCAGCTGCAGGCGCTCCAGCAGCTGCAGGCGCTGCAGCAGCAGCAGGCGCTGCAGCAACAGCTGCAAGCGCTGCAGCAGCTGCAGGCGCGCCGCCCGCCCGCCTGCCACCACCACCCCAGGCAGCTCGTCTACCGCGCACCGTAGAAGGTCTACACTCGACGGTTACACTACTAATTAAATGTTATCGAGAGACAAATAACTAACCGTGTCATTCATAAAACAATCGAACGCTTAAGAGGTTACCACGGTCGAGAGAAATGAAAAAATCCTATACAAAGTTGACAAAATCAACGTTTCGTTGTACCATGTTGCCTCCTCCAAAACCAGACCGATTTAAATAGTTTTTTCATTTAAATTTAAAGAAAGGGAAAAGGAGTTGGTATTTTGGATTCTTTATGTAATAGAACCCAATCGGAAGAGTTAATTATGCTTTAATTCAAAATAATGTTGGTATTACGTTTGTATGGGAAGCTCGCGGTTCGCCGGACTCTTAATAAACCTATTTTAGTTTTTTTAAGTCTAAAGACTTTTACTAAGAAAAAGATAATCATTTTTTGATTGTTGTTTTATCTTTTACTTTCGTAAATGAACCGAGTGTGAACGAAAAAGTCAAAACACATTTAACTAAAATAGGTTTATTATACGTTTGAATGTTTTATGATTAACACAGTAAAACTTTTCTGAATAGTAATGAATGCTGTTGACAGAAATTAAATCACCGAAAGTTAAAAAAAATGTTGATGTATCAACCAACAGACAATTTCTAGCTCATGATTGTATTGATAGTGTAACCCGCCATTAAGTAACATGCTGGTTCAAGTCAAACTATATTGGACGTATTGTATTTTTCTCTCAAAACTGGAAGAGTTGTCGCTCGTCATTTACCGAATGCTAAGATCATAGCAGGGATTGAAATACCGTTAAAAAAAATAACGATATAAAAAAATAACGTTAATAATACCTTTAAAACATTTTATCGGTAAATTTACCGGTAAAAATAACGTTAAAATTATTGTACCGGTAAAATTACCGTTAAATATAGCGTTAAACTTTAAGGGTACCGGTAAAATTATCGGTAAAAAAGTAACGTTAATAATTGGAATAACGTTATTTACTGAAATAACGTTAATTTCAATGTAACGTTATCTAAAGTAACGTTATTTATTGAAATAACGTTAATGTTAATAGTAACGGTAAAAAAGAAGAAATAACGTTACATTTAAAAATAACGTTATCAATCCCTGGATCATAGCACGATGGTTTGACTTTGAATCCAGTTGTAGTTTACATAAGTGTCAAAATGGTGTGGATCTTCTGTAAAGTGGTGGAGGCCGCCCGCCGCGCGCCGCCCGCCTGTACGCTTGCGGGTGGACCGGCTCGCTATTGTATGTACATTTATCTCAACTCAGTGATAAAAGCCCCAAAATTGTTACAAGTTTGCGTGTCAACCCGTAAGCGTATTGTAACCTAAATATAGTCCGAATGTTCGTCTGTCCTCCGTGAGATGTCACATCAATAATTTCCCAGCAAAAATGTAAACAAAGGTGTTGCCAGAACAAAACAACTCAAAAGGAAATAGTATATTGCTAAGTCAAGAAATAAACATATGTTTTTTCATCACAAACCTAATAAAAATAAATTAGATAAATATTCTGAATCATGAGTTTTGCGGCAAAAACAGTAAATTTCATAATAACAGTAGAAAACATTTTTATGATGCTGTGCACACATCAACTGCAAACTGTACACATCATCCTTTGGTGCCTTTGGTTCATTTTATAAAATTTCATAAAAAAAATAGTATTACGAGTAGTAGCTGTAGTAGTAACATTTGTCTTTTGGTATTGGGTGGGAACAGGCCAAGTTGCTACGTATTTTTGATAGTTTACATACAGGCAATATCTAAGTAAAGTTACCTTCTCAGTTCGTTTTAAGAACTTTTAACATCAAAAATTATGATAGGTTATAAAGAAAAAAATCTAATTACCATCCTACTTTAAATTACCCTAGATGGCATTATATTTATTATGACTCAAAATATAATAAACAAATTATAACGTTATAAAAGTGACCAAGGGTTTTCAATATCTGAAAATGTCACTATCAGTATCAGGGTCAGTTTGTCAATTTGACAGTGACGTTTCTTTGTTTACATTTTTGCTGGGAAATTAGTAATGCGACTTTATTTGTATGTGCTCGGCGAACGCTCGTCGCCTGCCAGGTAAAATACTCTGCGACCGAAAAAGTTGCAGATCGTTTTACTCACGGGAGGGATCTCATTAGATACCAACTGATGAATCACCCCTAGGATCTGAATTTATATCATTTCTACTATGAAATTAAATGTTGATTCCACAAGTGTAAAGCTTTACTGTGAAGTGACTATTTTTAACTGAAAATATTTGTATTCACTTCGTAATAGAGCTACGATCTTTTGACGTAATAATTTAGATAGCGTAAGCCGGTCGGTAAACGAGTACCTAATGTCGATGCTATATCATGCTACGGGCTTGCGACTTCTGGTTTCGTAGACGTAATCACTTGGACCGGTCAATAAGTTTAATTAGACTGTCTACGATTTCCCTCAATATACTTAGCATACCATAGGTTAACTTACACTTCAAGTATCGAATGAGCCTCTTATGTAGGGCGTTTGTCGATGTGACGTGAAGAGTCGTGGTTTGAATTGCCGCTTTCGATGTTGCTCTGCTCTGATATACGCATTCGGCGTGTATCATTACAACATAATTATTTGTCGCCGGTTTCATATAGTTTGCTGTTATCTGATGCGTTTAATTTGCCAGTTAAGTAGTTTGATCCGTAATCCCGGCTTAGACGAACACGCGAGGCAGTCGAAGTCGAGATAGAGGCTGTTCCATAGACAACGGCGAGTCGGTGCAGTCCGGACGGAGCGGCGGCGGCGCGTGCGCGTGCGCGTGCGCAAGTGTGCGCTGTAAGGAGGATACTTAGGCTCGGCAGGGAGTTTATCGTGTACGAACACGATTAGGAAGGATTTACGTTTGGAAGAGGCGCATTAATCTAATAGGTATTCCACTTTCGTATACCATGTTTAATGTAGAATCTTGGTGATAGATGCCAAATAATCCTAATAAAGAACTGAATTTTATATACATATTAACTGTTCTGAGGGTATTTTAGTCTAGGTGTTTATTTATGTAATTTAATCGTGGTGAGCTTTCTTAACACTCGACGAATCTAAAAGCGTATCCGCTGTATTTATTTAGACATATTTATATTGTATCTCGTATATTGAGTTCCGATAATATGTCGAAGTATATGAATCCAAAACTATTGTTTAATTTGTGCCAAGACTTTAAGTTTAAGCGAAAGTGCAATGTTGCCACATTTCCATCAGTTAGAGACATAATGTGTGTACTCGCTTTCAGATAAGTGACAACCGATTGGCCTAAGTAACAAGTATTTATCAATATGTAGGTTTTGTATCCTAACTTTTAGCATTAATTAGTTTAAATGTATGAGCGCGCGATATATTATATTAACCCGTGACGTAAATGTGCTAAAACCCCGTCTTATATTTTTATCCCATCCTCAGAACATTTAACAGATAAGATATTTACGTAAACTGGGAAATGAACATTGAATATAAACTACGATTATTAATTTTACAGTATATTATTTTAATTTTAGCAGTGTCCACTGTTTGTATTATAAATTGGTCTTTTCACATTCTCATGTAAATAGTAAGGAGTTAGTATTGGTGATGTGGTGAGTGATATTAGTGTTGTTGGTACTAAATGTTCGTAGTCTCCGACTAGATCATTCCAATTGGATCGCCAGGAACGTTGTGTTCTGAACATTACTCATATTAACGTTTTAATCACGATGGAAACTAAATGCAACTATGTCGCACAAAAGATACATTTAATTCTAATCATAAGGTGCCTAAGTATTTGCATTTTTATGTCACAAAAGTAATGGTGTTGTCGCTGAACGAGTAACGAATCGCTAAGTTTAGGAGCACAGAGAAAGTGTCTGATACATTTATTTACATAAAAGATTTTGTATTTGATGATTATACATATTTATTTTACATATTTTAACAAATTATATAGCAATATTGTGCACAGAAGTTTTTTTTATATATTTTACTTTTGTACATATAAATGAAAATTATTTGGCCGTTGCTCCGTAAATCGTGAACAATTACTCGTTAACTGACTAAATGTTTCATCGCACTGTGGATAAAGCACGATAATAATGTATAGGTATGGAAATGTTGAATTGTTAGTCTCGATTAATAATTATAATTATTTGGATTGTAACATCAATGTAACAAGGATTAGCAAAACAAAGTTGATATTAAGACGAATGAATTCCAAACTGATTTATTTACTCTGTATTGTATAATTTATTTTTACTTTAATTCAGTTTTAAGTTGTAGCTGTACAATATGCTTTAGGCTTAAATGCTTTATCGGAATGGCTAAGTTCGCTGTCTATCTTATATGGCAATATTATGATTAAATTATAGGTATTAGTTAGCCAATTTTAAGTACTTTATTATTGTATCGCCATCACAATTCAAGGTCGTTAAGACGCTTAGAGTAAGATGTGAAAAATGTGTGTTAGATATGTTTTAACTAGAATTTATTAAGTAATTGTTGCTGTGTTACTCGACATTTATACATGGCTTACAGTTCAGACTGTGGGCTGGCTGCGTCAGCGTTGAAAGGCGGAGTCAAAAACGAGTGGGACTGATGTTAGTTGATACTGTTTGACACGAATGATAGGTCTTATTACCTCCGAGTATCAATTAAAACTATGTTAAGTTCTCTTATCCCGGTGTAACACTGTCATTAAATAATCATTAAAGTGTTCATAGTGTTACCCATTCACTGTTCCGATCTCTCGATCACTAATTGTAACTTTTGATCTCCATTTATTGTCAAATGTTACGCGAAGCATTGTGACAGTGTGACACCGGCTTTCGGTTACTATTATTACTATTATCATTATATTTCACTTATTTGTATAGTTTTTTAACACAACAATAAATATAAATGTGACATAAACATTGGTTTTATTTACCACCTGAACAGCAACAAAGGGTATCAAATATCAAATTCAATAATCATCTTGAGAAATAGTATGGTCACTGCCATTTATAGCATAAAAAATACACAGTCTTAATTAATTATTATTCATTAGTAACAATACTTAACAATCTTTCAGACAGTAATCGGATTCTTTTCTTATATTTATAAGTGAAAACATTTTCTTTAATATCGCACAGTGACGAAGTATCTTGCTCCAATCTGTCCAAAATAGTTTCTACTTCATTAGTATCAAACTTCACTTTTTTACTTGCAGGCTCGTCACTTTCATTATTATCAAACAAGCTATCTATATCAGCGAACTCAAAGTTACTACAAGAAGAATTCTGTTTTTTTACACTGGCAACATTACACCTAACTTCTTCACTGGCAACACTACACTTAACTTCTTCCTTGTATTCAACACATTTGTGTCGATATTTGTAATTGCTGACTAAAGCCAAATGTTCCTTCAACTTAGTCTTACTAAACACTTCATCGTTCTCATTCATAAAATGTTGCCAAACTTCTAATAGGGATTCATCCCCGCAGACAATAGTTGACACAATCTGATCCAAATCTTTATTCTCACATTTTCTTACCACACTTAAAAATGTATTCCTTATAAAGGCATCAGTGTCTTGGACTAATACTTTGAACACTTCGTTTGTAATTTTAGCTGCTTCTGTTTTGTTATCGTCGTGAATCTGATTGGCAGCCAACTTGCAGAGCAAGTTCATTACTAATAATTTCAGTTCTGTATTACCAAGGTTCGTTAATCCGGAGATCACATGAAGAATCTGAAATAAGTTAATCATAATACTGAATTAAAAAAAAACACTTTATTCAGACTCCAAAGTAGCTAAAGCACTCGTGTTATTCAAATCAGAGACGACCACGGCACCACAAGACCAAAGACAATATAGAAAATAATTTATCTATTGACCATCAGCTATTTTTATTGTCCCCACTGCTGGGGCACAGGCCTTCCTTATGGGTGGATGAGGAGGATGGGCCATAACCTACCACGCGGGCCCAATGCGGATTGGTGTGTTAACGACAGCAGCCGGAACCAACGTCTTAACGTGCCTTCTGAACCACGGAGGAGCTCGAGATAATACATTTTTGGTCACCCATCCCAAAACCGACCCTTGCGAGTTGCTTAACCTCCTCAATTGCTGGGCTAGGCGCTAAACCACTGCGCCATCGAGCTCTTCGATTACTCCATTGGTACATAGGGAAATCGAACTAGGGACCTCAGAGCGACACCATGAATGAAAACCGTCGTACGGTCAGCAACGAAAGTTGTTTAACACTTTATTACTTTTGTCATAGCATTGGTCCATGGTCATAGTTACTTTTTTGACTAATATTTCAAACTGTGAGACATCTGTCAAAAAAGTTGCTATGACAAAGTACCAAAGAAATAAGCGACTTTCATTGCTGACTGTACAAGCCACTCGATGACCACGGAAGTCATCAATTACTTAAATAATAAAAAATATGTAACAAATGACAAAAATGAGTTATCTTATACCTATACGCATATAAGGTGTAGTAATTACTGTATCTTCAGTGAACCTACTTTCAAATTGTTTATTATTCATAATGTCTAAAATTATATTGTTGTACCTAAGTACTTGTAAAGTAGTGATGTGATGAGGTAATAATTATAGGAAATTCAAGTTACAGTTAAGTTGGTTAGGTATTAACTGGTTACATAAATCAATCATAATTAGTTACTTTACGTTATTATAATCTAGTTCACACGTGGCGACCTTGAGGAACAATTGACTAGTTGAATAAATCTGATTTTAATTGCAGCTTCAATGAATACCTACATTTATCAAATCGATTGTTTAGTTCTACATCTTTCTACCTCGCCAGACAATGACTGTATTAAATGTTTTCGTTTTACGCACAGGGGCCCTACCAGCTAACTTTTCGAACTTCGGCGGGTTTTCCGGGCTTCAACTTAAAACAGATAAATAGAAGCAAGGAATTTCGTATTGTACTATTTGCCGAAGTTATTTGGAAGATATCGACGTTCGTGTGACATCATGAATTGGGGTTCAGCATTTTGGCCTGATTGGGGCTCGATTATCAGGGGTGGAATTGCGTAAGGTAATCGTATTCATTTGACAGTTCATATCGTATTCCATCGGCTGCAATTTGTATGGGATGACATATATTATTTTATTTTTCATTTTATTTTATTGTATTTGGGAAATTAACAGACAAATAACTTAATAAGACTATGGATAATCCTATGCTAATTAAAAATTTCCACAGATAGTTTTAAAAAAAATATTTAAAAAAATCTTGAGCTCACATCATATGAGTAGGAATTAACTAAAATATTACAAATTAAGGTAGTTTTTACACACTTGAACACTACAGTAATATGCAGAAAGTGATACAATATGAACTGTCAGATGAATACGATTGACTTGCGCAATCACCTAGCTGTTTTACTTTGAAGCCCGGCAGACTTGCCGAGGTTCGGAGATAAAATCATACCTTGATGACGTACGAACTTCTGCCATAAACTGTGTATTTCATAGCACATGTTAACGACACCAATGCTTCCATGTAATCCAAGAACCACATCATGTTAATTGGTAGTACGTCTGAGAGAAAATGTAAATTGTTGGGGCAGGCCCTCGCCCACGCTTCTAGTAAGACGTCCTCTACACCTTCCAGTGCGCTGATGGAACACGTGGCCGCTAAATTCATCGTGGTTACCTAATGAAAACGATTAGAAATTAGTAACCTATAGTAAGAGCGATTGCAGCAGTATTCGCCCTTAGAAAAATCCCAACAACAATCAACGTTGGCGACAGCGAACTAAAATCTATGGAAGTGTAATTGCAAAAAAATATTGCTTAAAAATGGCACCACGGGGCGAAAAAGTACAACCCGCTCAGCTTTAGTCGGGCCAGCCACGCAGCCGGTGACTGACTTTAGTGTTCTTTTTAATAAATTGCAGTTTGTATTGTAGAGAAAAGATAGAAACAGAAAGATTATTAGAAATGACATCCTTTATAATCAAATGGTGTAAAAGTTGCAAAGAAGGCAGTAAAAAGATGTAGAAAAAACGTATCTTATTTTTTCGTTTAAGTATAGAAAATATCTATGACTATACAAATTATGGTCGCTAATAAGCAACCAGTGTTCAGACGCTTTGTGCTGCATAATTAAATGCCAGCATTTTTAGCTCTTTTCGTATGGTGCCATTTTTTGAGCAGAATGCTTATTCAGTAGATTTTAGTTCGCTGGTTGGCGCTTCTAGTTAGGGTTGATTCATGCTGGCGCAGACTCGAAGCGCATCGAATCGTTTAAACTATAGCAAATTCACCCTTATTATTACTATCGTAATGCTCAAATTTCTGTCTTTTTTATCTCCGAAGAAATGTGAGTCTTAGGCGACGGCTACACGCATGGTAGATACTCAGTATTAAATCAGGGACCTATTTCATAAAATATTATGAAATAAGGCCTATTCAGTATATTGGGGTAGAATTTATTCATAGTAAATAAAAAAAAACATAATTGTAGAATTGTTTTTTTATTTAATATGAAACAATTATATATGGTAAATTATTATAGTAAATTAACCAAAATGTTAAACTCTTGTTAACCAAAATGAGTTATGTTTGTAGTAGCACCACATAATTATGTAATTGGGTCTATCCCGTATAATTATGTATATAAAATAAAAAAAAATAAAATAATTTTATTAAATAGGATCCTGATTAAATACTGATGGATCTCAGTATTTACCCCTCGCCTTACGCTTAACAATGTTCAAAAGAATCATTTATCTTCAAAGAAGTTTGAACATTATGTTGGCGATGATAAGGGTGAATTTGCTTTAAATTTAACAATTAGATGCACTTTTAACTTGCTAAACAAAAGTTGCGCGTCCTTCATCACTGCGCGTCAATGAGGATCAGTAACGATTTTTGTTTAGTGGCTTAACAGAAAGCTTATGCCACCACATGATTAACTGTGAAGAAATTATTGCGATATCTCTTAAACCTGAGAAGTTAAACGAGCTAAAACATGCTAAAACACTGGGGGGTCCTTATGACGTCATCGAGACGTACGCGAACCTTAATTAGATTTTAAAAATCTTTCACAAGTTTCATAGCTATGAATATGTTTTTATATTATACCAAAAAAACTTTAGGATTCAAACCTGTTACTGGTCCTCGTGGTCGCCTCATGATTCAACGCTTCAAACGGAAAGATACATACCACATCAAATGATTCCTTATATTGGAATCCTGAAGTGAATTTCTGAAATTCAGTCCTAAATTTATCTACGATATCCTCTTCTATAGTTCTCTGGAATTCGATCGGCAATTTTTTTATTCTCAACACACTCCATAGCGGTATGTTCTTGGAACTTATTAGTGGGTTGAAATGTTTATATATGATGACTCTATCCTCGACGTCGGCTATGTCGAACAAGCTGCTCATTGTGCTCGTCAGGTGAACTTTTTGAAGGGACCGTGAAAATAGTTTGACACTTTCCAACTTCTGGTACATCTGGCACAGAGATGTCAACTGACTCAACAGAAGCTGTTTATTATTGATGTTCCTGGAAAATAATGAGTAAAGAAAATACAATAGGCTCCCTATGAACCAAATAAGCAAGTAATTTTGGGTTTCATTTGTATAATTATTGTATCATACAAAGGCTTACATAATCATACATATACAAGGTTTATTGTAAAACAGCAGCAACTCGCAGGAGTAGATTGCTTACGGCATAAACAACGACTTCTACGACTTTCCAAAAAGACAAAAAAAACGACCTTTCATACAAAACTCGATCAGCTGTTCGAACATTTGTATGGAAAGTCGATTTTTATTGCCTTTTTTCATTAAAGTCTTTCAACAAACGATGTTGTTTATGATGTAAGCAATCTACTCTTGCGAGGTTGTTCTACAAATAATTCTTTATATGGAAATTAATTAAAAATCCATCTTACTTTGTCAAGATAATCCACAAGTTGGACGCGAAAAGAGCTCGAACAGTGTCGACACCTAAAATAGCTTGACACATAGCTTTTTCCAGAACGCAATACTCGTCACAACTCAGCTGGAGAGCCAAGTACGTGGCGTCGAGCAGTAAATATTCAAATAATCCTACAGGTTTCATTTTATGTTGACCGCTATATATTACAAATTTCATACCCATGTTCATCCAAACGTAGCCTGTAAACAAACAGACCTCGTATTAAATTCAAAGTATCATATTCTACTCTGAAAGAGTTAGTAGAATGACAATGCAAAATACATAAATTTTTAAACTGCCCAAAAAATAGAGTGTTCAGTGTTCATGTATGTTGGGTATGAGAGTTTCTTTATTACACCATAATTAGAATACTTTAATTATGTACAATAAAAGCAATGGTTTAAAGTGTAAGCGATTTTCATACAGTATATAAAAAATCATTATTGTGTTTCTTCACACGTGCAAAACAGTTTTAAGGCGCGGTGGTAGTTAAACTAGCGCCGCCACTACTAAACCAAGTTTCATTCTGTAAGTTTTAAAATCCATAATTGCCAAAAGTGGCCACTTTGAGCTAAAATGAATTTTAAAACTTACAGAAAGAATGAAAACTTTTGAAGAGTTATTCAAAAATATTAGAGACAATTTAAGAAATTATTACATGAGCTTTTTTTAAATATTGACTTGGTTTACGAGTAATAAAAATAAATGTAGTGGCGGCGCTAGTTTCACTACCTACAGCGCCTTAAATTGATATTTTATGAAGTAAAGTTTAAAATAAGGTTTAGTTAAAATACTTACATTCAGGTAAAAGTTCAAATAAGCAATGTATCAGTTTACTTTTCGGAAATATATTTGTATGATTGTTCTGTGAAGCTGATTTCATCAATGCTGCTATTAAAAGTACGTATCCTAAGAATTCATCATTTTGTCTTATATTATTAAAATTGTAATTCAGAATCACCTGAAAATTCAAAATACAATAAATTAAAATTGAATAACAAATTATTAGGTGCTAACTATTACAAAATGGGTAGGTACCTAGTATTACAACAACTAATTCCCATTTTAAGTGTCAAAAATACTGAATATAGCGAACTGAAATACTAAGCAGGCGACGGACTGAGGGCGACTACAAATCTATATAGGTACTTATTTAGAATTTTCACTGCTAACTAATTTATATATCTCCCACATGTAGTCGCCCGTTTAGTAATTTTTCGTCCAAAAAATAAACCGCTGCCCGGTTTAGTATTTAAGTATCCCTTTAGTTATTTCCAGTCACCCAATTTAATTCCTTTACAAAATTGCTTACATTGACAAAATTTTCATCAGTTAATAATTGGTTGAGTAGCAGATCGACCGGATTCGATACGTTGGTCACCATCATATTGATAAACTGTGGTGATTTCTCCTTCATAGTTTCAAGGTAGACCGGGTTATATCTTAAAGAAAAAATAACATATTGATGCTATAAATAAATTTATTAATTTCTTCTAGGCAATAATATGATTGTACATTATTATTGCCTAGAAGAAATCGCCACTCCTGTGCGGTGCGAGAAACTCTCCTTGTGTAACAGGCTCTTAAGAGGATTGTCAACCACGTGGTCTCCATACAAACGGCGATAACGTTTCCCACCCTCTAAACCTTAACCTACAGCAATGAATTTTTGGTATGTTTTTGAAATGCCTAAAATATAGGGCTGTACGTTTTGATTTTTAAAATATTCATTGTATATTTGAAAATATTGGCACTTCTGTGTTTTGTATGAAATCACTAAAATGCAAATATTTCGAAATCTATTATAGATATTTAAAAAATCAAAACGTAAAGCCCTAGTATTTAGGCATTTCAAAAAAATACCAAAAATTAATTACTGTAGGTTAAGGTTTAGAGGGTGGGAAACGTTATCGCCGTTTGTATGGAGACCACGTGGTTGACAATCCTCTTAACGCGACAGAACAGAAAGAGAAGGTGCATACAATAATAGCAATAATAGGCACGCAGCGCTGTGCAATTCCAAATTGTACCTTGTTGCCTTGCAGCGAGAGTAGCTTATTATTAGATTGTCCTCGCGCGGATGGGCTTCTGTACGTTCCGTTTACTACTATTCATACTTACAAATGTACAGTGATAAGGAACTCCACAATACATTGATATGGCTTCTTTTGAACATGTTTGAAGATGGCAAACATTTTTGAAAGTATCTTTATGGTGAAATTCGTCACTTTCATGGCTCTTACTATAAACTTTTCATCTTGTTCCACCTTAAATATTGCACAATATAACTTATATAACATTAAAATATGTAAGCAGATGGCAGCACTGTTTAGTTTTAAAATAGTATTAGGCGAGACCTAAATGGCCTTAGTTAAACACTTTTAAACTTTCACATTGCATTGTACTCAATATCTAACATTAGTAAAGTATTGAACCCTCTTAATTTAATCAGGTGACTAACTAAACTCTCAATTTGTGAACAAATACAATAGGAATAAAAATCTATTATAATTTCAGATCTTCTTCTTTTTACAGGTAAAAAAATTACCTCCAATGCAGTTTTCAAATTCTTCACAACCATCGTGCAAAGAAGTGTCGTGCAGTCCTGGTAGACCGGAGTATCGGCCAAATGACTGGAGTACTTGTCACAGATGACAGTGTACGCCTTCCACTGCTCTGCCATTGTCTTCACATCTAACGCTTGGACCACCTCGCCAATTTGCAGATTTATATTCAGTGCTATAACATAACATTTTAGGTGATTTTATAATAAACTTTTCCTTAATTTTTAGTCAACAAATGATCAATTTTCTAACTGCCAAGATTTGATTAGCACAGCGGTTCCCGAATGGTGTTCCGTGGACCCTGGGGTTCCATGAGAGGCTCTCAGGGGTTCCACGAAAATTCAAGAGTTAATTAAATATATTTTTGTATTAACTAAAAAAATATTTTTAATTTAAAAAGTCCTTTTAAAGTCAAACTATACATACAAGATGCGAACAACAAGCCAAAAAGCCTCAGTATGGTGTGATTTCACGTAAAAAACAATGTTAGTTTACTTCTTATTTGAGCTAGAGTTCTGGGCACAACGGTGAACTAATAAGGGTTCCATAGCCAAGAATTCCGAAACGGCTGGAGTAGCACACCAGGGGCCCTCCCATCTCCTACTCGACCATCAGCCATTTCTATTGTCTCCACTGCGGGGTACAGGCCACCTATGGATGGATAAGGAGGATGGGCCACCACGCGGGCCCAATGCAGATTGGTGGTTGGTGGATTTAACGATTGCAAATAATAATAATATAATAATAATAATAATTTTCATTTATTACCACACACTTTAAATGTTTAAATGCAGCCAGGACCAACGGCTTAACGTGCCTTCCGAAGCATGGAGTTCGAGATAATACATTTTTGATCACCCATCCCATGACCGCTTAACCTCCGCAATCGCTAGACCAGTGACCAGACGCTATACCACTGCGCCACCATGGTCCTGTTTTTTCTACTTTTAATATTCAAATTATACAAGGTACAATAAATTAGTATTCAAATTCTGCATTCATAAATTTTATAACTAATAAAAATAAATACCTTCAACCAAAATGTCAAGCTCTTCCTTCTCAGACAAATCAAATACAAAATGTTTCTCCATTACCATCAAGTATGCTAGCTGCAACTCATGACTGGTTCTGAACAAAACTTTCAGTTTATGTTGCACACTTGTTAAATGTACCCCATATACAGTTTCACTGGAATATAATGAGGTAAGTAATACTAAATGTTAGTTTGAATTCTACAGTACAGCCCTATCATGAGTCGATGCAATCTGTTTCCACTACCATAAACTATCGGATACACTGCGAGTAAAAAATGCGAGTAAAAGAGAGAAAACAATAGTTTACGGGAACTTAAACAGTTTGCATCAACTCATGGTAGGGGCACAGTTCTCACTCAATATTTATAAAACATTCATAATACACACATCAACTTTGTCTAGGGATACAGGTGTTATTTTCATACAAATGAGGTAACTTTGAAGCATTGGTTTCCTGCCAGGGATGTACTGTGCTGTGATCTGATGATGGCTATCCAGGGAGTGAATGGAGTAGATTCAGATCGCCCAACTTATCTGACCAGCATTCTAAAAGAATAATGAACATGTTTAAAAAAATCGCGAAAATAGCATGAAAATGTATGGAACTCGTACTACTGAAACTGAGGACTCTGACCCATCAATCTTTTAGAATGCTGATCAGATCAGTTGGGTGTGTATAGCGATCTGAATCTCCTCCATTCATTCCCTGGATAGCCATCATCAGATCACAGCACGGTACATCCCTGGCAAAAAACCAAGGCTTCAAAGTTACCTTGTTTGTATGAAAATAACACCTGTATCCCTAGACAAAGTTGATGAGTATATTATTATAACAAAATTTAAAATCCAATAAGAAACATTAAAAATATAGTTAAGGTAAGTTAAAGTTAAAAGTTTAAAATGTTTAAAGGCGTTGTTAGCCAAATTACCTGTTTTTACAGTGTGTAAAAATGTCCATAATTATTTGACCAGTAGTAGTCGGGAATGTCTTCATCATGCAGCAGCTGATGGAAGCTGGTTCTACGATGTTCTTTATAAAGTTAGAAAGGAGATGTAGAACAGTGACCGCATCTTCCAAGTAATGTTCAAATGTTTGTGCTGGTACATGTGACTCCGACAAGATTTCATTCAATAAATTAAGTGCCTGAAATATTTTTTAAGTGTGAAATACATTAAATTTACCATCAACCACTCTGATGTTTATCTTTACAAAAACATCAAAATACTAAATAAATTATCTGGTCTGTATTCTAAATGGAAAACAAAGACTTTGTACTAATGATGACATCTAAAGTTCTTCAGTTGTTCCTAACACAAGAGTGAGTTAGAAAAACGACCGGACTCAAAACTTCGGAACGTGCCTCTAGTTTCAGGCACGGTCCAAATGGGGTGGTCACAGGGGACATGCATGGCATGACCCTCCCAAAACGTACACGTCAAATTAAATAATCTTCTAAAAAATACAAAAAATAGCTGTAAATAGCTAAATAAATTTGTATTATTATTAGTGACCCCCTCCAAAATTTCAGGCTGCGACTGCGCCCGCTAGTTATACAAAAACAAGTAATTTAGGTGGACTATATTACACTAATATTACTCCAGTGAAATCAAGACCATAATAACCTGTGTGATGCAGAGTCGACAATCCTCAAGCAGAGATGCAAAATAGTCACAAATTGAAGGGTTTGTCAGTGCAGAAATGTTGCGGGTAAGCAATGCTTTAGTGTTATTCAATAGTGACTCATAGGCATTCACATCCATCTGATTAATTTAGTATGTAAGGAATCAAAATGATAGAACTGAGTTTGTTTTACTTGTACAAACTTATTAATTTAGTTTATTGAAAAGGTATGTATTATGATGATGCGATACATAAAAATAAACTGAAGACGACTCTGACCAAAACATGGTACAATGGAAATAACCAATATACAATCCTTAAATTTGGTTGTACTTTCCATTATTAGACCACGATTTTGGGGGTGAGAGGGGGGAAAGGGGGTCCCTAAAGTTTGAAAGTTAGGAGATGGATACTTTTTTTTAATAATTAAAAAAAAACAAAAAATATGGAAATTAAGCAGGGGGGGCTAAAAAAGGGTGGGGAGAGAGGAGGGGACGTACGTACAAAATTTCGCACGTAAAAAAGTCGTTTCTGGCGCTTCGCCGGCCGCTGCCGCGGCACGCACACATATTATTTGGTTCAACATAAAATTTCGTATACATGTTCCAAATCATGAATTCTTTACATAAAAAAATATAAATTCGAAACTCTTGGTCTGATAATGGAAAGGTGAGCCAAGTAGATAATTACCTAATAGTTTTTGAGAAACTATCTCGATAAAATAATCGGTAAAGGAAAAGGATACAGTGTAGGAAGCTACTGTACAGGATTGGTTTGTAGCGTCAGAAAAGGCATCTGAACTTTGAGAGTTATCCATCATTGTAGAATAAATAGCTTCAATAAAATTTCTTTACTAATTTCATTCTGAAAAATCAACGAACGGCCTTTGATAATAACACACTGTACGGCACGATTTTTTGTAATCACAAACTGTTTGAAAAATCACTTCAATTTAATTTTTGAGTTCTATGGCTGCGTCGCTTTACGTGACGATTCCAGGGGCTTTTCACTTAGTACTTGACTCACTACAAGGGAGCGCGGCCTAAGATTTTAGTTGCGGATTGATTTCATAGATGGCGCTCATTTTTCGTTTGTCAAACAGTCGAGAGATGTCGCTATCCTGTGCTGAATCGCGGTATCGTGTGTCTTTCACAGTTTTATATAGTCAAAGCTGATTAGCTATAAAGTAAATTATTTTAAATTTTTTTCATGACAGCGGTTACCTCCCAAAAAAATTACAAGTCAAGATTTATAGAAACCTACTAGTACCTATATTATAATATCGTACACTTTTTGTCACATTTCGTTAGATGGCGTTGATCATTAGGTCTGACTGATAACTCTATCTCTAGTATAATAATGTACTCTATGGACGATTCTGCCAACGTCACGTCCAAAATCACTTTGAAAACATAGTTATAGTATATTTTTGAAAACAAACAAAAAAACAAACTTCGCTGGGCGGGCAAAAGCTTTCTGTCACTGTCAATGTCAAACAGACAAAGAGTAAAATAATGGGTGCATTCTCTACTCAGGGAGTGCATTCCGATTCAGACTAAAGTCAATTTCAGCGTTGACCACGATAACAAGCGTACCGATTCAGGGGGCTTACCATCAGCAAATAAGAATTAAGCAGTTCACTAAGGCAGTTCAATATAAGCCCTGCTATAAAAGCTCGTAAGGCCCCTGGGGGCTTACCATCAGGAAATAAGAAAACATTCAGTTTAAAAGCAGGGGCCTTACTATGAGCTCTTATAGCAGGACTTATATTGAACGGCTTTACTTTTTCGTACCATGATCTCAACGGTTAGTATGAAAGCAGGCCTTAAGCAGTCTTTTTTACGGCCTGCTTTTGAACTGAATGGTTTCTTATTTGCTGATGGTAAGCCCCCTGACAGTAATACACGTTGCCAATCTTATGTTCATGGCTTGTAATGTAAATAAAGAAGACTATGCCATAGTGGCTGTCACTGTCAATGTCAAATTGCGTTTTGTTTGTTGATTTGATTCATTTCATTTACAATATCGTAGAATTTCTCGCTTTATAAATAACTTTTCATTATTTTTCATTAGGTACCTCCTCTCTCTACACAATCAATTAAATTGAAATGAATGGTTAATACCCATCAGAGTAATGGCTATATTCGAAAAACCATCACAAATTAAAGCCGTGGTAGACGACACAGAGAAACTACTTTGTGCAGTTGAAAATGCACAAAATATCAACAAACATACAGTAAGTAATTTATCATTTTTATAGCTCCTTCATTGAAAATTATAATAACATCATGTCTCACAGCGCCAAACAATAAATCGATGTTTAATGAAAGCTCGCATCAGCAGTTTACTGGATTCAAGATTCATTACGAAATTGACTTTTCATACTTACTAATTTTTGAATAGGAATACATACTACGCGTTCAAAGAGGTCCAAGCAAAGAAAATAAGTGGAATATATCTCGAAGGTACAGGGATTTTGCATCCCTTCATGCCAGTCTTCAAGATGCTAACATTAATCTTCCACTGCCTCCAAAAAAACTTATTGGAAACATGCAACCACATTTTATTGCAGAGAGACAAATAGCATTGCAAGTATGTTGTATAATTTATTTATCTCGATTTTTAGTCAGTTTCATCCACTAATCTTGTTATCTGTGGATTTGTTTCATCCAGGCGGGTGGACTCACGTGATTGGAACATGTTCTCAAATTTCAGCAAGACTCGCGAAATTAAAAAATGTCTGTCTCAGCTTAGCGCCAGTCACAAGTCTGTCTTAACCATAAAATGCCTGTCAAATGCGGCTAATGCCTGTCAGACAGTAACCCTATGTATTGCCCATCCTCTTTGTCTATGCATAAGAAAGGCTTATGCCCCAGCAATGGGGACATTAAAAAATAAATATTGATGATGATTTTAATCACACCCTATTTCTAAGTGCACATTTATTTTTTAGACCTACATAAATGAAGTTTTGAGGCACCAATACCTTTCTTTGACATTACAAGTGAGAAGCTTTTTGGATCCTAGCAATTATTCACTATCAATAGCAGGTAATTTTTTATTCAAAATTACTTATTGGGTTAGGTATAATACGATTCAAGGTTGCGCATGCGCATATTTTCTTTGTTCTGTGCACGTAGCCGTGCCCCACCACATGTTTCTCTCACACACTTACATCGAATTTGTGTTCTGCATTCTTCGTCTCATCTCGCGCAATGTTCACAGAAGTCATGGGGAACGTACCCATAATACGTGACCAATGACCAAAACAATGGGGTCAAAAATTGAAAAAAATGGGTCACATAGTATGGGTATGATCCCTAGAGTTTGAATCATTTAATGTTTTATTCTAAAATTAATAGTTTGATGTTTATTAAATTAAAATTGTATTACCCCATATTGTCAGAACAAGCTCTACAAACAATGTCAATAGCGTTAAGAGGAGATGGCCGTTACGAACTCAAGGGCCCTCTGAGTGACATCGGCTGGAGGATACGTAAAAAATATTTTTTAGTAAGTTACTAACTTTCTTTGTATAATAAGTATTGAAGTTAAAGTTTATATCTATGCCTGATAAAAGAAAACAAAGGTGATTAATTACTTTGTAATTATGTTAATCAACTCTTATTTACTTTATTACTTATTCAGGCACATTGACTTATCTTATCAGAAAGCTTTGTTTGTGTTGTTTTAAAATAGTTTTGAAGAACAATATTACTTTTAGGTACTTGTTGTTAAACATTGATACAAATCAACAACATAATACTATACCAAAATATTTCAAATTTATATATAACAAACAGATTTCTATTTAGATTTAGATGTTCAATGTTTTCAGGTAACAGATATTGAAACTAGATCAAATTGTCTGCTTTCCTGGCAGAGTTATGGTCCAGATAAACATTTGATTGATAAAGATCTACAGACTGCTTTTAAGAGCTTACAGAATATGTCTGTGAGTATTCTTGACTTATTCAACATATATCTTGTAACTGGTTTAGTAAAAATCATGTAAGATCAACAGGACATGGGCCTATTTGAAGCTGCTTATTTTCTACAATTTTATTGATTTAAACATGTAGAATTTTAAGTTCAAAACATTTGTCTATCACTTTATTGTCAATGTTTAATATTCGTCTGTGAATTTTTCTGCTCCATTAATAAATATTCTAGTTGTGTTTGAAAATGTACTTTTTATGGTTACGTTAGAATGGATAAATAAAACAAACAATATTTTCAGCATCCTCACATAGATGAAATATTAGCAATACATAATTTAGAATCTGGTGCCTATGTAGTTAGAAAAATACATGAGAAAGGGAGCCTCAGAGATATTTTGTATGATACTGAATACTCCAAGAATCACTTAGCTAAATATGGTAACCCCAAAGTGAGAAAACCTTTTACCCTGGGCCAGATATCTCATTACGGACGCCAAATACTGGAGACCTTGAAGTTTCTGCATGATAAGGGACTTCCGCATGGTATGCTATGATATTATTATAACTACAGTAGAAATAATTATATTTATGATACTTAAGAGGATTGTCAAGCAAACGGTCTCCATACAAACGGCGATAACGTTTCCCACCCTCTAAATCTTAACCTACAGCAATGAATTTTTGGTATGTTTTTGAAATGCCTAAAAACTAGGGCTGCACGTTTTGATTTTTTAAATATTCATTGTAGATTTGAAAATATTGGCACTTCTGTGTTTTGTATGAAATCACTAAAATGCAAATATTTCGAAATCTATTATAGAGATTTAAAAATTCAAAACGTACAGCCCTAGTATTTAGGCATTTCAAAAACATACCAAAAATTAATTACTGTAGGTTAAGGTTTAGAGGGTGGGAAACGTTATCGCCGTTTGTATGGAGACCGTTTGCTTGACAATCCTCTATCGTTTTATATCAATTTTAATAAAATTAATATAAAACGTTTTGCTGAATGTCTCATTCTACAAATGAGAAATTCTACATAAAACTTGTATTTATTTATCAGTTGATATAGCATTAAAAAAAGTTAGGCACAAAATAGTAATTGACGTACTTGACTCAAATTTAGTAATTACTAAAAATATGAAATATTTTTATTAAATATTTTAATGAGTTGGGGATTTTTAAGTCATCTGCGCCCAGGAAATATTTTAATGAGTTGGGGATTTTTAAGTCATCTGCGCCCAGGAAATATTTTAATGCGTTGGGGATTTTTAAGTCATCGGCGCCCAGGAAATATTTTAATGAGTTGGGGATTTTTAAGTCATCGGCGCCCAGGAAATACTTTAATGAGTTGGGGATTTTTAAGTCATCGGCGCCCAGGAAATATTTTAATGAGTTGGGGATTTTTAAGTCATCGGCGCCCAGGAAATATTTTAATGAGTTGGGGATTTTTAAGTCATCGGCGCCCAGGAAATATTTTAATGAGTTGGGGATTTTTAAGTCATCGGCGCCCAGGAAATATTTTAATGAGTTGGGGATTTTTAGGTTTTCTGTACCTAGGAAATATTTTAACGAGTTGGGGATTTTTAGGTCATCTGCACCCAGGAAACATAGCAATAGTGAATCAGCAAGTATTGCTACTGGACGTCGAGAACATCCTACTGGGCGTGCCCAGCCTCTACCGGCCGCACCTGTTGCACTTGAAGCGCGCGTCGACGGAGGCGGTTGACGTTTACTGCTTCGGCATGACCCTTTACGAGATGGCGTTCGCGACCCCGCTGGAGGAACCGTTCTGTGATACTTTCCCGGAAGGAACCCTGCGGCAGCTTGGTAAGCCTTTTGACGAAGATACGAAATAGGTAACAGAATAATGTGACTCGTCATCTCCTTATAACCTCCCTTCACATTCTTATTATTATTATCATAGTCTGTAGTTCGATTCAAAAGTACTTAATAATTAAGTTTACAGGATTATTGGCAACAACATAGACTTATTAAATTACTTCAACAAAGTACTTATATTAGCAAGTTATGTGTTACATCATTTCCACGCAAGTTAACTTTTAACTATAATGCCATTTAAATTCATTAATAAAATAAGATGTTCAAATTAAAGAGTTTATTGTTGCGTGTTACACAATGTGCCGGTCATACGATCGAAAATGGCTGCGTAAATACAACTGACTGCTTATTATATATGTGTGTACGCAGTTACAATGTGATATACAAAAATGATATATTCAATTGTCGTGTTGATCCTCTTAATGGGTCAGAGATTAGTTATAGTTACAGTGGCGGTCACATAATTAAACACACCAGTCCATTTTCATACAAGTAACTCTGAAGCCTTGGTTCTCCGCCAAGGATTGACCTAGGTGTGATCTGATCTATATCTCTTAGAATGCTGATCAGATCAGTTGGAAGTGTGAAGCGATCTAAATCTGCTCCATTCACTCCCTATATATAGCCATCATCAGAACACGGCTCGGATAAATCCTTGGTGGTGAACCAAGGCTTAAAAGTTAACTCGTTTGTATGAAATTCGACTGGTGTGTTTAATGATGTGACCGTCGCGTGACTGTATATGCAATGTCGCATAGAGTGCGTGCTCCGGCTGTGCCTGTCGCGCGCGGTGTGGCGGCAGGGCGGCGCCGCGCTGGCCGAGCTGGCCGCCACGCAGCTGCTGCATCGCTGGGACATCGCTGCGACGATGCCGCCGACCGCGACCAAGTTCAAACTGCCGCTGCCGGTTAAGGAGGAGGTCAAGAACGCGCTGGCACACACTGAAGCGAGGCTCCGGAATGAACAGAAGTTGGTAAGTTAAGGGTCCATCATAGGAAAACATGGTTTGCGCGGGCCATATTTTTATATAGAAAACGTAAATTTGTAGCCACAAAAAAACATACGACAAGCTACATAGCTACAAGTATTAAATTGCGCATAGACCTCACAGATGATTGTAAAAAAAATATCAAAATATCATCAAAAGCGCTTGTCATATTGTTTGCGCTTGTCTTGCGGGTCATATTTTTGGCGTAAATAATAGCGGAAACGTATTGAATTCTACATCAAAATACACTTTAATGTAGTGTGCTGTTGTTGCTCCGATAACTTTTTTCAAGAAAGATAAATTGTGCTAAAGATGATGATGAAAAAACAACGAAAATCATCAAAAAGTGCAGAAGTGAGGTTATTTTCCATTACATGTAAAGAAAAAGACAGAGACAAATATTTTCGCATAAGCGAGCCGGTCGCGTTACGGAAGGTAACGGAGCAAATTTTGGAAGAAAATAAAAAGATAAAGCTGAAATTCAGAAGTTTATTTTAAAATGTCACGTCCTAGGGTTACAGAAGTTCGGAGTACAGACTAACTATTAAGCTAAGTAAGTAAGACCAATATTTATTTTCTGATAAAAACGTGTAATCAGCCATTTTTGATGTCCCCACTGCTGGGGCACAGGCCTTCCTTAGGGTGGTAAGGAGGATGGGCCATAACCCACCACGCGGGCCCACTGCGGATTGGTGGGTGTTAACGACTGCAAATGCAGCCGGGACCAACGGCTTAACGTGCCTTCCGAAGCACGGAGGAGCTCGAGATAATACATTTTTGGTCACCCATCCCATGACCGACCCATGCGAACGTTGCTTAACTTCCGCAATCGCTGGGCCAGGCGCTAAACCACTGCGCCACCGAGCTCCTCGCGCCACTGAGCTCCTCCTACCTATCTATGGCTATTTACTAAGACTTCACTGTCCGTCTGTCCGTCACCAGGCTGCAATGTATCTCATGAACCGAAATGATCTATTACAACAAACGTGATTTTTGTTGCAGTTTCTTTTGTACGGAACCCTTCGTGCTCGAGTCTAACTCGCACTTGGCCGGTTTTTTGTAAAAGAACTAGTTGAAGTACAATTGAGTATTGACTAGATCAAAGCGACCCATTCACGAGTAGGTACCTATGCTTGAATGAGACTTGTCTTGTTTTAGGCACGAAGCGTGAAGAAAGAAGTGCGCATCCAAGAAATTCTGAATTCTGAAGAAGAGATGAAGAAACAAAGACGACGCGCGGTAAACAATCTTAAATGATTCTGTGCAACCCATTCATGAAGGCCACATAATCAATGACACCACTCGATTGTCATACAACGATGTAACTTTGAAGGCTTGGTTCCCCGCCAAGGATTGACCTGCCTTCTTATTGTCTAATTTTCAAAATCTATCGCAATCGCTTTCATTTGACAGATGGATGTGACACATTGCTGCATTTCTTTGGTACGTTTTTATTTGTGCCAAAAAGTAGCATCAATGTATCACATCCTGAAAGCGATTGCGATAGATTTTGAAATAAGACAATTAGCCCCCGGGCTGTGATGTGATGGGTGGCCATCCAGGGAGTGAATGGAGGAGATTCAAATCGCTATACACACCCAACTGATCTGATCAACATTATAAGAGATATATTAATGTATTTCTTAAAAAATATCAAATAGTAATCAAATTAGTAACGGGTATGATTTTATTAATTACCTAATAATTGCATTTTCAGTGACCTAATAAATAATATTTGTTCCTAAAATAGTAGATCTGTCACCTAAATTGAATCACCAACTAATATTAAAACGCTTACCTAAATATTAATAAAGAATTACTTGGAAATTATATCAGTCATCAAATAATTGGGATTCAAAATAATAAAAGTGTCACTAAAACTGAATCACCAAACAATATAAAAATGATTACCTAAAAATTAATTTATAATCACTGGAAAATAATATTAATTTTTTAAATAATTTATATGAAAATTTGACGATACATAGTCAAATTATGAACCTACTTATTAAATCAAACATTGCAGTTAGAACTAATATAAAGAAAAACTTTATTACTATTTTATAACTGCACTATTAGTGCTGGTTTTGATTTAAAGCAGCCTGCTCTGAGCAGGGGTTCCTAACCTTATACCCTTTTTTTTTCCTTATAACCTTATTACCCGAAAAACTGAATTTTGTATTCGTTGAAGTCGGTCCAAGGCAATCCTTGGAACAGTTCCTTACCAACTTACTTTGACAATTTAAAGTGCATAGCCCGCCAACTTGACTCCGCCCCATTAGGTATTTTTTCTTTGAATTAAGGAACTGTGAATGAAATTAGAGCGGACTGTATACTCTTGATAGGGTTTTGGCTAGTTAAATAAAAATAAGGTTCTTGGGACACGCACGTCTTGTATATTGTCATAAGGAACACACGGAAACAGGAAATTGGTTAATCGAACAGTGTTGCAAGCTGCCAATTTAGGTTGCCAGTTAAAATGGCAATTAAAATAAAAAAAGAATGTTGGTTATTCCAACAAACTGATCTATTTAATAAGTGACAGACCTATTATTTTGATGATTGAACGAATACAATGATACTAATAGTTTGTTGATTAGATTTTAGAGGACGGATATTATATTCAGGCTATAGAAAAAGTGATCAACTATTATTTAAGATACATATTTATATTAATTTGATGATTTATATTTAGAGACAGTTTTGATGAATAGATGACTAATATTTTTCTTGGGGATAGATATTAGTATAAGGGTATTGCAGATTAGTGACACATCTAAACTTAGGTGACAGAAAATATTGTTCCCGTTAGTAATTACCTCCTTTTTGTATGCAGAAAAAGCGAGACAGCATATGGAAGTCAACATGTTCACTGGCTGAAACTGTCCACTCCCACAGCGCGAGCACTGCGTCCTCGCCCACGCCTCCGGCTATGTGTGAGTATTATAGTCCGTAAGCCCGCGACAACATTGCCCACGTTATATGACATCACGATGAAATGCATGGCACACGGTCGGACATGCTGTGCAGAGCGAGGATCAGAAGATTATCGCAAATTAAATTGGCTGGAAGCTTGAGAAAATCCTTTACTTCCGGTCAAAATTTTAAGGTTATATATACGTCATGTGACATCAATACGAGACCCGTGGCATCATTTAGCCTTCAATAGTGTCTGTAAATATTGCTATTTTTTCTAATAAAGAAACAAAGAGTCACTCTGTTTCACAATCCGCGGCATCATCTTCATTGCTTATAGAATAAAGTTGAATGTTTTGCGATATTTAGATATTAGTAAAAATTCTCATGCGTGGTCACGATTGCAATGCAAGTGAAGTGTTATTGAAGTAACATCTTGTAAGTATCAAGTCTTAGATAAATTAGTTATGAAAAGTGGTAGCGATGACAAAAGTGCATCAATTTCAATTTAAGTGCGATTAAAAAGCGAAAGATACAAAAAAGACTTTAAAAATATGCAAAACTTGTTGAAAAATGCAAAAACTGAAAAAAAATAGTTTTTATAAAAATAAATAAGTAAAAAATAATATTTGCCTATTAAATATATTTTTTTTAAGTGTACTATATTATTTATACCTTAATTTGAAAAATACTATATTTTGCCACAGACATGTTGGTAACCCTAGTTAGGGCCCTAATTCAGAATACATTGCTTTCTTTGAGCTCCTTGCAAGTGATGCAATCAAAACAAGCAATGTGTTCTGTATTCATGTCTTTCTATTGTCTAATTTCAAAATCTATCGCAATCGCTTTCAAGATAATTGATGAATACATTGATGATTCTTTTTGGCATAAATAAAAACTTACAAACTAACTACTAAAGTTATGCAGCAATGTGTCACATCCATCTGTCAAATGAAAGCTATTGCGATAGATTTTGAAATCAGACAATTGGCCCCCTGGTTTGAGATTCCGCTTATTATACAGTGGTGTCGATTCGGTTAGCACGACTTAACTAAATTGACTAAACTTAATTTTAGCATTCTGTTTTTGTATTTTCGATACAGAAAGAAAAGGATGGAAAACTAAATTTAGTTTAGTCCTGTCAATTTAGTTATGTCGTTGCCAACCGAATCGACACCAGTGTCGGTGAAAGGACTCGCGCGCTCGACCAACGCACACAATGTCTACTACCTGCACTCTCTATATTGTGACGTTATGGTTGGCCATATTTTTTTTTTGTCTCGTACGATTCGTACATTTGCCAATGTCGAGTAAAAATTTAGGTAAACGGAGTTAGGAAATATAATTAGGATATCGGAATTTAGATGGGATCAGGAAAACTTATTTGGTAGGTTTTTACTTATCTAGGATTAAGTATATACATAGTTTTAGAGTTTAATATATTTTTTATATTTTATATACATTGCGATCATTAGAAGATAATAGAGTTACAATACTGGTCGGGAATGGAACATGTAGCGTTAGTAGGTATATCCAGAAATCATCTCTGTCGAATTTCGGACAAGCTAATATTATATGTTTAGGGTTTCCCTCGTCCAACCCGCACTCACACCCGTGACCATAAATTAGAATAATGTGTTGTTGCAGCGGCAGACAGCGGCGCCAGCCCCGCGGCCGCAAGCCCCGCGGCCGCAAGCCCCGCGGCCGCAAGCCCCGCGGCCGCAAGCCCCGCGGCCGTATGCCCCGGCGACGGACGGTCGGCCCTCCTCAACGCAATCTGCTCCTTCGACAAGGCGCGCCTCGCGAGGATGGAAGCAAGATGAACAAAATTGACCGCGGGAAGTTATTATATTTTATCTACTTAAGTTTAGACTAAAATATACTGGCCCGCTCGTCCGCGTGTATAACTCTTTCACTTTTCGTTACGCAGAAACATCATTCACTAGAAAGAGAGAACCGTTCGGCCACTTCCGGCTGCCAGTATTTTTATAGAAGTATATCAAAGGAGTTTAACAACATAAGGTTTAGTCGTATTCAGCCTGCACCGATTCTGTTCCGATTAATCACCAGCTTCACGCTCTCGCTCCAACATAGGTATATTTTAATTTTATTGTTCAATATATTTGATACAAGTACCTTATTTTCATAGTTGCTGTGCCATTGCAGGGTTTCATGTTTGATTCTCTTTTTTTAATAATATCTACCTAGAACATGAAAAGTGCAATAAAAATGTGAACTTTGAACGTTAGTCTTCGGCGTCGAATGGTATTCTTATTCTAGCTAATTATGGGTCTAGTAGCAGGAAGATAAAGAGTTAAAAATGCGGAGCCAGGATAGGGTGCAAACGTAAAGGATACGGGATTTCCGTTAGCGAATTACGTAACTCTAATGCTAACAATTCTCGATTGAAAGCGCAGTTACATTGCTGCTTTTAGTAAGATAGTTCTCATATTGGTCCTTACTAAAGCAGCAATGTAACTGCGATTTCTGTTAGAGTTGATTGCAACAAAGTTACATAATTACTCCCCCTTAATGTATGCGCAACAGACAACCTGTTTACTTTATGTGGCCTCCCATATAAAAGTATGGGGCTACTTTACCAGTACCGACCGTGCTTTATTATGCCAAGTAAGGGCGCCCCCCTTACTTCTCCAATATAGTTTGACAAACATGTAGAAAAACTTAAGAAAAAAAACGAAATTAAGAATCCCAAAATACCAGTTTCGGTCTACTTATAAGCCGCAGTATTATGAGGTGGTTAGCATTTTTAATTTTAAGAACTGTGTTTATGTATTTTGTTACATTCATGTCCCTTAAGTTGTACCGTTGGCTGCAAAATATCTAAACTTATTTGATCTCCGAGTCTAAATTTAATATAAGTATTTTTAAATAAAGCATAAGTCAGTCAGCTAGCAACACAGTAACTTCTGGCTGCCTAGCATGACCGATTTATATCGCGTGATATAGCATTTTATCGACACTCAACTGTCAAACTTTTTTTTATTAAAGCTTTGGCTACTTGGCCATCTGCAAAAGATTTTAAAACACTGTTTAGTAAAAACACTGTTTAAATGTCATGTTTAAGTGTGATGCTGTCTCTTTCAAATAATATTGTCAAAAAAGTGACAGCATCACATTTAAACAGTGTTTTAAAATCTTTTGTGGTAAGACTAACATATCTGAGAAAAGGTAACAAACTTAGATTAAGTATAATCTAAGGAAACAGATTAACAAAATAACAATTATTAAAGATAAATAACAAGTTGAAAGAAAGAAAAACAAAGTAATTAATGAATAAATATGAGTTAAAACTTATTCTTTAAATTATGATAAAATGAATGATATTTACAAAGGACCGAATGTGTTGATGTAGAAATTATATACAATTTTGTATATTTCATGTTTTAGTAAATCTTGTAAATTTTTTGGAAATTCGTTATTTTCACTTTCATCACAAGAACAGATTAGTAAAAGTCGTTCCAAGTACTGTCAAACTCCTTTGTCTTTTTGACAGTTAACCTATTGAGCGCGACGAATTCCCCCAGGCACCCGCGAGACGGGTTATACGTCATTGAAAAGAATATCCGTCAAGGCCCAATGTCACAGAACATTAAATTTAAATCCAATATTTATTTAATTTACAACGTGATAAAACGCTACATCACGCGATATAAATCGGTCATGCTAGGTATTAGGCATACTGAATGCAGCTAACAACACTAGTTATATTATTGTAACACACACAGTTTTTGCAATGACGCGTGGATGACCTTTTATACGATTACGTATATAATGTGTTTCATATTTTTTTTTGTATCACAATGGAGCTAGAGAAGGCCTAGATCAAAATGCTCATCGTACCTACTAAAGGACCCCGAGAAGGTCAAACAATTTGACTCAAAACTCATGTCCTAATAAATAAATAATAATAAATATAAAATATTGATTGTAATAATCTTATATCACAATTTACAACTAGTTAAAACGCAGATAATATTATAGGAAAAATAAATAATTAAAACAATATTATTAAACTATGTGAATGAGCCTTCTATAATTCCAAGCCATGAAGTGAGCAGAACGGCAACATCGCATGTGGTCAAGTACGGGGTATAACATTATTTAATTATTATTTGTTTTTCCTGTATTATTATCTATCTTTAAACTAGTTGTAAATTGTGATGTAAGGTTATTTCAATAAAGATTGTATATTTATTTTTATTATTTATTTATTAGGACATGAGGTTTGAGTCAAATTGTTTGATCTTCTCGGGGTCCTTTAGTACGGAGCATTTTGATCTAAGCAATGAATCTTTACATCATTGGAAAGGTTTTTAAATTTGAAACATTTTATTGTATGACAGCAAACGTCAACTATTAGTACTTTGAGAGTTAAATCGCTCTGAAATCAACTAAATTTTATAACATTAATGACCTAAAACTCCGAAAATACTAACTATTGAAAAACTTTTTAAAATTGAAATATTCCCATACATTTAGTATGGAGACTAACCGACGCCATGACCACGAACTGACACTAATGGAGCCCCTAGACGATCAAGCAATCATTTACATTGCATTTACCATTTGGTGGCGTGGCCTACTTTTGATTGGCCACGGTAATCTATCTACTCTGTGGTGCTTGTCAAGCATCGCTCCTAGACGATCAAAATGTGATTGACAAGCAATGCAATGTAAGTGATTGACAAGCAATTTTGATCGTTTAGGGGGTCCATTACAAACGTTGCCAAACCTAAGTTCATGGCTTGGTACCAATAGAGAAGGCTATGGCTCAGTGGATAATAATGGTAAATGGTGCATATTTGCATTTGACCATACTATTTTAGGTGTTTTATTAAGTATATGTTTTTGTTTAATTAAACCAAATACTAAATGCAAAGTGTTAGTTCGTTGTAAATTGTACATTTGAAAGAAGAATTTCAGTACAATATTAGATTTAAAATTATTAGATCTTTTTCTAAGCTTAAGCTTGTTTTCAGAACAAAATTATAATCTACGATTTTATATTAGAGCATTTAGGGTAAAAGTGATATGAGCGGCTGGTCAGTTATTAGGTTCTTATATTGGTTTGCTATGAAATTATTTTTAAATATGATACGTAGAAGCTTTAATACTTTAGTCTAAGTATAAATTATTATATATGTATGAAATATATTTTGTTGTAAGAAGAATATACAGTTACAGTAATCAGTTTTTTTTTCCTTTAAATCATTAAGGCACTCCTTTGTTGGTTTTTTGACATCCATAAGTTGAATGGATAGTGATTTTTTGTATTAAAACGACAATATAGAATAGTAGGAAGTTTAATTTTTTATTACGCTTACAAATTAATCATAGAAATTAAAAACATAAACAACATTCTAATTTACTTTTAAATTGATACAATACAATAATCATAATAAACTAAACAGTAAAACCTGATCACGAACACAATATCATTGCAGAGTTTCTGACTACTCACTTTATCATATACTTTAAGTTTAAGGGAGAAATGAGAGGTACTGCGATGTCTTAATTTGAAATTAGCATGGGGGTCGCCGAATCATCTCTTCGCTAATATTTAACGCGAGACTTAATAGATGACTAAACTAAAAAAGCATTGGCAAATTATCAAAGCAAGTGCCAGAATTATCAACACGAGATTACACTTGTGACTAAATCATAATACTTAAAAATTCATGATAATGAAACGCACGACTTTTAGTATTATTATCATGGAAACATGTAACCAGCGATTGAGTGATCACATTTATGCGCGCCATTTGAGTTTTTTATCGATCTATTCCTCGGCCAACGTAACTTCTCTCGCTCTTTAATACGACGTCTGTGTGCGATAGAAGATACCAAATGGCGCGTAACCTGTGTCACTACCTAAATAGTTATGCTGCCCATAAAACATCCTCGAATGCCTACACAACAATCAGACTTAAAAATATAAGTGGAAACAATAATCACTACGACAAAAAATATATAATACCAAAGCGTACTACTCGAAAGCGGAGGTTCTTGTTTTATTTTGAAACAAAACTTTTGTTGCATTCACATAAACATAATTAGAAATTATAGCACTGTGACATAATAATAATGTGTTAAAATACGCTGTTTACATTACAATTAGATCAAACCACAAGCGAAACTTCCGACGCAATTAATTTCTAAGTATAACACTATTATAATACTTACATAACACCTACTTATTATTATTATTTATTTAATATTCTCTGCGATCATACCCATAAACATTTATAAAATCACACATTCCCTTAGAAGAGACGAAAGTATCTCGCATTAAAAAAAAAGAAACAATTATCACAATTATTGAAAAAAATAGTACTACATGAAATAATATGTACTTTAAACAAAACTTTTTTGTAAAAAATAAATCTAAATTTTCCCCTCGAGTGGCTGCGCACTGCATCGCCTCGTCGTACATAGATTATCGTCCAATTATTAGTCTAGTTCAATAATGTCATCGATATCGTCGATGTCGAAATCTTTCAGCATCATCGGTTCTGAAAATAAAAACAAAACTATTATGTATAACATAAATAACAAAGACTATAAATACCTACGCGAAAAAGTACCCAGAGCGAAGTTGAGTTTGTCCGCTTAAATAAACGATGCAAGAATGTTAAATGTTATACTTACTATAATTTGTAAATATTGAAAAGTACAATAGGAGCTCGATGGCGTAGTGGTTTGCGGAGGTTATGCAACTTCCGGTCTGTCGGTCATGGGATGGGTGAACAAAAAATGATTAGCTCAAGCTCCTCCGTGCTTCGAAAGGAACGTTAAGCCGTCGATTCCGGCTGCATTTGGAGTTGTTAACATCCACCAATCCGCATTGGGCCCGCGTGTGGGGTGGGGCCCATCCTTCTTACCACCCATAGGAAAGGCCTGTGCCCCAGCAGTGGTGTACAAAAAGTTCTGTTTCTGTATTGGCTCTATTTTATGGTATTAACTTACTGTCAGTCTTCTTCTTCTTTGCTGAGGCACTTTCCGTCGATGTGGACGTGGACGCCCGTTGTCTCGCCTCGAAAGCTTGCACGACGGGCCTGAAATGGAACATTTACGGCCTTACCACAAAAGATCTTAAAACACTGTTTAACTAAAACACTGTTTAAGTGTGATGCTGTCTCTTTCAAATAATATTGTCAAAAAAGTGACAGCATCACATTTAAACAGTGTTTTAGCTAAATACTTGTTAAACAGTGTTTTGTGGTAAGGCCGATAGTCTTTATTAAAAGTATTTTTAAACTTACTCGTGTCATGATCATTTTACAAGATATTCATTTTGGATGGCGCTGGTTTTCTAAGAGAAGTAAATTCAATAATTTAAATTTTTGATAAAAAAAAAACAGAAATATATTTCTTATGACATTATTCAATATCCTGTAATAAAATTTAAATGTGCGTGTGGTGTGAGTGTTCCTATCCTAGAAATTGATTTGACCATACGAAGATTTTAAGAAATAATTGTGCAAACTTAATGGTGAAATCGAAAAATTTGTGAAACCTATGTAGACTAAGTTATGGTCGATTATATAGAACACTCACACCGCCAGTCTCGCGAAAACGCCATACTTGATATCATAAAATATACTAGACGTATGTCAATAAAAGATATATGGAAAATTTGTGCTGAATTTGTGACAACTATTCACAAAATAATCATTTCATTATCATGGTTAATTTGGATTTTATAAGGGTTTTTTAGGAACACTCACACCACACGGTGTGTGGTGTGAGTGTTCCTGAAATCACTAACTTTAACTGAATAATATTGAAATTTTATTATTGTATATAATTAGTATAATGTATATAATTAGTATAATTAGTATAATTAGTATAGTGTATATAATTAGTATAATTAGTATTCAGAGTAAATTTGTGACACATAAATCTTGTCACAAAACGTGATAGATCAAGAGCAATTAGTATTCAGAGTAAATTTGTGACACATAAATCTTGTCACAAAACGTGATAGATCAAGAGCAATTAAACATTTTGTTTCTTTTTCAATGCTCGTGTGAGTGTTCCATATTTTGGCATTTATTTGATTAACCAGACCTCGTATACAAGTGGAGGCTGTATCCAAAATTGTGAAAAGTTTGTTCTTAAAATTTAAAACATCGTCTATTTCCGTAAGTGTTATACTTTAATAGTTATCATTTTTTTACATTTTCAAAGGAATATTTTATGTAGGGTGGGTATGCTTTTTTATTTTGTCGGACACAATTTTTGTCTACCCTCGTATTGGCTAACCTTTACTCGTAGTTTGGCGTTGTACACCATCAAGTTTGCACAATTATTTCTTAAAATCTTCGTATGGTCAAATCAATTTCTAGGATAGGAACACTCACACCACACGCACATAAATTTAAAGAGTAAAAAAAATAAAGTCTCAAATGAAGAATTAAAACCAAATAGGAAGTAGGTAATAAAGATCAATAAAATAGTACTTACGGAGCTTGCGGCCGTTTGATCGCTTTTCCAGCGCCACATAGAATAATATCTTTCGAAGTGCCCACTATGGTAGAGCCAAGCTTCAGCTTCCCCTTACTCCTGTCTGCGGAGGGCGGCGGCGGCGGCGGCGGCGGCGGCGCATCGCCAAGTGACGTCATGTCGATCACTGTGTCCGCTACTCTCTTGTCTTTCCTACTTTCGGCCGCAGTCGCCGTCCTCGTCTTTCTGTTCGGTTGGCTTGGCACCACAACGTTTGATTTCTGTTCTTGTTTCTGAGACGTCATTGAGACCTTAATCCCGCTCGATTTAAAGTTATTGAGTATCGATTGGGTGGAAATAGGTTTACTTTGATGTTCAGTCGCTTTGTCTTTGTTAGTGAATTTTTTGTGCCACGTGTTGTCTGCGAGTTTGGCGGCGGTCGTTTTGTTTTTCGCTATCGAGTTCATTAAAAGAGATTCAGGTTTAGCTTTATTAGAGTTAGTAACACTTTTCGCGGTTGTTTTCTTAATAGTGACCTCAGCATTTGACCTCTGTTCTAGGCCGTAGTCGTCGGCTTCTATGTGGATGACATCCTTTAAAATCGATAGAGGATCGGGCGGACTGTTCGGTCTGGGTGCCCGTGGGGCGTCGCTCTTCGCCGGTGTGCTCTTTACAGGTGTATTGCTCTTTACAGGTGTAATGCTCTTCGCAGGTGTAATGCTCTTCGCAGGTGTAATGCTCTTCGCAGGTGTAATGCTCTTCGCAGGTGTATTGTTCTTTGCAGGTGTATTGCTCTTTGCAGGTGTAATACTCTTTGCAGGTGTACTGCTCTTCGCAGGTGTTTCCCGTTGTTTAGATTCTGTTGTGCTACGTCTTAGAAAACGGGACGGAGCTGGTTTCGGAGGTGGTTTCTGGCCTGCTTTCGACGTAACTGGCGGCGAATCGTCGATTTCTATAGTGACCGGCGCGGGTTTACCGCTCGGAGCCGCGGGTGAAACGTCGGCCGGCGTGGGATCACCGCTCAGAGCCGTGGACGCCGGTACGAGCCGATCTTGATCCCTCCTGTTCAATATTTCTATTTTTCCCGATTTAGAGATGCGCAGCACGTCGCCGGGTTTGCATCGCGTCTTGAAATTCCCTTCACTTTCCGGAGTCGAAACTGGTAGGATGGATTCCGCGTCGACGTTCAGTAGTTCCCCAGTTTCGTGCGGCGCGCTCTGGAGCGCCCCCGGCGGCGGCGCCCTGCTCAGGGCCACGGGCACTGCGCCCGCTGAGAGATCTGCACGTTTCGGATATTGGATATTCGAAGAAGGTATTACGACGTATTTCGTATCGACGAAATTGCTATTAACTGCTTTCGGCGTGGAAGCCGGGTTTAGGCCCATCTGTACCGTCGACGTACAGCCTAGGCCGTAGGATAATGCAGACAGATTTAACGACGGATGCGTGGCGGCGGTCAACGAGACGGGAACCGGCGCGGCGCCACGCGCGCCAGAGAAATGGACACTCGGCAGGCAATCTTCGTCGTCGCTGTCCAAATTTATGGTGTTCGGATCCATCGTGAGGCGGGCCGCCGGCGGCGCCGCGCTCGCCGCACTCTTCAACAAGTCATTTCGTTTCGACAAAATGTTTGGAACGGTATTAGCGTTATGTAGTTGTGTTATATTTTGTACGGGACTGTTCGTGTCCATGGGTGTCAACACAAACTTTCCTGAGGAGACATTGCCGAGGACGAGTGGTGCCGCACTGCGGAGCACACTGGCGGGCGCCGCGGCGATCTTCCTCAGCCTGAGCGGCGGGACCACGGGGTCCGACACGATGTGTATGTCGTCGTCGTCCGGCAGTATGCACTCGTCGGCGGATTGGTGCGTATTGTTTGTGGGAATTTCCGCAGCTCCTTTGAACCTGGGAAAAAATAATGAATAAATATTCACTTCTCAAGCTTACGCGCTCACTAGACATGAAATAAAACACTTTTAACGGATACTAGCGCGGTTTTATTGAAAGTACTTTGGTAATTAGTTGGTATTTGGTTTGATTTTGGTTTTCCCGACGTTTCGGCACCTTTGCAGCTGCCGTGGTCACGGGGGACTGAAGCTACTTGTGAGCCTACCCTCAAGCGATGAATTTTTTTAGAACGTTCAGAAATTAAAATTTATCAAATTTAATTAGTTTAATTTTGGTTTGGTTTTAATTTAATTTTATATGTTAAAAAGAGAGAATCTACTGAAACTACTACCATTTCAAAAAATTGGGAGGCCCCTCCAAGAAAGAAATGGCGAAAGAAAACTTGGAGAGGAAGGCCGACCTCCGTCTTTTATATTAATTAATTTATTTGCAAAAGGAACTAACCGTATCATTCGATCTTACAGTGTGTGTTTTCAATTCAATAGAGATGATGGTTGGAAAATTCCACCAGCTTGGGACCCCATCATTCACAAGCTAAAGCCCCAAACACACACTGTAAGATCGAATGATACGGTTAGTTCCTTTTGCAAATAAATTAATTAATATAAAAGACGGAGGTCGGCCTTCCTCTCCAAGTTTTCTTTCGCCATTTCTTTCTTGGAGGGGCCTCCCAATTTTTTGAAATGGTAGTAGTTTCAGTAGATTCTCTCTTTTTAACATATAAAATTAAATTAAAACCAAACCAAAATTAAACTAATTAAATTTGATAAATTTTAATTTCTGAACGTTCTAAAAAAATTCATCGCTTGAGGGTAGGCTCACAAGTAGCTTCAGTCCCCCGTGACCACGGCAGCTGCAAAGGTGCCGAAACGTCGGGAAAACCAAAATCAAACCAAATACCAACTAATTACCAAAGTACTTTCAATAAAACCGCGCTAGTATCCGTTAAAAGTGTTTTATTTAATGAATAAATACTTTATTGTTCACCATAATAAATACATACAAGGACAGTACAAAAGTGGAACAATTGGCAGCCTTATCGCTGAATAGCAATTTCTTCCAAAATTTAATAATTCGAATTTGATATTTTTTGGACATATTTTTTATTTCTTTTGCTGTGAATTAGACATTTAATTTTAAATTTTACTTGTATATTTGCATGCTACTTCTATTGATGGCGAAACATGTGAACCTTATTACTTTGTACCACCTTTCATACCGTGTTTGAAGCAAATAAATATATTTATGATTTATTCCAGGCAACCATTTATTTACACAGAACAGAAAGAAAAATAAGGAATAGGCAGTTTATGGTGTTTTATAAAATACACTTTTATACAACGAGAACTATTTATTTCTAGGTTTAAAGCTTCGCACAGACTGAGGCGAATTCCGCGCGCCATTTTGACCACCTAACTCAAAGCGATAGCCATAGCCATAACCGAAGCGATGCTCTAGCGATTGCTTTGGCTTCTATCGCTTTGAGTTAGGTGGTCAAAATCGCGCGCGGAATTCGCCTCAGTCTGTACGAAGCTTTATGATATTACATAATTTAATGTAATATGGTTAAAAATCTTGTTTTCGTATCAAAATTATTGTAAACTACTAAAAAGAAACCGGCCACCATAAGGAGAAATAGGAATAATGTTTATTCATAAAACGCACACTTTAAAACAGTTAGCAGCGGCTACCACACTAGGACAAGCCTGTATCGTGGAAGCCAATAAAACGATAATTAACAAAAATTTAGTTTACATAGTAGTGTCATAGCGGGCGAATAAAGAAGGAAACTACATTGTTGTAATAATAGTGGCAAAAATAATAAACTACTAGTAAATTAGTAACGAGAGTAATAATAACACCTTAAGTTGGTGCATGTGTAGTGTGTGTGTGTGTGTGTGTGTGTGCAAGTGTGTTTTTATTATCGAGTTATTTCCAGTAAGCTTTCCGTTTCTGCGTAAGATAGACTCTGTAGCCATGTTAATACGTTAACCTTGGGTACGGCTACGGTACATAACTTAATGTCACAAGCGCGAGCCACGACATTATAAAGAAAAGGAATTTTAAAGTTGAGGTGATTTTTGGCAAAAGATGTTTCGACTTGTGTCAGATGAATTTGGAAAACACGTTTTTTAATCAAATTAAGTTAAATTTAATATAAGTGGAGGAGATCGCCAGTTCCTCAGTGGTGAGGATTCCGTGTAGTGAGCTTCCACTTTTCGGCCTTATCGGTACTTAACATCAGGTGAGGTGAAGGCCAGCACTATTCCGTGGTGCATAAAGAAAGAAGGCACTGAATCTACAAATGCTAAAGTGACATTAATCAACTAACGGGTCATAACTGTAGTAGTAACTGCTACTTATGTTATTGGGGCGCGTCCACGGAGCGGATATGGGTCGCGCGCCGCGGCGGCAGCTGGAACAAGTGGTTGGAGGATTGAAGCAAGCGGGGACAAGGATCGGTTCGGTATTTATTTATTCATGGAAAACAAACAGCATTTATATAATAATTATAGATAAGATAAAACTAGATCAAACATGCCTTTATCAGTTTTCACAGATAGAAATATTAAGACTACGACTAGGAGCAAAATTGCTTTATAAATAGTACGTCTACATAAAATAAAAATAACACATAGGATAAAAAGAGAGTAATTTATGAATAATTATATAGATAGAGAGCCATACCAATACCTACAATTATCTACAAAGAAAAACTATATTATTTAATTGTTGAAGAAATCTACATTAATTTTATTTTTGAAATAGTTCGGTCCCGCTGTAAATAAGTCAGTATTTTCTGAGTGATTTGATAGAAATCAGTTAATACCCTGTTGAATTAAAAATTTGATCTATAATAGGCTTGTTTCCATTAAGAATAAATATAATGGATAGGGGTTTATAATGATTAATTATATTATGGAGAAAATAACAAACAATTTTAATTATTAAAAGCGTTAAAGATTAATAATATTTTTAAAAAATAAATTTCGTAAAATGAAACCTTTAGTCACGTGACAGTGAACACCAATCAGAAAGCGTTACGTCACGCCGTGCGAAACTCCAATCTTGTCTTTGACGTTTCGAGTATCACTACCGGAGGCGCGTTCCAAACCTACACTCCGAGTGCAACCTAACCACAACCGAACGCAAGTTTTAGCCACTTTTTCCGTATTTCTCCATTGTTTGGAACATATATAAATAACTGGTTTGGCGTTTTTATAGTCGTGCTATCACACTGGGGCACTATACAGTACTTATAATATGAGAAATTCATTTTTAAACGATAAAAACTAGCTATAACGTACGAAGACACGATCGCTCTTTGGTTTGTTTCGCACGGCGTGACGTCATTCAAGACGCCATGACAGTCTTGTGCGTTTTGGAACCAAATTAAAATTGGTTTTTTAAAACGCGAAATTTATAATGTAAACGCTCGATTAAAAATAAATAAACCTTTTTTTTCGATAAAATGCCTAATAAGCTAAAATATTAAGCAGTTATTGAAATTTTGTCAACTAGCCTATTTGCAATACATGTATCTACTTGAAATTTAAGGTTATTTGTAACTACAATATTGAACTTCTAAAAGATAACGCACACTTGTTTATTTTTTGTGTGTTATAATTATAACTATAAGAACAATAATAACTGAAGGCTCTTAAATAGTTACAAGTGGATTTATGGCAATAATTATTGCGCATATGGCACTTGACTTAACTCTCTTATTGTGAATGAAAATCATTGCGTTATTCTTGTTTGTTGCTCAATAGTCATTAGAATACTAATATAGGCTTTCATTTTGGTTAGAATTTATTTAAAAACAATCATATTAATAGTCAATAATACTCTACATAGAAATAAAATGCAACTTTGACTTGGTTTAAAAAAAAAAACAATATATTAGTAATGAAATTTTAAAGACTACCTACTTGAGGTACCGTAATTTCTGTAACTCTTTGTTAAAGAAAGTCAAAAGGAATTACGATAGAGAATTGATAGGGAAAGCTGGTAAAAACAATAAAAAAATATGGAGTGCAATACGCGAAGTTGCTAAATTAAACAAAACAAATAGCGCTACCCAAGATCTTCTTCGTTGCAAGAGTACCCCAGAAGAGTCTGTGGACTATGTTAACTCTTTTTTTTCTGACGTAGGTAAGTCCCTTGCGGAAAGTATTCCCGCATACCCTAATGAGAGCTCCTCCTTTTCGGAAGATAATCCTTCTTCCCCACAGTCCTTTGTTCTTTTTGACACTACCATTGACGAAGTTGATAAAACCATTACTTCTCTTCGAGATGACTGCGCAGTGGGATGGGACAACATTTCTACAGGATTTATTAAGCGGAATAAAGAAATCCTAGCTCCAGTGATCGCTTACATTTGCAACCTCATTTTTGAAACAGGTTGCTTTCCGTCTGCTTTTAAAAAAGCCATCATTCTCCCAATTCACAAGTCTGGAGATAAGAACCTTCCCAACAATTACCGTCCGATTTCTATTCTCTCGGCCCTGTCTAAAGTAATTGAACGCATCTTAAATAAACGGCTGATGTGCTTCTTGGAAAACTCACATGCATTGTCACCGGGACAATACGGTTTTAGAACAGGGAAATCAACGGCAGACGCGGTTCATGAGCTCACTGGTGACATCGTCAAGAACTTGGATGGGGGTCGAAAGTGTGTATCCATCTATTTAGACCTGGCCAAGGCCTTCGATACCGTGTCAATCCCTATACTGCTGAGCAAACTTGAGGGACTAGGAATCAGAGGTAATCAACTGGCTCTGTTTCGTAGTTACCTCTCAGACCGTACACAGCGTGTCATGGTTAATAACACCAAGAGTTGTGAACGTCCTGTTGAGTATGGGGTTCCTCAGGGAAGTATTCTTGGGCCTTCCCTCTTTCTAGTTTTTATAAATGGACTGGCCTCTTTAAAAATTCCTCACTGTAAGATTATAGCTTACGCCGATGACACTGCGTTACTATTCTCTGGTGCAACTTGGCAAGAAGCCTTTTCACATGCACAACATGGCCTTGATATCGTATCTTCCTGGCTTCGTGTGAATCTTCTATCCCTCAATACTCAAAAGACTCACGTTATTGCCTCATCTATTCGGAATACCCCTCCTAACATCCTTAATAATTTTACACTTATCGCTCACTCCCATCCCAACGACCCAAATTATCCCTGTACCTGTTCTCCTTTAAAGATAGTTGAGTCGGTTAAGTACTTGGGCATTTTTATTGACAACAGACTTACCTTCCAACGTCATGTGGAACAAACTGCGAATAGGCTCCGTAAATTAATGTTCGTATTTAGGAACATTCGACATGTTGCTGACCCTTACCTCGTAAAGACTATCTATAAATCTCTCTGTGAGTCTGTGCTAGTGTACTGCATTACCTCATGGGGAGGTGCCTCCAAAACAGTCGCGATTAAACTTGAAAGGGCTCAGCGAGCCGTGCTGAAGGTCTGTACAAAAAAGCCCATGTTATACCCTACTTATGACCTATATCAGTTTTGCCAAGTCCTCTCAGTCCGTCAGCTCTTCATTTTACACACTGTTCTCAAACAACACGGTGTTATAGATGTCAACGTCTTGGCATCACGACGCAACCATCTTGTAGCTACTTTACCTTGCACTAGAACTTCGTTTTCCCACCGGTTCTATCACTATCTTGGCCCCTTCCTTTACAATAAACTGCACAAAATATTAGATCTAGCTCCTTTGCATAAATTTAACTGTAAAATAAAAATCTTATCCTATTTGGAAAACTTAAATTATCAAGAAACGGAAGATCTTCTGGGTCACTTTTGTTAATTAAATAACACACACACACACACACACACACACACACACACACACACACACACAACACTATACACTCACAACTTACACCCACTTTGTATGATTTAAATAGGTTCTTAAAATCTATAATCCTTAATAGTATTAATATTTAATATTTAAATTCTTTCACTGTTACTATGTATAACGTAAATGCTTCTCCAATTGTTTATGTTTCTATTATACTTTTGTTTGTTAACTGCACAATTGCTTCGTCAAGAGGGGAGGGAACTGGTGCTCTGAACCACAGGCCTATGGCTTAGCTCGGGTGCCAGTCTCTCGCAATCTTTACACTTAATTAGATCTTAAATGTAATATTAAAAATGTAATACTTAAGATTGTTGGAGAAAACAATAAATAAACATTATTATATTATTATATTATTATATTAATTTGCAGGAAACGGGATAGAGCGGGGAGGTAAAACGTCGGTAGTAAAGGTAGTTGTTACTTACAATCCGACCGGCACGACATTGGCATTCGGCGCAGGCGTCAGCACTGGCAGCTGTGTGGGCACCGTCGGTGTGCCCATCAATGATGAGGGTGCCATTGACGGTGATGACACTACCAGTGGCGTGAACGACGATGAAGACACAGCTAGAGGTGTGAACGACGATGAAGACACCGCTAGAGGTGTGAACGATGATGACGACACCGCTAGAGGTGTGAACGACGATGAAGACACAGCTAGAGGTGTGAACGACGATGAAGACACCGCTAGAGGTGTGAACGATGATGACGACACCGCTAGAGGTGTATAAAACGATGACGGCACTACAGTAGATGTCAAAGATGGCATAGCCGAGATCGACCCTTCAACGGGCCTACGGATTTTCAACTTTATTTTCTTTAACTTAGGGCCCGGTTTAACGGGCTCGGGTGATGGCTCTTTAGTCGTTTCAGTTGGTTTTTCAGGTGTAGGTTGGGCCGACTTGACGGCGGCTTTTCCTTTCGTGTTGTGAAGCTTTTTAAGGATGTCTATGCCCAATACCTGTAAGAAGAAAGTTGATTCTATTTAACTTATCTGCCCCCGAACATGACCACTAAAATACGATATCATATCGAGTGATAGCGTTTCATCGACACTCAACTGTCAAAATCTATTGTCTTTTGACAGTTAAACGTGACACATCGCTATATCATATCGCGTTTCGGTGTTCATGCTACAGGCTGGCACAGCTATATGTTACTTATATCTGATTTGCAAAAAATTGAAGTCGAGAAATAGAATAATAATTTATTCAAATATTTCATTAAGGCTTAGTAATGTTATCTATCAATCAGGATCAATCTATGAAGAACAAAAGCAATGTTTACTTGAAGTAATTTTACCTGCACGGCGATGTCGTACAGTGGACCGCTTTTTATTTCCTTCCCCGTGCTTTCGAACTCGTTGAGAGCTTTCTGGGTGCTGTACTGAGCAGCGAGCGTCGCCGCGTCTTCGTCCAACATCGGATTACCAGTCAAGTAAGTATGGGCCACGATTTTAATAAAGTTCTGGTTGCTGAGCAACGACGGGTGCAGGGGGATCTTATCTTCTTCAATTTTCACATTAATTTTAGACTCTACAGGATCTTGCACATTTTCTTTATGTGTCTTAGTAGACTCAACCGTCTCTTGCACTATTTCTTTCTGTGCTATAGTCGACTCGACCGTCTCTTTAACTTTGTCTACATTTGTCTTAGATTTCAAAGTCTTACGCGCAGGTCCAGGTCTCTTCTTAGGCGGCGGTTCGTCGTCATCACTCAACAGTATGCTGTTCATTTCTTCGTGCAATTTCTTCGTTTGTGTATCGAAGACGTCATTTCTTATCCTTATTGTATCTTTCTTTTTGACCTCACTGACTTTTGGAGTTTCGTTACTCTTTCTCTTGCTATGTGTTATCGGTTCCTCTTTCACGGTCACGTTTTGGACTCTATCGTTTACCATATCCACTATATCGTTTTCCATCTCCGTTATATCGTTATCCATGTCCATTGTATCGTCGTCTGGTTCGTTTCCGATCTCCATGTGGACATTAGCTTCAGGCACGAATTCGGCATCGCTGTCGTCTCCCACGTCGATGACGGCATCATTAATAGTATCGAAACTTCTCTCTGCTTCTAAAGCAGCGCGTCTCCTTCTTCTACCGTCATATTCAACCTCCACCTCCTTTACTACCGGTTTGACTTCCTCATAAACGTATCCCTTTCTTCCTTTAGCTCTACCCGTCTTACCTTTCACTCTTTTCTGTTCTTCCTTAGACGAGGAAGCTGTGGATTCGACTATAGTATTGTTAACTGATTCGCACACAATATTAGTAAGTTGGCGCATCGGTAGGTCGTTCTTTAGCAGCAGGTTGGCTATACTAACGGATAATTCGTCAGATTCATTCAGATCTTCAAGTTTGCCGCTGGCGACTATCCTTCGTACATTCGATACTAGATTGGCGATCTCGCGTGGCTCTTGTCGGATGTGGAAATTGTGTTTGATCAAAATGTGCGTGATCTTAGTCACTAGTTCTTCCTCTCTGTCTTGATTTAAAGGTACATTAGAGTTGTCCGAGCGGAGAGACTCTATCGGTATGGAACACGTCACGACTGTGTTCCTTTTACACCCTCTCTTTCTATCGGGCTTCGGTTTAAATGCGGCGTCGTCCTCTCTTTCTACTTTGACGACAGTAGATTTGGCAGAAACACCTTTCGTGTACTCAGAGCCGTGCGCCTTTTTGGTAGTGAGAGAAGGAACGGACGCGGGCACGAGGTCCTCTTCTGCAATAACAAAAATGCTTAATTAAAAATTAGTACTCAAAAGGTCTTATCAATAAACGCAGAGTACGTTTACACTTGGTTTAATTATGAAATAAAACACTTTTTAAACTTTTAGGAAATGAAATGTTATAACTTAAATAAGCTAACAATACTAACGTAGGATTAAGTAAAAATTGCTACTAACATATTACTAATAATCTATGGATGTTTAACGTCTGAAATAAATGTTTTTATTATTATTATTATTATAAACGGATAATAACGCGGTTTTATTGATAGTAATTTAGTAATTAGTTGATAATTGGTTTAATTTTTTATTTTCGTGGTCACGGGAGACTGACAAGCTTACTTAATTGACCAAAAAATATTGCTTAGCAATACTACTCCTATGTTTAAAGCCTCAAAGCGTCAGATTCCCAAGCAAACTTTTTGGTTAAAATAGGTGTAAACTAACTTTTCGTTTATTAAATTAATAAGGGGGTAGCAAAACTGTTGGTTCATTTCCAGTATAACGGCCAAATACTAAACGATTCTTAAAGTTAAGGCCAACTTAAATTCAAAAAAGTTAACAGATTTGACAGAAACTAAATATGAAACCGACAGCTTTTATGAACTGACAGTTACGGAGACCTTAACTAAAGATTTTAGCTAAGAAGCCTTTGAGTATTCGGTTGTAAGTTTATTAAACAGCCTTTACTCAAATCATGCAAAAACGTCTGAACGGATTTTTACGATACGATAAAAGTAGAAAAAAAATATATTGACATAAATGTAGAACACAAGAGCGAAAGGGAAAAGAAAAATAAACAGACAAAGGACACGAAAACTTTGGATGATGATGAAAGTTTGGATGTTTAGACAATTACGTAAAAACGACTGAACGACACACAGATAGTTTATAGCCCGGATTAAAACATAGGATACATTGTATCCAGTCAAAAGTTCCCTAGGGATTTTCCGAATGCGGGCGGAAGTTAAGTGTGTGCTCACGCTTGTGCGCGTGCTCCATCTGGAACTGCACCCAGGCGGCGTTGCGCTCGTGCTCGGGCAGGCTCTGCTCGTGCGAGCCGCGCAGCAGCGAGTCGTGCTCGTGCACGGCGTGCAGGTTGATGTCGCGCGCCACGCGCAGCAGCACCACGTCCTCCACGCCCACCGCCACGCCGCCCGCCACGCCCACGCCCGCCTCGTCGTATCTAGCCGCCACGGACAAACACTCATTATAGTCTGATTAACCTTCATTTTCTTCCCCTCAGATCCAATAATCAATCCACAGATAAGGATACGCCTCATCCAGATTAGTTGTTAAGCAACTGTCGTCTTATTAATATCATAGCAACTACTCTGGATTAGATTGGGCCTGGCCGTTAATAAACAATTTTTCACTCCTCTTGCTCAAAAAGTGCGTCATTGTAACGTACAAGAGTCGAGATAAAATAGCATAATAAGCCCTAGGGGATAAAGTTTTTTCTTTTTTAATGTTTGTCTATTACCAATGAGCGTACTAAAACGAAAAAGTTTTTATTCATAATCACGAATAAAAACTCGCTCGACTTAATACTGCGGGTCTATTACGAAAAGTTTAATGCGATACACGCGGCTGCGTCCGTGCTTCGTTCTGATTGATTCCTATTACAAAGCACTTGCGTATGCGATATTGCAAAGTGATTGCGTAAATTTGACAGTCTCTCTCTAGTGGATCCGTCATTATTCGTTCAATAGACTATGGACTACGATAGCTACATTGAAAATATTTGTAATAACTATAACCGACGAACTGCGGACGACTATCGTGACCAAATTTCGTAATAGGCCCCCAGTTTCTCATTCTTATTTTTGAAAATGGAACTAAAAGCATCTCTTCGGTAAAATCATAGACTCTGTGTACAGAGTGAATCGTAGAATGCGTGTTTGTGTTGCTTAGCTGCTACAGCAGAAATTAAAAAAGGTACCATGGCGCGAAATCTTTAGAATTTTTTTATAATTACAAACTGATTGAATTGTGTGACTGTAATTGGAAAGAAATAATTTTAATCTTCTGCCGTCAAGCACAAATCATTTATTTAAATATTGTACAAAAAGTTTATGAAGTGGAGGAAAAAAAACGAGTGGATTCGTTTACGGAAGTGAGTAAGTAGGTATAAACTATTTAATATTGTATTTTATTTTCTCGCAATCGTAGTGAAAAGTATAGTGTAACACACGACGCTAAAACCCATTGTAACTCGGTTTCTATTTATTCCCTCGCTAAAGCTCGGGAATAAAAATACCTCGTATGCAATGGGTACTTTTAGCGTCTTGTATAACAATCTACTATTTGACAGTTGTCATGCTTCCGGCAAACATCTTGACGCTTTTCGACGGAGTGGGGATGAGTTCGCGCATGTGCACTTGCGAGCGACCAATAGCGCGCCCCCCCCCCCCCCGCCGCCCGCGGACCTCACCGCGCGTTCTGCGCAATCCCCACCCGATTTCAAGACGTATCTCTTTGTGGAAACCATTTGTTGTATTTTAAAAATTAATATTTCAATAATGAGTTGGGTGAAGATTGTTTACCAAATAAGACAAGGACAACCAAACTATGGTACAATTAGTGGTACGTGTACCCCCAGGGGTACGCGATATTTTCACAAAATTTCACAAGAATCGGTTGAGAAATGCGACCTGTAGAGGAGAACAAACGGACCGACATAAGATTTTACTAGGGTTCGGTCAACGAAAGATGAAACTCGGTTGGAAATGGAACTAATTTTGCGCTTTCTTTTAAGGTTCAGTTTCCAATAACTTAACCTCTAAACGTTAAATTAACAGGGAAAGTGGCGCCGCCATTTCAATCTCATCTTTCGTTGACCAGACTATATAAAAACTAATCCACCCACTTGTACAGTTCGGTGAGGTCGGCCATGTTGTAATGTCTGTCGATCTGCTGCTCGTCGACGACGCGGCACGCCACCGCCTGCTTCGTCACCGAGCGCTCGTAGATCTTCTGCTCCATCGTGCCCTGCGATTATGCACCTTATTTACTGGGGCGTTGGGTTTTAGACCGCAGTGTGGCTTCAAACAGAGTACAATAGCGCCAACCCTACACAACACACAGGTTGGGGGTCGTCCATTAATCACGTGAGGCTCGAAAGGGGGGGGGGGGGCTGTAGTGAGATATCACGTGTATTTATTTTTTCTTTCAACGCCGAATTTTTAATCCGAAAAACGGTGCGTGACTTTGACCTTGACTCGCCGTTTAATATTCTGAATTTTTTTATTATACTTTGTATCAAAAAAATACACGTGATTTCGCCCCCCCCCCCCTCCCCCTCCCCCCCGAAATCACGTGTTTTTTTTGCTGTTAATCTAAAACCACCACGTATCACCATGGGGGGGGGTAAAAATTTGCTAAAAACATCACGTGATTAATGGGCGGCCCCTTGTCGCAAATGGCGACTAATGACTTATGATGTCCTTGCTTATGTCATTTTATCTAAGAATAACGTTTATTCTCACTTGGTCGAATCCGCCCTAAATGTCCAAAAGCGGCAACTATTTTTCTTTCACATTGAAGGACTTTCCTTATGTTATAGATTTGGATACACGTGAAGTGGAATGAATCTTCAAAGAAACTAAAGTTAGTGAAAGTGAAAGTGAAATAAGCTTTAGCATACCAAAGCCACCAGGCGGTAGATGTAGCAATCCTTCTTCTGTCCGAAGCGGTAGACGCGGAATATGCTCTGTATATCGTGCGCGGGGTTCCACGAGGTGTCCAGGATGATGACGCGGTTGGCCGCCGTCATGTTCAGCCCGAGGCAGCCCGCCCGCGTCGATATTAGGAACAATCTAAAACGTCCAATTGAGTTAATAATTTTCAGGGTGGTACCATGGGTTGATGCAAACTGTTTTCGCTACCGTAAACTATCGTGGGTGACACAGACGAACTGAGTGGTGCAGTGGCCAACATGCCGGCTTACCACGCAAGAGGGCCCGGGCCCATTTCCCTGGACGGGCAGAAAATGAAATGGTGAATTTTAATTTCTATGACTCTTGTGGTCGTGGTTGGTCTGGGTGTTTCTGTCATATACACCGTTAATTTTTAAGTATATCTAAAAATGAAAAGGGGATTTCAGACCACGTGTTTGAACAATTTTTACTATGGGGCCAACCACGGAATCGCGAAAAAAATATCAGCTGTTCCATACATTATAGTCGAGTCAATGTCGTACTTTTCTATGGAACAGCAGATTTTTTTTTCGAGATTTCGTTTTTTGCCCCATAGTAAAAATTGTTCAAACACGTGGTCTGAAATCCCCTTTTCATTTTTAAATATACTTAAAAATTAACGGTGTATATTTAAAAAGTATATAAGTAGTATAATTTAGCAGTTGAGTTGTCTAGCACCCATATTACAAGCTTTGCTTAGTTTGCAGCTGGATGGCGCTGTGTGAAATTGTCCAAGCATTTATTACAATTTTCGTGTTCTCTCTTTCACTCGCAATGACTTTCGAGCAGTATATCCGATAGTTTACGGGAGCAGCAACTCATGGTATGGTAGAGCTACTGATGTTGATATAATTTTGGAGAACTGAATGTCACAAAAATCGAACACACAACTACTAAACGCCTAATAACAGACTTATCGGCGGCGCACTATGGACCAAATGGCAGATCTAGCTGGACAATATTATTTTAGACTTAAAATGAGTTGTAAATGAAATGTTTTGATGCCTTATTTATCAATATATACATAATTGATAGAAAACAAGCTGTAATTACGTAGGAACACAAAGCCACTGTAAGTTGAACCCTACTTGCATCGATGTACTACGTGTACTGAGGTCAATCTATATTGGACTTTTATTTGAGGTTGTACAAACTGTTTTTGCTTTAACCTTTCGTATGCTTAGTCACGTATCCGTGCCACCCCGTCGTATGCTTAGTCCCGGCTCCGGGACATGAAAACGACTGTTTTCGCATACGAAAGGTTAATTCAAGGTGTTATATTGTTTTTTAAATTTATGTAATTATAAGAAAATACTTAATACTTTTATAAATTACATATTTATTTGTTATTGACATAAGTATCAATCAAAATCGGAATCACTTTCAAACTTGTCAAACTCAAATCACGTAGACTTTCTTCTTTTCGTACTTTTCTGATGAAGTCCAGGATTTTAGAGAACGTTATGGTACGAACCTCCGTGACACATTTTATTAATCTGCATCTCAATTACCTGATAATCGTGTAGATATTTCAGCAGCCACGCTGCTAACTCGTTAGTGCTACGGGATTGGAGTAAATCATCTACGCGTTTTCTTTTTGTTTTAAATGAAGCTTCATTAAAGGTAATTCTGGGACGACCAGGACCAGCAGGAGTAGACTCACAGTCTAAAGATGACGTAGGTGGCTGCAGGAAATAGTTTACAGTGAACTGAATATCTTTGCCACTCAGCCAATTAACACCTATCGGAAATCATTCAAAATTTTCACGAACATTTCCACATTGCAGCCATTTTAATTTATTTTGTTTAATATTTCTTATACATTCTTCTGTTGCCTCTTTTAAATCTAATTTTACAGAAATATAATTAAAGAAACATATTTTTTTTATCATTTTTAGGGTGTTTCAACCATTCTTCATAAAACTTCCTTCTCGGCATGGACACTTGGTTTCCTTAAAAAAAGTCAATAGGTTGCATCAGGTTGCTGCTTCGAACCACTTTAAAATTGATTTATATAAACGAAGCTATAATATGAAAAAAATCAATCCGGGTACAAGAGGGTACATGTTTTTTTTCGTCTATCAAACTTAAACATCCCAAAAAAATTATAGATTATTTCGGTTTCGACAGTTTTTTTTAAACAAAAGAATAGCTATTTGAAATGATTATTATCTTAAAATGTACTACTTACCAACTACTTCACGATCCATTACTAAAACTATGACAATTCTCTTTAGTTTGCTCCGAGACGGTAATTAATGCAATGCGAAAAAGTGAATGATTTCACTATCAGTAACAGTCTTACCACACGTTTCGACATGAATAAAAAAAATTAGAGGGTGTTTGCTCAAAAATATTGTTTGAATCGTAGTCTCGGGAGTGTTAGCTATCGATATAGTAAAGGCCATGGAAAAGGGATTTGACCCTTTTTGTCCAGCTAGATTGGGCTGTTGGTACATAGTGCGGCGTCTGGCGACATATCCGACAATATATCAGATAGAACGGTACCATACAATCTGTTTGATTAGTTCTACCACAGACAGATAATATAATACTATACTAGTACAGATACCCATGAGCGTAGCCAGCCATGGGCTCAGGGTGGGGCAGCAGTCTAAAATAATATGTAACTAGCAAACTATACCCGCGGTCACCCTGGTAATTTTTTTTCAATTCATTTTCCATGCATTTTTTGTATTGCTACGGGCCTATCTCATTAATTCCGCGTCATTTTTATATTTTCTTACTTAGGTAAGATTAGGTAGGTACCTCACAGGTCAGAGCCAGGGTGGGGCAAGCGCCCCACCCTGCCCCACCGTGGCTACGCCCATGCAGATACCTCATCCCATACTAAAGAAATGGCCCGTCGTAAGGCGACTTACGGGGCGATTTAGTTCTAACCAATGGAACACAAAATCATTAAGCGTCTAGCAGCTAGTCTATTAGGTCCATCGCCTAAAAATATAAAGTTCAATATATTTTTGACTCCACTTAATTTTATGTTTGTCGGTAGGGTCCACATTATCTGGTTTAAAGTTAATTTTATTACTTTAAGGGCTGATTTTTCAATGAGGGCTTTTCAAAATGACAAAAAGCTGTAATTTTGACTCACCTCTTCCCTTAAACGCCATCTAGTGAGGCACATAGTTACTTTTCTTTTTTTTAAATGTCAATTTGAAAACCCCTCATTCTTAGCTAACAGATATCAGTCAGTTTAATGAAATAAAAATCATTCAAATTGTGACAGTCAAATGTATTGTGTGTGTGTGTGTTTTTCTTTTTTTTTATTGTTATTTTTTATGTCTTGTATCAAGTGTTTTTTGGTAAATTTTGCCTACTTAGGTGCGTGCACTTTCGAGAGCAGACATAGTGATTACTGATTTCTCAACTAGTTGAAAGTTATTTACTCTCACAATTACCTATCCGATATGTAGTAGGTATTTAATTTCAACCTACCTACCCATTGTGTGCAAACTTTTGTTAATTATTGTGATGGAAAATGACCTCACTTTAAATGTGGAGCTCATTTTTCAATGTTGACGACTCTGTATGAAATATACAGGGAGAAAAAAGCAGCCCTTGACGAGTTTGTTGCCGGTTCTTCTCGTTACAAGGTCTCCCGCTCAGGGTTTGCGAACCGATGGCGTAGCTTCTTTGACATTCACAAGTGCTTGTATGTAACAGCCTAGACTGAATAAATGATTTTTTGATTTGATTTTGATTTGATTTGATATGACAAACATTTTCAATTTCGTGGTATAATACGCTATCAAAAGCATAAAGATTTATCTAGGCATTGGAAAATCAGCCCGAAACCAGATAATGTGCACTCCTCCGATAAAGGACCTCAGAAACCGGGGGTCATAAGGGTTGCACTCAAACTATGTGTTATGGCTGGTTTACATCATCTTAGCTGTTATTAGAGAGTAGAGGTACATTGCCAAGCATGTTCGTCGATTTCAAAAGAACGTCAAACAGACCATGCAATGTACGCCTACTATCTACTAACAGCTAAGATAATGTAAACCAGCCTTACAAAACTTTTGAAGTTAATATTATTTAAACAAGTTTTTTTAGATAAGTCGAAATAAATAATAGTTACTTGGTGCTGACGTTCTGGTCGGCGTTGAACTCGCGACACCACTTCTGCCGCACCTCGGCGGGCACGGACCCGTCCAGCCGGTAGTACTCCTTGCCCAGGCTCCAGCTCTTTATCTTCTTCAGGAAGTACTCTAGAGCGTCCATGGTGAATAGCGACGTGGAGAATATTAACCTGAGGAAAAAAAAGATCTCTATGAAGAAAAATCTGGGCCTAGCTTCTGCTAATGTTAATATAACAATCGTGTGTCGATGGTAAGTCAGACTCTGTATTTCATCATCATATCAGCCGCACGACACTCATTGTTAGGGATAAGCCTCCCCCGAGGATCTCCACTTGGCTCAGTCCTGCTTGGCCCGCATCCAGCGGCTTCCCGTGACCTTCACCCTCGCGTCGGTCGCACCCACTGCCACTTCAGCTGAGCAATCCTTCTAGAGAAGTCAGTTACTTTAGTTCTCCTGCGGATCTCCTCATTTCTCAGTTCTTCTTGTCACCTAAAAAAGTCTGTAACGGGCGGTAGGAAAATATAGACGATTCAAAAGTACTTAATAATTAAGTTTATTTGAATAAAGCTTATTTGACTTTGATTCGACCGCGCAGGGAGACGCCGAGTATGGCTCTCTCCATTGCACGCTGGGTGACCTTGAGCCTCCTTATGAGACCCATAGTTAGCGACCACGTTTCACTGCCGTAAGTCATCACTGGCAACACACACTGGTTAATTTTAATGCAAATAATAAATGTGAATGTTATTTTATTTTGTATTAAGTACTTATGTCAAATATTGAATTTCGTGCCGGTATATATCTCTCACTCCTACAGATATTCACGCACACACGCAGCCACATGCACACACCACCCATACAAACACGAACACACATTCACCTACACACACTTTTTTTTCACTTACACATATACATCTTAGCTTTGGGGTATCTACTATATTTTAGTTTACATTGTTTTGTTTAAGTTTCATACCTGTAATTATAATTTACTTTTGTTTACCGTCTTGTACTAGGTGTAAGTATCAAGTTACATAATGCATACGGTAAAACTATTGTCTGTAGGTGGGCCTGGCGACCTGTGTCACAAGTTTCTTTTCTGAAACCTACTTCTGGCACCAGTCCCTCACAAATTTAGTAACCTTCCATGTGTAGCTTCTAATTACCACTTAAGTCCTTTATTTGTGATGGGAAAATAAACAATCATTTTATTATTAAAAAAAAATAGACTGCCGTCTTGAGACACTGAGCTAAGTCAGATACAGAGAGTACAAACATCGGCATACTTACAGCTTGTCCTCGAGCGCGATGCACTCCTCCAGAATGCGAAACACGCACACAAACTTGTTAGAGCTGTGCAAAGAGTCCAGCATTTCTCCGCCGTCGAGGTATTGCAGCCACCACGTGTCGGTGTCGCTGGGCTTGATGTCTTCCGCGTTCAGGTCCTCGGTGGCGAGGTCGTCTTCCAGCTTCTCAACTGTGGAATAAACCGGTTATTACGGCTTGGTTGCGCTGGAACGTTTGTCTGTCTTTTTCTTTACATGTAAAGACTAAGGAAAATAACCTCACTTCTGCATTTTTCGATGTTTTTCGTTGTTATTTTCGTCATTATCATTATCACAATCATTTTTCTTGAGTAAAAGTAATTGAAGCAACTTCACAGTAAGTTGAAGTGCATTTTGATGTAAAATTCAATATGTTTCCGCTATTATTTTCGCCAAAAAGATGAACCTACGCAAGCGTTCTTGGTGAAATTCCGATTTTTATATATATAATATATTATATATATTCTTTATTTCACTTGTAACATAATTACACAGGTAAATATGAAAGTTGTTTACAAAAGTGGGCTTATCTCTAAAAGAGATCTCTTCCAGCCAACCCAGCATTGTTTGAGATTTTTGAGTAAGCAGGTAATAGAAAGTAGATAGTAAGATGGAGATAAGTGAAATCCTAAATAAAACTTAATCTAGATCATTTTATACACATACATATACTTATAAATAAACTTTATAGTAGGTATAAATATAACATAATTAAATAAATATAAATATGAATAAATACATACATACATACATAACATAATACATATACATAAAATAATATATACCTATGTAATATAAATATATAAAACTGGTTGTATTAACTATCTCGTGAATCATGAATGAGACAATTGTGATAGAAAGTGAGCTTTGACTTTTGATTTGAAAGTTATGATGTTCTGGCAATTCTGGATGTTTGACGGGAGTTTGTTCCAAAGCTGAGCGGCTTTAACGGAGAAGGAGTTACGCAGGAAGTTGGTGTCTAGGCAGCTCAAGCATCTTAGTGATACAAGCCTGCCTAGGGCGGGTGGGAGGAGGAAGGATTTGGAAACGGGAAACAAGGTAGTTGGGTGAGTTAGGATCCTTGAGGATTTTGAATAGGGCAGAAAGGATGTGCATATCACGGCGAAGGCGAATGGGAAGCCATTTTAGTTGACAGCGAAATAATGACACATGGTCGTATTTGCGAAGTCCGAAGATGAAACGAATGGCTAGATTTTGCAGTAGTTCCAGCTTGTTTAGCTGTTCCTCAGTAATATCCAAAAAGCAAACGTCGGCGTAGTCGAGAAGGGGGAGGAGAAGTGATTGCGCCAGCATAATTTTGGTTTTAAAAGGAAGAAAGTATTGAAGTCGCTTGAGGGAGTGAGAAGCGTAATGGATGCGTTTGCTGACTTCATTGATTTGCGGGGACCAAGATAAGGTGCTGTCCATAATGAGTCCGAGATTTTTGATTTTGTCGGTGAACGGATAGGCAAATTGTTATAGATAAGTGGTGGAACAGATTTAAAGTCAAGCTTACACCTTAGCCGGTCTGTTTTACCATCATCTGTAAGGTTTACACGCAATTTAATATTTGTAGCTACTAGATAATTAATCTCTTTAGCTTGTCGAATGTTTTTTTGTGGCTACAACTATACGTTTTCTATATAAAAAGATAAACCTTCAACACCATGTTTTCATACTACTGACCCTTAATAGGGCATGGCTACGAGGCGGAGCGAATGGCGGCGCGACGAGTGATTCTTCAATAGATGGCGTAGAATGTCGCGAATTGTGAATTAACTAGAGACTAAACTATACGAAAAGAGAATTTGCACGTCCTACTGCTCATAAAAGTTAAACAACTAATTAAAGCAATAGTATTTTTTATAACTGTTTTATCTTTGTTACTTTTATATGCTTTGTTTTCCTTGAAATATGAAATAAAATAAAATGTGAGCAGCTCAAAATACTTACTTTTAAGTTTATTCTTGTCGTCGGCACTCCTGCTTTGGAAGTTATGCAGCACTTGAGGATGCGACCATATCTTCTGCAGAATGTGGAAATCTTTCAGCACATTGTTCTTATTGCTTCGTACTTCGTTCGTACAGTTCTGCAGGTAATGTTTGTACAGGTCCCATTGGCACTTAGATAGAGACACGAACACGGTGTACTCGTGCTTCTTGGGCAAATAAGGGTAGAGTACTGAAGCCTCTTGCCTTTGCAGGCAACCTTCTAGAACTTTGTGGAGAATGTGGGTACGAGCTTTCATCAGCCGTATGTCTGCTTCTATGGAGTCACGGTGTTGACCGTTCATAATGGGGTTTTCGAATCTATGGGATAATTGTTTAGTTTTTATTACTGTGTTTTATGGCAAATAAATAAATTTCATTTCATAGTAATATTTTGGTATAAACGTAGTTGTTACTATCTATAAGTACCCCAGCCAACTTAAGGTGAGTGAAAGTGAAAGCGAAATAAGCTTTATTCAAATAAACTTAATTATTAAGTACTTTTGAATCGAATGAAGAAGAATGAATTGAATGAAGGAAATAATGTTTCCCAACAAACTGCCATAATTAACCTCAAAAGTACTTTTTATTGCATGTTTTATGTAATATATGAATTTCATTGATTACGAAAAATGCGTAATGTTTTGTTTACACACATTCTTGCCGTAAGATGGCTGGAGTACGTATAGATCAATGGTGGGCAGAGCTCAACCTTAAAAGAATCGAAATTAACAATACATTTACGGATATAACTTTGGTTGTAGTGGGCAATCCAATAGTAATGAATATTATTTTATTTTATTTATTAGGACAACCAACAATAAGTACACAGATACAAAAAAATATTATAACTAGTACATGATATATATAATTTTAGTGTCTTATCAATTATAGGCAGTCACATCATGCATCGAAACGATTATACCTACCTAGTAATTTTAAACATTTAAGATATGAGATAGTTACTCTATATAAAATTATAATTGCAAAATTTATTAATCATTATTATTATTTATTACAGACCATATCAATCGTACAATGCTAGAGAATAAAAGAAAGTGAATGAATGCCCTTAGATTTATTCACATAATATCGAAAAAACTACAAGGTTAAAGTTTATTAATTTTATATTTTCCTGCGTAAAACGGGTGTAACAAGACACTCATCGAAGCCGAAGTCCACGCATTCCACCCATCATCAGGATCATTTTTGTCTTTTAGACTATACCTGGGAAACCAATAGCTATGAAGTTATTGAAGGTCAAAGTCAATTTTTTTTTTTTCAAAATTTTAAAGAAATCATATTTTATTCGTTATTTCCTAATTGTTGTCTACAGAAACATTATCAGAATAGGCTAGTTGACAAAATTTCAATAACTGCTTAATATTTTAGCTTATTAGGCATTTTATCGAAAAAAAAGGTTTATTTATTTTTAATCGAGCGTTTACATTATAAATTTCGCGTTTTAAAAAACCAATTTTAATTTGGTTCCAAAACGCACAAGCCTGTCATGGCGTCTTGAATGACGTTACGCCGTGCAAAACAAACAAAAGAGCGATCGTGTCTTCGTACGTTATAGCTAGTTTTTATCGTTTAAAAATGAATTTCTCATATTATAAGTACTGTATAGTGCCCCAGTGTGATAGCACGACTATAAAAACGCCAAACCAGTTATTTATATATGTTCCAAACAATGGAGAAATACGGAAAAAGTGGCTAAAACTTGCGTTCGGTTGTGGTTAGGTTGCACTCGGAGTGTAGGTTTGGAACGCGCCTCCGGTAGTGATACTCGAAACGTCAAAGACAAGATTGGAGTTTCGCACGGCGTGACGTAACGCTTTCTGATTGGTGTTCACTGTCACGTGACTAAAGGTTGCATTTTACGAAATTTATTTTTTATAGTAGTTTATGATACAAGGTTGGTAAGGAGGTTTTTAAAACGAGTTGACGTTTTATAAGCCCGAGCCGTAGGCGAGGGTTTATAATCGTCACGAGTTTTAAAAAACCTTAACAACCGTGTGCCATACTACGTTTTTCAATACATTTGCGAGAAAACATTATAGGTACTGCTGAAATTGTAATCTATACATATAATAAAGCTGTAAATTCTAAATATTTGTGCGCGAATTACGCAAAAACTGCTAAACGAATTTTGATGGATTTTTCACAATTTAGTAGGTTGAGGTCCAACTTAAAATCTAAGCTATGTTTCATCAAATTCAGGTGGGTGGTACCAGGGAAACAGCTTGAACTCTCCGTAGTACTAGCTTTCATACACTAAAGGGGCCATTTTAAACTGGTTGCAATATTTTTCTACTGTCCACGCGGATGAAGTCGCGGGCGGAAGCTAGTAGAAATAAAAAAAAACGTTCGTAAACAAAAACGCACGGCGCCAGCGTGCGGTAAAATCAACTTTCCGCACGCTGTACTACTCCGTAAACAAAAACGCACGGCGTGCGGTAAAATCAACTTTCCGCACGCTCGACTGTCATCGTAAACTTACATTTTCGAGCAACTGTATTGAAAAAAATATTATTAATCTTTAACGCTTTTAATAATTAAAATTGTTTGTTATTTTCTTAATAATATAATTAATCATTATAAACCCCTATCCATTATATTTATTCTTAATGGAAACAAGCCTATTGTATGTACTTCGTAACAAACAATGACTTCAAAACGTCATCACTCAATGTATTTCATGAGCACGCACATAAACGTTGCCTTTCAACTCGCACGCACGCAGCTGTGTAGCATTCAAACCGAACCGGTCCCGGTTTTTACGCGTTACATTGCGTGGTAATGTATGCAATGCTTTTTTAACACCAACAATTAAAATAGTTTCCCAGTAATAGTTTTGAACAGAAATGGTCCTGATGATGGTATATATACGTAGAACTCGGCTTCGTCGAGTGTCTTGTTACACCCGGTACGTGTTTGTAATTGGACATACCTATTAGAATACTCGGCATACGTCCCGAGCAGGTTAGGCTTCACAAAGTTGACCATGCAATAGTATTCTCTCAAATTATTCTGCATGGGAGTTCCGGTCAAGACTATTCGCCTTTTAGTGCGCACGCGACTCATCGCCACAGCTAAGACCGAGCAGTCGTTCTTCAACAAGTGCCCTTCGTCGCATATTATGATATCCGGACCAGGGTCTAGAAGTGCGCTGCGTATTTTGTTGACTAAGACGGGGCGAACGTTGTCAAGGTACGGGTCGAGCGTGGTCAGGCTGCGGAACAGTTCGTAGCCGATGATGAATATGCCGCCCCCCTTGTACCAGTCTTCTAGTTGGTAAGCTCGCACGTTGGTCTTGCGAAGCTTCGATAGCTCGAATACCTGAGATACGTGAGAGTGGATAAGTTGAGGAGGATGAGCCTACTCTTTTTATCATAAATACTTAGTTTGTATTATACCAAACAAGGCACTTTTAAAATATGAAGTTATTACCTGTAGCTTTCTCCTTAACTTTGCGGGCTTGAAATGTGAACGAATAATCTTATATTACAGATACAGATATTTATTTATTTATTTGCTTGCTGGAGGATTTACAGTCAAATATAAAACATATAGATTTCCCAATGCCATTTACAAATCCCCACATATAGGATATTATTAATTAATTTCATAGCTTATATATTGCTTATTTAGTTTAAGTCTAAGTATTGTGCAATAAGTAGTTTTAAATACACAACTTATTGAAAACATAGTCATTTAATCGAGTGACAGTCCGATGACAAATCCACAACGACACCAAAAGTTTATGGTATAAAAAAGGTTAGTATATAACAAGTTCCCCCCCTTAATTTTCTCGGTGAGGTTGCACCAGCTTAGCCGGTAGCATCTGGTTAACGTGACGGCGCCAGATTTCACCTCCATCCGTGGTGATCGTGTAATGAAGGCGTCCCAGCCGGCGGGTCACGGTGCCGAATTCCCATTTGCGATTGGGATTTGTGTAACACCTTGCTTGAACCCTCTCCCCCTCCTTAAATTGTCTTCCAGTGTATTGCCCTGCATGTGTTGATGCCCCCTGCTCAAAGAAAACACGTTTCTTGAACATAACATGCAGTTTGGTTCTTATATCTCTTCCGAACATGAGCGAGTACGCGTCGAATCCCGAAGCGTTCGGAGTTCGACGTAATTGAATTTTTACTGTCTGTAATTTGTCGTGCAAGTTCCCGGGTTGATCCTCCATCCTTCTTAAAGATTTCTTAATCGTTTGTACAAAACGTTCGGCTTGGCCGTTTGTAGCAGGATGATATGGAGCCGAGGTGCGATGAGTGATTCCGTGATCTTTCAGAAATGTCTCAAACTCCGTAGATGTAAACTGGCGTCCATTATCTGAAACCAGTATGTATGGCAGTCCAAATGCCGAGAAAAGTTCTTTCATTTTACTTATGCACCAGGAACTTGTCATTGTTTTCGTGGGTATCACCTCCACCCATTTCGTAAATGCATCGACAATAATAAAGAGTTGGTAGCCGTGTATAGGCCCGGCGAAGTCAATATGTATTCTCTGCCATGGCTCGATTGCTTCCTCCCAATGATGCAATGGCGCTTTAACTGGATCATTTTGTTGTAAACGGCAAGCTCTACATGTTTTTACCTTATCTTCAATATCCTTATCAATGCCTTTCCAATAAACGTAGCTACGGGCAAGAAGTTTCATTTTATGCATTCCAATATGGCCAGCATGTAATTCGTCCAATACACTCTCCCGTAGAGAATTCGGAATCATTATTCGATATCCTTTAAATAAACAGTTGTCCTGTAAAGTCAACTCGGAGTCTACGTAACCATGACTTTTCATTGACCGGCCTATTCGCAAAGCGTTGAGAATTGGCGCCAATTCTGAGTCTTTAGCAGTTTCTTGAGCAATTATTGTATCTGTGATCGATAGGGTGTGTATTTGACTTAGTTGAAATAAAGAATGTTGATCACTTTTTGTTGATACCTTTTCTACTGGAAATCTTGACAAGTAGTCGGCGTTGCTATTGGCTGCCGAAGTTTTATACTCAATATCGTAATCGAATCCAGAGAGAAAATGTGCGTAATGAAAAAGTCTCATGGTACTCATAGTGGGCAGCGTCTTATGCGGGTGGAATATTACTGTAAGGGGCTTATGGTCTGTGATTAAAATAAATTTTCTTCCGTAACAATAATGGAAGAATTTCTTGAGTCCCCAAAATATTGCTGTGGCTTCTTTATCAATTTGACTGTATTTCTTTTCGCAATCTGTAAGCGTTCTGGATGCAAATGCTATTGGTCTCTCTGATCCATCCTTTAGTCTATGCGAAAGAATTGCCCCGAGTCCAACAGGACTCGCGTCCGTTGCCAGTATCAGTATCTTTTTAGGGTCAAAATGCGTTAGTATCTTTTCACTAGCAATTTCCTTCTTAATTTTATTGAAACTAATGTCACACTGTTCATTCCAATTGAAAATCTGGCCTTTCCTTAGTAAGTTGTTTAATGGGTGCGTAAGTGTAGCTAATTGTGGGATAAACTTATTGTAATAGTTGGCCATACCCAGAAAAGTTCTCAACTCAGTTATATTTTTAGGTTTGGCGGTATTTATAATTGCATTGGTTTTCTCTTTATTCTTATGTAAGCCATCCCTATCTATAGTATGTCCTAGATAATTAATGCTCCTTTGAAAAAAATTACACTTATCTTTATTAACTCGTAAATTTGATTCTTTAAGCTTTTCCAGAACTGTACGTAATCGAAGTAATAATAGCTCTTCTGTAGCTCCTTGAATAATAATGTCATCAAAGAAGCATTTCACTCCGTCAATTCCTTGAAGTAATCTATCCATGTATTTCTGCCATAAACTTGGAGCAACTTTCACTCCAAACATAAGCCTGTTGACTTTGAATGTGCCTCGATGTGTACTAAGTGTTTGAAGGAGTGCACTCTCCTCATCCATTACCATATTTAAGTATGCTTGTGTGATGTCTAGCGTACAGAAAATTTCTCCACCGTTCATTTCAGCAAAAATATCTTCAATAATGGGTATAGGGTATTGTTCGTCCTTAATGACTTTATTTAACGTAACTTTGTAATCAGCACACAAACGAATACTGCCATTAGGTTTAACTATAGGCACTATAGGGGTTCCCCATTCGGAATGCTCTACCTTAGTTATTACTCCTTCTGTGCATAGTCTTTCTATTTCATCATCAACTTTCTTTTTCAAGGCGTATGGGACTCTTCTTGGTTTAATGAATATGGGTTGAGTATTTTCTTTCAAGGACAAGTGTCCATGAAAGTTTGGAATCTTTCCTAATGATGTCATAAAAACTGTAGATTCGTATTCTTTCATTAATTCATCTAATTTCGGTAGTTTTTCTATTTGTACTGCATTAATGTTTGCTAATTCTAATTTTAGGTTCTTCATCCAGCTTCTACCGAAAATTGGATCGACAGCCTTATCTATAATGTACATTTTTCCGAAAAACCCTTGATTCTTGTATTTTGCTCTTACGTAAGCTACTCCTACCGGTTTGATTAATTCGTTAGTGTATGTTCTCATTGTAACTTCTGTTTTATATATTTTATTTCTAATATTGAGTTTCTTGTATGTGTCCAATGAAATTGAAGTTAATGCTGCACCAGTATCAAATTCCATTTTTAAAGGCTTGTCATCGATTTCGAGTGTAATCATGTATTTGTCTGTAGATTCCGATTTAATTAGATTAATTTCTGCTGAACTACCTTCATCTGATGGTGGCTCATCTAGCTGATTCGTATCTTGTGTACGCTGTAAGCACACTCTAGCCAGATGGCCCTTCTTATGACAACTATAGCAGGTTTCGTTGATCATTTCGCATTTATTGGCCATGTGGTCTTCCTTTCCGCAGCGGAAACACTTCCCTCGTAATTGTTTCAACTTAATAGAAGTCGAAGGAAGTGGTCGTTGCTGTGTGAATGTATTTGGTTTCCTTTCTGCTTGTGCATTTGAATTTCTTCTTGATGAGGTTGACATTTGATTAGTGGGTTCGCTCGGTGACATGTTCTTGATGGAAATAGTAGCGTTATCGGTTTTTCCCATTTCTAGGATGGTAGCAGTTTGTACAATGTCTGTAAAGGTTGAAATAGTTTTATTTTGCAGAAGTTTTGTTCTTATGTCGCTGTCTCTAAGTCCTCTAATCAATTGTAGACATAAAAAGTTATCAGCAATCGACTTCTGGCAATTTAAACACTGAAATCCGCAGTTGGTTGTAAGTTTTCTTAAAGTGGCCGCATAGACAGGCACAGTTTCATCATAGTTTTGAATGCGTGAGACAAATTTATGTTGTAATGCGTACGGTCCCGGCACGGGATCAATGAAATCGTCAAGAATCTTGGTTAAATCTTTGAAGTTCATACCCTTCGGGTCTTCAGGAGCACATAAATCATAAGCTTTCTCATGAAGATCAGGGGTCAGCATAGAAAGTAAAATCTGGGTCTTTTTATTTGAATCGCTCACTTGACTAAGGTCCATGTACAACTCTAATCTCCGGATGAAGTTTTTGAATGTCTCTGAACTGTTTTGATATGGTTGGAATTGAATAATTTTAGGAACACGTACAGTTGAGTCACTTGAATTTGTGTTATCTCCATTATTTGATGTGATTATAGACCTTTTCATCTTGTGTAACATGTTCAGTACCTTTGTAACTGTAACTTGAAATTCGAATCTATTTTCTACTTCTGCCTCTAAATGCGCTTCTTCTGTGAGGTATTCTATATTTGTCTGGCATTCTTCGTACTTTTTTTGTAATTCTGTAACATTTTGTATCTCGTTTGAAATTTCGTAATCTTGTAGTGTACTTACGTTGAGTAATTGGTTTTCCTTTCTTGTAAGTAAACCGCGCATACAACTTCGCGATTTTTTATATTTACTGAGGTCGGTATTAGCCATTGTAAATAATTATCTCGTCGCCAGTTTTAAATACACAACTTATTGAAAACATAGTCATTTAATCGAGTGACAGTCCGATGACAAATCCACAACGACACCAAAAGTTTATGGTATAAAAAAGGTTAGTATATAACAAGTAGCTTCTATCTGTGGAAGCTTGTAATTAGCCCTTAAGTACCTATATTTATTTCCAAAGGTTGTAAATGATGCTGTAAGCTCCCCAAATAAAATAATATTATCATTCATTAAAAAAGTATAGAACTGTGAATGATTAACTATGTATGTATACTATTCTTATCTTATACATATTCACAGATCTAATTTGCTTGTGCAAATGTGTGTGCGAGTATGTGAGGGAGTGTGTGTGTGTGTGTGTGTATGTTCACCTTAATCTGGTCCGTGACGGGCCCGATCCACTTGTGTATCTCGTCGACCCAGTTAAGCACCGTGGACAGCGGGCAGCACACCAGCACGCGCTGCATGCCCACGCGCGGGTGTGTCAGTACCTAAACATTACACATTTTTCGTTTTTATACAACAGTTGTGGCTAAAATGCCACTGGACACCTTAAAATCAATAGGGAAATCACTCATGACCAGTTGCATGACTGACTGGAGTACCAAATATGAATTTTAGTTAAACTTTATATTTCAACAATGCCGCCTGGATGTGCTCCAGGCTGTCGCTACATAATACATATCGTGTGCAGTAACGCGAGCACTTGCAGCGTCTTGCCGAGCCCCATGCAGTGCGCCAGGATGCAGCCGCCGCCTGGATGTCCTCCAGGCTCTCGCTACATAATACATACCGTGTGCAGTAACGCGAGCACTTGCAGCGTCTTGCCGAGCCCCATGCAGTGCGCCAGGATGCAGCCGCCGCCTGGATGTGCTCCAGGCTCTCGCTACATAATACATACCGTGTGCAGTAACGCGAGCACTTGCAGCGTCTTGCCGAGCCCCATGCAGTGCGCCAGGATGCAGCCGCCGCCTGGATGTGCTCCAGGCTCTCGCTACATAATACATACCGTGTGCAGTAACGCGAGCACTTGCAGCGTCTTGCCGAGCCCCATGCAGTGCGCCAGGATGCAGCCGCCGCCTGGATGTGCTCCAGGCTCTCGCTACATAATACATACCGTGTGCAGTAACGCGAGCACTTGCAGCGTCTTGCCGAGCCCCATGCAGTGCGCCAGGATGCAGCCGCCGCCTGGATGTGCTCCAGGCTCTCGCTACATAATACATACCGTGTGCAGTAACGCGAGCACTTGCAGCGTCTTGCCGAGCCCCATGCAGTGCGCCAGGATGCAGCCGCCGCCTGGATGTGCTCCAGGCTCTCGCTACATAATACATACCGTGTGCAGTAACGCGAGCACTTGCAGCGTCTTGCCGAGCCCCATGCAGTGCGCCAGGATGCAGCCGCCGCCTGGATGTGCTCCAGGCTCTCGCTACATAATACATACCGTGTGCAGTAACGCGAGCACTTGCAGCGTCTTGCCGAGCCCCATGCAGTGCGCCAGGATGCAGCCGCCGCCTGGATGTGCTCCAGGCTCTCGCTACATAATACATACCGTGTGCAGTAACGCGAGCACTTGCAGCGTCTTGCCGAGCCCCATGCAGTGCGCCAGGATGCAGCCGCCGCCTGGATGTGCTCCAGGCTCTCGCTACATAATACATACCGTGTGCAGTAACGCGAGCACTTGCAGCGTCTTGCCGAGCCCCATGCAGTGCGCCAGGATGCAGCCGCCGCCTGGATGTGCTCCAGGCTCTCGCTACATAATACATACCGTGTGCAGTAACGCGAGCACTTGCAGCGTCTTGCCGAGCCCCATGCAGTGCGCCAGGATGCAGCCGCCGCCTGGATGTGCTCCAGGCTCTCGCTACATAATACATACCGTGTGCAGTAACGCGAGCACTTGCAGCGTCTTGCCGAGCCCCATGCAGTGCGCCAGGATGCAGCCGCCGCCTGGATGTGCTCCAGGCTCTCGCTACATAATACATACCGTGTGCAGTAACGCGAGCACTTGCAGCGTCTTGCCGAGCCCCATGCAGTGCGCCAGGATGCAGCCGCCGCCTGGATGTGCTCCAGGCTCTCGCTACATAATACATACCGTGTGCAGTAACGCGAGCACTTGCAGCGTCTTGCCGAGCCCCATGCAGTGCGCCAGGATGCAGCCGCCGCCTGGATGTGCTCCAGGCTCTCGCTACATAATACATACCGTGTGCAGTAACGCGAGCACTTGCAGCGTCTTGCCGAGCCCCATGCAGTGCGCCAGGATGCAGCCGCCGCCTGGATGTGCTCCAGGCTCTCGCTACATAATACATACCGTGTGCAGTAACGCGAGCACTTGCAGCGTCTTGCCGAGCCCCATGCAGTGCGCCAGGATGCAGCCGCCGCCTGGATGTGCTCCAGGCTCTCGCTACATAATACATACCGTGTGCAGTAACGCGAGCACTTGCAGCGTCTTGCCGAGCCCCATGCAGTGCGCCAGGATGCAGCCGCCGCCTGGATGTGCTCCAGGCTCTCGCTACATAATACATACCGTGTGCAGTAACGCGAGCACTTGCAGCGTCTTGCCGAGCCCCATGCAGTGCGCCAGGATGCAGCCGCCGCCTGGATGTGCTCCAGGCTCTCGCTACATAATACATACCGTGTGCAGTAACGCGAGCACTTGCAGCGTCTTGCCGAGCCCCATGCAGTGCGCCAGGATGCAGCCGCCGCCTGGATGTGCTCCAGGCTCTCGCTACATAATACATACCGTGTGCAGTAACGCGAGCACTTGCAGCGTCTTGCCGAGCCCCATGCAGTGCGCCAGGATGCAGCCGCCGCCTGGATGTGCTCCAGGCTCTCGCTACATAATACATACCGTGTGCAGTAACGCGAGCACTTGCAGCGTCTTGCCGAGCCCCATGCAGTGCGCCAGGATGAAGCCGCCGCCTGGATGTGCTCCAGGCTCTCGCTACATAATACATACCGTGTGCAGTAACGCGAGCACTTGCAGCGTCTTGCCGAGCCCCATGCAGTGCGCCAGGATGCAGCCGCCGCCTGGATGGCCCGCCTCGATGTGCTCCAGGCTCTCGAAACACGCGTCCCACATGAACTTTACGCCTTCGTACTGGAACAATACATAATTCTTTAACCAGCCCCCCTAGCATGACTTCGAAAACGAGATATGCCATATCATATTATATGCGTGTGTGTGACGCGTGCAAACGTTGCTTGTACAGCCTTTTAATACATACTAAATCTTTAACATTTTTTTTGTTTCCGTATGTCCATGTCTGTCCATCAGCCATGTGATGCTGTCACTTTTTTTGACGATATTGTTTGAAAGAGACGGCATGACATTTAAACAGGGTTTTTACTAAACAGTGTATTAAAATCTTTTGTGGTAAGGCCGTATGTTATTAGTACTTTATAGTGTACATGTCCTGTTAATATCCCTACTAGTACTATTTATGTAAATTATACGTTAAAATAACAAATAACAACTTGACCACAAATGGTTTCTCACCTGATGGGCCTTCATGACTTTGGTGAAGAACTGGTGTATGGTGACTACCGGCCGGTTGCTCTCGAAATCGTATTCGAGGCACACCTCGTCGTTTATGACTAGAACGTTCACGCCTTCCTCACAGCCTAATATTTCTCTCTGAAAATTTACACTAAGTTACAACACGTGTATTACATAGTCAATTAGAGATCAACTGTGGAATCGTAGCTACAAACAAATAAAAAGATTTAAATTTCTTTTTCTTTTAAAGGTGACTTATTTGTGTGGTTTTTAGCTATGATTCAAGAAAATCTATTCGGCAGCTGAGCTCTGTTTAAAGGCAATAATATAGAAAGCTAACAATTCGAAACAGTTAACTAGATAATGTTGTATTTTGCATGGCTACTTACGTGCGAACGCATATCTTACTGTATGTAGAGGTATGTTTATACTAAAAAAATACTTTACTCACATTTACTTACTCAATTTTATATTATCAAGCTTTTAATAGTATGCAGTTTGTTAAGTCGTTTCAACGAATTGTTAGCAAATAATAACTATAGTAAAGATAAAAACAAACAAATTCTGAAAGTCTATTTTAGCATTATTTAATGTAGCATGCAAACATATTTGGTATACTGTCACCTAATTTTCTATGACTACGAAATATGATAAAATACATATATGGACAATAATTTGGTTACACCTCACCAGTCTACTTTGCCTTATGTTTATTCTACGTTTCCTTTCGAATTCCTCCATATTGGCTAACACGGTGCTTTTGGCTAAAGACTTCTTGTCGAGAACCTGAAAAAAACAAAACATCATATCTAGTTCCAACTTAAAGGTTTAATCCATTAAAATTAATATAATATCACAGAATATAATAGTACTAAACCTACAGAAGCCCATCCGCGCGAGGACAATCAAATAATATAGGTGTGATTATAGTTGAACTACTCACTTTTCTTATATTCCGTCTACCCTTGAAGTAGGAGGAATGCTTTCCCTTGCCCTGATGTGATGTGTCAGGGACATCGCCGAACAGCTCTCGAGATAAGACTCTGAAATACGAAATGGCAATAGTTTACAGCTACAACGGGCTCGACTATGAATTGGTTGAATTTAAGTACGAACAATGCTACCTTTATTGCAATTCTGGTGATAATATTGCAACTATACACAATATTTTTGCCACTTGTGACAAAAAAAACTTATTTTTTTAGTGTAACAATAAACGCTTCAAAAGTGCATAATTTTGTTATTAGCTAATTTGAATAATGATTATTTTGCCTTATTACTTGAATTGTTTCTGTCGTTCCAGCATTTTCTTGAGGGAGCGCTTGCTGCGGCCGCCGCCCTTGCGTCGCTTCGCCAAGTAGTTCTCGGCTAAGTCACCACGCCTTTCTATGAATTCACTCACAAGCTTTGCTCGTTTCGCGTCGTCCTCTCTGTAATAAAGCGAATATTTATAGACAACTTTTATCAACTGAAATGTTCAAGTGTTTAAATGGTTTGTTACTTGTCTTGCCATATTAGTCACAGCACAGCATTTTAGAGTATTTCCATTAGGGTAAAATTTCGTACATACCGTGTAGTATCTTTCTTGTTTATCATTTTCTTCAGAAGCTTTTCTTTGATCGTGAACCATTGATGCTTTTCCTCTTCCGATGCCGAACCGTCATCTTCAGCCTTCATGCGTTTCGAGCTTGTGCCTGACCTAGAAGTGTTTTTCTGAAAAAAAAAAAACCTTCAAATACAAAATTCAAAAACTTCAAATTCCAAACTTTTAGGCTTTAAAAGCCTTTTCCCTTGTTCGACCACCAGCGTCGGAGCCAGGGTTATAAGCGGCGGCCATGGCAAGATTTTAAAATTTCGCCCCAAGACTTGAGTACCCCTGGCAAGATTTGAATTTTGTCCCCCAAGAACAATAGACTTATTTTCTAGCTATGGGTCAGCAAAGTGCACCCCTTGAGGGCAGCCGCCGCCCTTGCCAGCCCCTAGCTACGACGCTATCGATTACAATTATGCCATTTTTTTAACCAGATGATTTGTTATCCAGAATCTGTAAAAAAGGCCCTAAAAGTTACATAATACCTGAAATTCTTAAATTACCTGTTTGTTTCTAGTCACCGGGCCTTTACTCGATGTTTGCTGAATTTCTTCCACAGGAACAATAGGCGCATGCAGGAGATTCAACTCTCTGTTCATCATCTTATCGGCTGTCAGCATGAATGATTCAGAATCAACCGGTTCTGGTGGTTTGCATTTAGATTTGGGGCCCGGCTTGTATTTTTTAACTGGTTGGTCATTGGCATCTGCATCTGGTATTTCTTTCTTGATTTTAACTCCCGTTTCCTCGTCAGTATCATTGTCATCCATGAGGGAACTTTTAGCCAAATTATTTTCTGAAGAATTGACCTTTTTAGCCTGAATTAAAACAAGAACATTAATATTTACTTATTCACAATGAGAATAGAGATTGAAAGACAAATAAATATAAGCAGGATTCTTACCATTACATCATTAAACCAAAAGATTGACAGCGTTTTTATTATTTCGATTAATAAATAAACTAATTCACGACAAAGTTTCAAAGATTGAATTTGTCACTAAACCAAAGAATGACTTACAGTAGGAGCTGATTCATTGTCAACTTTAGCACCTTCATCTTCAGAAGGTGAGAGCTCGTCGTAAGGCTCAGAGAAGGTTGGGGAATCTACTCTTGAATCAGTGTTATCCTCTTCGAGACCAGCGTTTGCAGAAGCTTGGTCTTTTGGCGGGTGTCTCTTTGATCTGCCCCTGCCTCTACCTTCTTTTACGGCAGGCCGATTCAAAGATTGAAGATTTGTAAGCCTACAAAAAAAAATATTTCAAATGATAAACGTCTTGGATTACAGCAATGAAACCCACTAAGTTAAGCAGTAAAGAATATTAAATCAATTAGCAAGGATTGAAAAATGTATGCTGAGATATTAATTAATTTACACACCTATTTACTTCTTCATCTTCTTTATTGTTATTTGATATATTTTGATATTTGAAGTATGTGTCTACGAAAGTTTCAGGCAATTTTTCAAGAACCATTTGTGCATTGCTGTACAATTTCGGATCATTTGGATCTAATTGATAACATTTCCACCCGTGGCGCATCTTATATGGCAGTGGTTCTTTGCCTACCTCTTTTTCTGCAGGTACTGGCGTTTCTTTAATTGCAATTTCTTTATCGGAAGTTATAACAGCTGGTTTTTCAGTATCTTGATTATCAAATATAGGCATCGTCGGTTCACATTCTAATAATTCAACAGGTTCTTCAGGATTAAAGAGAGGACCGGTTTTTTCCGGTTTTGATTTACCTTCATCAGATTCTGAGGTCAATATTTTATCATAAACATATTTAACATACTTTTGATAATTATAACCTTCATTCTGGTCTATTGCACTGAATCCAGTGAAACTAAGAGTGCTCGGATCTGGAGAGTCACACTTTTTTTGTTCATTTAATTGCTCAGTTGAATCAACATTGTTGCATTGAATTTCATCCTCAATAATTTTGCCTGTTTTCTGTTTAGTCTTACTTTTAGTGTTTTCTTTTCCTTTCTTTGATATAATATTATCACTCTCTTTATCCTCAGTGTTTTCTTTTCCTTTCTTTGATAATATATTATCACTCTCTTTATCTTTTTTCGAGATTATGCTACCATTTTCATGTTCTGAATCAGATGATTCTACCTTTTTTTCTTCTTGTCTTATTTTTCCTCGCATTCTTCGTGTAAGGACAGCGATTTCATTGCAAACAGGCTGTTTTTCCTTTGGAATTTCTTTTGTTGAAGACTTTTCTAGAGAGACTTGTTTATCCGATTTTGTTACGTCCACTTTTTTCCCTTTCACTTTGCGCCTATCCGTTTTTTTCTTTCCTGCAGGTTTTTTACTGCTATTTTCATCGCCGCTGCTTTCCATGAGACTATCTTTAGCATTTTCTATAAATAATGGTTCAAAAGTTTGTGGCACCAACAAACTCATCCCCATGTCATTTTCCGGATCTGAGTCAGGCTCATACTGCCTTCGAACTCGAGCCGCACTTTGACTAAATATTTCTTCGCTTTCATTTAGATCATGCATCATTTTATTAGCCCTAACAAAAGTTTCGAAAGAATCTATATCGTAACTTGCGCTGTCCTTTCTTTGAACCATATTGCTAGAAAAATCATTTTCAGGTGATACAGAATTTGTCATGATACTTTCAGGTATAATAGTCATTTCATCAAGATTATGTAAAGGTTCTGTTTTGACTAAAGCAGAATCTACGATTTGTTCATGTTCCTCTTCTGGCTCAATTTTGATTCTAGTCTCTGCTACCTCCTCAGCTACAGATAACACAGTTCTGTCTGCAGTTGGTTTAAAAGTTTCTTTTAAATTATTTGGAATTGAAATAAACTCTTTCACATCGACTTGTGACATCCAATTACTGTCTTCTGTATTACTGGTTTCATCGAAGTCATGATCTTCTGTGTCATCTTCATAAAAGTTTGTATCATCGTCATCATCTGCATAATACTCCTGATTGTCAGTGAAATTGGTCGATTCTTCCATGTTGAAATAAGCTTCGTCAGTTAATCTATCAATAGAATTTATAGTCAAACATTCTTTAGATGCGTGTTCTTGAGTATCACCAAAATTGTTTGTTACTGTTTCAAAACAAAGATCAGATACGGAGTTTAATTTTGTTACCTCAACTTTTTCATTGCTTTCATTTTCAGAATTTATTAAACTGGTAACAACTTTGATGGCAATATTTTTAAGAGTGTTTGGGGTAATAACTGCTTTTGTAGGATGGAATTTATCACATACTAATTTAGTTTTAGTGTCTTTTTTGGGGTACAGTTGATTTTGAATAAATATTACACATATAGAAAAAAGTGTCTTAACATCATGATACGGAATGTCACAGTGATAATTAAAATGATTTGTAACCAATTCAACATCCAGGTTTTGTTCAGCCATTGTATTCATTTCTAATTTAGCTTCCATGTTATCATTGTAGCTCATAATCTCAACTACTTTTTGGAAACACAATGTCTGAAGAGGCACTACATTTAAGATATTTATATTCTCATCATTTTCATGTATCTGACCATCATTTAATAAGCCTTGAAGATTATTTACGCAAATGGAATATAAAGTCTTTGGACTTTTTATGGTATTTAAAGATATTCCATTCTGGATTTCAGTTTCATCAAATGGTTTAGAAATTGATATATTCATATAATTTTGTAAAGTCTGGGTACAAAGGGAGAATAGTGATCTGGGACTGTACATCTTATTCTCTATATTAGACTGCTGGCCCTGATTTTTTTCCAAAATAGCTACTTGGGTGTCAGGACTTCTGTTCAATTCACTCCCACTGGGCATTTCCGTTATAGTAGCAGGTGAAAAGTCATCTGTTTTTGTAAAAGAGTAACTGCATACATATATTTTATTGGAGGACAGCCATTCTGTGGTCACAAAAGGAGCACAAGTAGACAAAGCTTGTTGACGCTCATATTCCTTGAAAAAGTTATTTACCATCTCTATTGTAACATAATCAGGAGGTTTTTTATTTCGGCTGTCCTGGGCTAAAAAAGACTGCGTAGGTTTAACTTTCTTAACCATCACTGAATCACTTATCCATACCGTGTGGCGACCTTTTATTTGCAGCTTCTGTTCCTGCTTCTTTTCCTCGGAAGGCTTTTTAGCAATTTTGATTGATAATTCTTTATTGAGGAAAACTGTTTTAGGATTAAACTTTGGTTTGACATCTTTTTTTGGTTTCTGAACGACTGTTGTTGGTGCATCAATTATTTCGCAATCACTGTCACCATCATTAGACTTTTTGACTGGTGTTAGTACTTTAGGCTTTTCTCTATGTTTCAACAAATCATTTTTGGTAAGAAATTCTTCATATTGTTTTGAGAGATCTTCTTCCATTTGCATCAAATTATGTTTGGCTAGTTTGAATAACAAAAATGATTTACGAACACAATAGTCCATTTTTAAAGTGTCAGTTATATGAGATGTATTAATTTTCTTTTTGATAAAATCTTCTGATTTCTGAGTCATTAACTCACCCAAGCCAGCAGTAGTTTTAACTATACCTTTTAGAAATTCACAGGCATTTTCTGCCTGCACAGAAGTCAATGATACATTATCTTTCATAGGAACATCATAAGGAACAGAAGTTTGAACTTCTACAGAACTAGTTGAAACCTGCGTAGTCTGCATACTAGTCTCCACAGTTTTTTTGGCATCACTTGGATCTATTACTGGTATGTCAAGAGGCTGCACTGAAGAAGCTTTCTTAATTTTAATGTCAGTACCTTGAATTCTTTTAGCTATAAAATTTTCAAACTCTTGTGAAGCACCCCATCCTAATTTTTGCTTAGAATCTTCATCAGCTTTTATGAGAGAAGACTGCAAACATATTTCAATATCGTCATCATGGGTACGGCTCTCATCGGGGGTTATAGTTTTAACTTCTAAGGAAGAATTCCCATTGGCTTCTTTTTCAGATTTCGGTTTTCTACCACGTTTTCTTGGGCTGTTATCTAGTGATGTATCTAATCTTTGTTTTTTTCTTCTCTGTGACATCATCAGTTCATCTACTTCTACGTCAATATCACTATCAGATGCATCAGATGAACTGATAGTGCCACGCTTATTTGCTCCCGGAACATATTCATCATCTGAATAATATTTCTTACTTTTCTTGCCTTTTTTAGGCTCATCATCTGATGATTCAACATTTGCAAAAGGATCCTCATCTGAGCCATCATCATAATGGAAAGTCTTTCTAGCTTTAGAGCGCTTAGGTCTTTTAGATGTGTCTTCAATGAGTAAAGAATTATTAAAATCTTCATTAGATGCATTTACATCATTTCTATCTTCTTCCTGCTTTATCTCAAACTTCACATCTTCACATTGTTGTTGGTCTGTCCCCATTTCTTGTTCACTTTTAACATGAACAGTATTTAATTCAGCTACTGTTGGTAACTCAGCATTACTCTCCACAACAGGAACTTCAAAAGTTACAGCATCTTCTAATACAACTCCCACACAAGGTTCACAAATTTCCATTGCATCATCGGATGCATCAGTTGGCTCAAGTGTTTCTTTAAGTTGACTAAGACATATATCGTCATTAAAATCATAATTTTCACCAGATTCCATTGTTGTGACAGCTGTTTTATCTTTTGTAGTTGCTTCTTGATGAGGTTTTTTAGACCTTCTTTTTTTAGGACTCTTCACAGGAACTTCATCAACAAGACTTGCATTTACTATTGTTTCTGTTTGAGATTGGTCTAAACTCATTTCACCGCATATTGTTTCAGGTTCTTGCTCATTATAAGAACTTTTTTCTGAAAAATCTTGTCGTTTTCTTCTTCCTCTTTTTGAGGTAATTGTGTTCAAGGTATTATCAGTTAGAGATACATCATTTGGCTTACTATCTGAAGCATTTATTTCGGTTTCCATCAAGTCAGTGTCTTTTTCTTTGGGTGTGTTTACATTTTTGGCTTGTTTTTTCTTAGGTTTACCACCTTTTCTTCTAATACGTTTTCTACCAACAGAAGCATTTTCACTTTCTGATTTTACACTATTTGAGATGGGGGTTGAGTTCAAAAAAGAACCCGACTGTAGATCAGTATTATCACTAACCTCTTCAGTGTCATCTAAAGGTGTTTGGCCATTAATTTTTCTTCTAGCAGAAGATTTCCCATTCGTCTTAGGTTTACTAGATCGTTTCTTGTAATCACGGGGTGTCGATTTAGTTGGTATATTATCAGGTGCTGAAATTCCCGGTTTATTGTTGCTTTGTTCATTATGATTTTGGTTTACAGTTAAAATCGACTCACTCTGTTTAGTATTCTTCCTTCTTCCTCTCTTGGGTCTAGATTCTAGAGCTATTTCTGGATGAACCTCAGGGTTATGTTCGGTTGAGGGAGGAGAGAAGAATTCCGCTGGTTTAGTATCTTCTAAACCAATTTCTACAGTGCTGTTTACTTCTGGAACTTGTTCATCAAGTTGCGTCTCTAAAACAACCTCGCTTTCGTAAGGTATGTCAAGAAGGTCCGCCGCCAAGTCTGGTGCCTGCGGTGGTGGTGAGACAATATCAGACAAGGTAATAAATTCATCTTCTTCATACATGGAGGTCGCTTGAAATTGTTCAAATGCGTCTTCAGTTGTACAGAGGTGGTTAATGTTCAAATCAATTTCTTCCGACATATTGTAGAAGCAAGTTCACTTTGTCAAACATAAAACATGTGCACATTATAAACGCAAGAAACACAGCACTACCTACATTACTTTATCAAAATAATGAGCAGGGACAATTATTGTTTTGAAAATATTACAAGAAAATTCGGCTTCTTGTTGATATGAGCATCAATTCGCCATGACAGAAACGGAAGGAAACTAAGCATAGATAATACACTAATTACCAATCAATGTTACCAGCTTACATAAAAGTGGTAGAAAATAATACTAAAGCCGCGATTACATATTCCAATCTAGCATACCAATTTAGAGTTGCCACCCGTATAAAAAGTTAAATTTTAACAATTAATTTAAACAAATAACGCTAAGGTCAACATTGTTTATGTTTTTTTTATTTTCAATTCTCATCTCCAATCTTATACAATGTTTATCTTTCCGTTATATGGTGTCTACGTTATAGACCCTACTTCCGTTTTTAAAAAGTTAGTGCCTCGTACAGCTTGGCCATAAAGAGATGAAATTAAATAAAATGGTACTAAAATTTTTCAGTACAAAATATAGTCAGTGTTGCCAAATTATTCGTGATTTTGACGTGTTTACATAGAAAGTGGCCTGCGGCAGCAGCAGCTATGGCACGGCCTTTTAAAAATGCAAATCCTCGTACGTAAACTTAGATCATGCTAATTTTCGAATGGTGCTTGACTAATTTGGAAACTAAAATATCTGCTTAGCAAACATTTGATCTTTGTTCAAGTAAGTATGGTCGAGGTCGAGACCACTCTCAAGCAGGGACCGGAATACCGATATTTTTTTAGTATCGATATCGAAATATCGATATCGGAACTGATATTTTGGTATTGATTTATCGATACTGATATCAGTATTTTATTTCAGTACACGAATATCGATACTTTTTAGAAAATTATCAGTATTGATACCAATACTGAAATACCGATATAATACCGATAAAATGCCTTTTGCGCTTTCAATTTTTTTATTTCCTTTAGTTTTTTTTAGTTTTCGCACTTCGGATCAGGGCTTGGAAACCGGTAATAATTTTTTGAACCGGTTCGACGAAATTATAGGTGGATCTTTTTGGAAATTGTTATGTTTTTGCCGTCCCACAATTATAAAAATGTGGAAAAATAACGAACGAAAGTAGACGCGTGAATAATCAAACAACAAATGAATTAATTAGTTGCATGCTAGCTGCTTGAGCGCTGTTGCCGTACCGTACCTCTCCGCAACCCGCCCGCCCCGCAGCGCGCAAACATGCAACGTCGCTTCGCAGCCTAGCATATCAGTACTGGGTATCGATAATATTATCGATACAAAATAACGGTACTTTATATTACCGATACAAATATCGCTATTTATCTCAGTTATCGATACCGTTATCGATATTTTCGTTAAAATATCGATATTCAGAATATATCGGTGGATACCGATATATTCCGGGACCGGATGGTCCCTGCTCTCAAGCATTGATTTGGGCTCATATTTACATTATTTAAGTTCAAACTTAAGGGAGTGGATGGTTAGGTGAGCACTCATGCCCCCATCAAAGCATTTCCATATTTTTTAATGATTTTGACATTTTCCTAAACCTAACCTCAAAATATGAAAAAATGATTAAATATTTTAAGTGGGGCGGGCGAGTAATGGGAAAAAAGGAGAGTAGGAGAACTTGCTCTGCCCATTCCCCCTTCCCCTTTAGTTTGTCATGTGATGTGATGGGTAAGAAATTAATTTTCGCGTTTTTTTTAAAGACAACAGAAATATCTTACTTAACACCCCTTAAAGCTTTTGTAGAGTGGAATAGGCGAGCCCTCCTCTCTAATCTCCTCTTTTTCCCTCGCTCGCCTCCTTAAATGTTTTTTTCGTAAATTTTAAGGTTAGGTTTAGTAAAATCCATTAAAACTTTGCATTTTCGCACAAAATGCTTTAGTGGGGGACCCCTCCCATCCTTAATGAATCTGGTCAACGAAAGATGAGACTCGGTTGGAAATTTGGAAAAGGAACTAATATTGCGCCTTATTTTAGGGGTAAGTTCCAATGAATTAACCTCTAAACGTTATTTTAACAGGAAAAGTGGTGCCACCATTTCAGTCTCATCTTTCGTTTACCAGACTCTAAAGGTGCGGGCACATCTGTATCTGTCTGACGCCACGTGTTAACACGCCGTATTTATATGGACGTGTTGTAAGATAAGTCTGCTCCTATTTCATACAGGGGCCTCACTGTCACTATGAGCTCTTATAGCAGGGCTTATATTGAACTGCATAACATTTTCGTACTATGACCTCAACGGTTAGTATGAAAGCAGGCCTTAAGCAGTCCTGGGGCCTTACTATGAGCTCTTATAGCAGGACTTTTATTGAACGGCCTTACTTTTTCGTACTATGACCTCAACGGTTAGTATGAAAGCTGGCCTTAAACAGTCCTGTTTAAGGCCTGCTTTTTAACTGAACGGTTTATTATTTGCTGATGGTAAGCCCCCTGGGGGCTTACTATCAGCAAATAAAAAACCATTCAGTTCAAAAGCAGGCCGTAAAAAGACTGCTTAAGGCCTGCTTTCATACTAACCGTTGAGATCATGGTACGAAAAAGTAAGGCCGTTCAATAAAAGTCCTGCTATAAGAGCTCATAGTAAGGCCCCTGTTCAAGGCCTGCTTTTGAACTGAACTGTTTCTTATTTGCTGATGGTAAGCCCCCTGACGGCGTGTTAACACGTGGCGTCAAACAAATGTGCCCGCACCTTAATAAAAATTAGAAGATTCTGGCAACACTAGTGAATTGTGTACTTTATGTACTCTATGATGGCAATCGATGACTCAGGGATTAACCTGCGAGAATGCACCCATTCAAAACTCGACGATCAAGCATTTCTTGTTAAGTTGTTTAACACTTGTTAATCATTTATGTACCCACTAAAACGGTCAAGAACGGTCCGGCAAGCACGTTTTTTCAGGGGGCTTACCATCAATCAGCAAATAAGAAACCATCCTGGGGCCTTACTATGAGCTCTTATAGCAGGGCTTATATTGAACTGCCTTACTTTTTCGTACTATGACCTCAACGGTTAGTATGAAAGCAGGCCTTAAACAGTCTTTTTTAAAAGTTCAAAAGCAGTCCTATTTAAGGCCTGCTTTTGAACTGAACGGTTTCTTATCTATCCGATTCTTATTGATCAACCCTAGACGATCAAGCATTTCTTGTCAATCATTTACATTGCATTTACCATTTGGGGGCGTGGCCTACTTTTGATTGGCCACGGTAATCTATCTATTCTGTGGTGCTTGTCAAGCATCGCTCCTAGACGATCAAAATGTGATTGACAAGCAATGCAATGTAAATGACAAGCAATTTTGATCGTTTAGGGGGTCCATAACCTATTATAATTTATAGAACGGGCCCTACCGCCTAACTCAAAGCTTTAGCCAGAGCGATAGCATAGCAATGTCTTGTCATATTATAAAACGATGACAAGGGGGCTTACCATCAGCAAATAAGAAACCATTCAGTTCAAAAGCAGGCCGTAAAAAAGACTGCTTAAGGCCTGCTTTCATACTAACCGTTGAGATCATGGTACGAAAAAGTAAGGCCGTTCAATATAAGTCCTGCTATAAGAGCTCATAGTAAGGCCCAAGGACGGACAGTGCACCAACCGTGTCTACGGCACCAACTGACGTCATAAACCAACCAAAGCCAGAGTAGTAAGGCGGTACACCCGCAGACGGATAGAGAAGAACTTACTGAACGATCACTAAACTGTCAAAAATTGTTTCTGTGGCTCTGGGGGCTTACCATCAGCAAATAAGAAACCGTTCAGTTCAAAAGCAGGCCTTAAACAGGACTGAATAAGGCCAGCTTTCATACAAACCGTTGAGGTCATAGTACGAAAAAGTATGCAGTTCAATATAAGTCCTGCTATAAGAGCTCATAGTGAGGCCCCAGGTGTGTGGTGTGGTGAGAAGAAGTCATGGCTGTATGGCGCAAATATGAGCCTTTGCTTTTTCTGCTCGAAGCGGAAAATATCAACCAAAAAAAACAAGCTGTACAAATATTTTGAAAATAAACTCTGAAGTCATGGCTGTATGGCGCAAATGAGCCTTTGCCTTTTCTGCTCGAAGTGGAAAAAAAAATTAACCAAAAAAAAAAACATGATGATGAGCGACGTCGATTTGTTGTGTTGACGAAAAATGTTTCATCTCATTTATTAAATAAAAGCGACTATTTTATTGAAAATTGGCAGTGTAGTAAGCGGCCTATTGGATCTGCTTATCCTAAAAGTTTTTATATCAATATTAGCAAATGTTTACATATCAAAATGTATTTCCCAATAGGATGGCCCAAAGTTCTCAAGAATGTAGGTGCTGATAATCAAATTATCAAACAAATTGTGTCTAATAGGGACAAAATACTTTTCGCATGTCTCAGTGATGATTGTCTCGTTCTGTGGTTTTGTAAGGTACGTACATTATAGTTTGTCATTTCCACAACATTGTCACTAACAACTTCAACAAGCTAACAGTTACTAACAACCTTCCTACAATATTTTGTCCGTGTTTCATTTCTTCGTCGTCTTGTCGAATACATACAATTTACATTTCTTTCAGCCATCGGTACCAGTAGTGTACCATAAGAGGAATAATGAATCCATTCAACGGCTCGGTGTCAATGTTGGAGTGGAATGGAAACCAGATTCTTCAATGATATGTATATCAGTATGTCTTTTTCTATTTACTATCTACAACTTATTTAAATGATTTATTGAAGTCGATGCTATCTCTTTGTTTTTTCATAATAATAGTTTATGACAACAAAACAATTTAATGTGGCATCAAGATTATGATGTATCTTAGTACCTACAGCAGCACTATATGTTAATGTCACTTCATAAACTCAATTTGAAAAATAAAGTTCATGCAGGAAGTAGTTTTATTCAATCAACAAAGAATCAAAATGCTTATCTCTAGTTATTTAATAGGTAAGTGTTCTGTACCCTTCGTATAAGTTTATGTAAACTGATAACAACATCAAAAACTATACTGCTCAAATTCGTCCAAGTGCTCAATGCTCATGTCTATTATGTATACACTTTTAATAACTCGGCAAAAGCCAACATCTGCCAAAAGTGTAAACATCAGTGGCGAAGGGTCCAAAAGCTTCTTCTAATTTTAAAACTTCAACTTCAATCACTTTCAGGACGTGATACAATACATTGCTACAATTTTTTGGCACAACTTACCAAAGAAATGTAGCAAAGTGTCACATCCATCTGTCAAATGAAAGCAATTGCAATAGATTTTGAAATTAGATAATAAGTACCCTGATTTCCACCAGGTTACCTTTTAAGAATTGCACCCAGTGGGGTAGGATCGGGATTAGGACTGCTCACTGACAATCAGTTCACCAAATGCCATTTGTTGGATTTCGAATTCTTTGTAATATTATTTTTAAGTAGAAAACGAATGATTGCAAAGCGCTTATCCCGTCAATCTCCCATCCCTTTCCTACATACGCATTTTGAACTATTGCCGTCCATTTCGCCGTTGCAAGTGTGTGAATATGTGCATCGGATTTTTTATAAGTAATTTATCTATCGAGAACATTCTTCCGCATTCGCTCAACTGCGAGCGCCTGAGACGCAAGGACATCTTTATTGTGTAGAATTTTTATAATAATTGAACCGCATTTTTGAAGTAAAGTGGTAAAGTGCTTGTGTACGGTGCTGCGAGTATACCGCCGCTCCCTGCTATCGGCCGGCCCTCGAACCTGCAACCATCAGGACATCTTGGCGAAGGACTTTCTCCAAAAGGTGCGTACTCCTATCCAAAAGTTCCTTTGATACCAACGCCAATTTTCTTCGTCCTAATATTTACAAGCGTTTCGCAACTTCATACGCGAACTTTATATTTAACTCCGCATAATTTTAATCCTCAATACAGTCCACACTTTTTTTATATATCAAGAACCAGTCCCCTTGTGCCTAGGGAAATTCGCTATTTTTCACTTTATACATTTCCGCTCAAATTGTGGTGTAGGCACCTCCATTATTTTTTGGTCCTTCGAGCCGGATTTTGGTACTATGAACCGAATATTTCTTTGGTAACTTTGCTAGAATATTTTGGTATCATCAACCGCTTAATTTTGGTCATTTTTATTGTTCGCGTTAATTCATTTAGCTTAAAACACGTATCTGATAACCGCAAACCGCATGTTCAGTTATAACTAAACGGTCACTGTACTACGTAATTAAATAATTGTCGTTTATTTTTATATTTTCCCGCACCGACAATTATTTATTTTTTATTTCCGCTCCGCATTGCATAGTACAACACAACGTAAAGTTATTTCTTTACAAATCCATTCCATTTTTCTAATCCGCCATTTTATTTCACATCGTGTTTTACAATAGTTAAATTCTTGTTCGTTGTTCGGATCGGCTCGCTCCGACAACATTTTGCGTCTAGGCGTTCGCTACCCGCCTTTTTTAATATTTCGCACCCGCAACAATTTATTGTTATTTCCGCTACTAAAATCAATTGATTTTACAATTATAATCGCTAATACTCTGTTACACTTTTTCATATTCGTTTTAATTACATATATCGCCAAGTAAAAACTTTTGCTAATTTAACTTACCGCGTAATTTATATTACGAAAACCGATTTAATTTTATTTTACTTACGAGTCCCGCTATAATATTTAAGTATTCACAATGGTTAAACCTAAAAGTAGAAAAGGTAGTGATGCAGACCTTTTTTTCGACACATTAAGTACAAATAAAAATCAATTATCTTTATACATTGTCAAACGTGATGTCATTTACAAACGCGTCGAAAATATTTTCGAACTTGCACGAAAGGCAAATAATGATCGACAATCTTATCATTCATTTTGCACTAGTGCTTCGAACATTGATACATTACGTAACGACTTTCAAGAAGTTTTAGATTCATATAACATGTTAAATTTGCAATTGCACCCCGATACCGAGGTCGATTATGACTCTTGGTCATCATTTGAAGAAATGTATTGTTTTATAAAACAGGTTTTACTCGATAATAAAACCGAGTGTCCTGAACCGCAAACTTCGTTATTAAAATCAAAACCTCGTCTTCCGCCCATTGATTTAATGTCATTTGACGGTGATGTCAAAAAATGGCCGTTGTTTTATCAACAATTTAAGAGTATGATTCACGATAATGCATCGCTAACTCCTAGCGAAAAAGTATTTTACTTGGTGAATAAATTAACTGGGCAGGCGTCGTGCGTATGCGCAGGGTTGGCGCCGACCGCAGAAAATTATACTGTTATTTGGGAGGCCCTCGTGCAAAAGTATGACGACCCTCGCTCACTCGCATCCGCTTATTTAAAGCAATTGTTACAGTTTAAGCCGCTATCCATGACTAGTTCTACTGGGCTAGATTCATTTATAAATAATTTTGATTCAGCTGTAAAAGCGCTTAAGATGATTAATAATTTAACAGATTTAATTGATGATTTAACAGATTTTATATTTGTGCATTTAGCTCTGCAAAAGTTAGACGCAGACACTATTAAATTATTCGAAATTACCTATCGTAAGGATAAAATACCTTCTTATCATAATTTAATTGAATTTATTAATGAACAAAGTAAAGTTTTGTCTCGTTCTATGAACCTTAGTAATCCGATAGATAATAATAATTCTCAGTCTAAACAGCAAAGCAGACACATCCCTAAACCTTTGAAGTCCTTTATGAATAAAGACTTAGGGTGTGGTCCAAGCGTAAGCGATAAATGCGCTTTGTGTAATAACATGCAACATGAACATTTATATTCTTGTTCATCGTTTATGAAATTGACCCCGCGAGAAAGATTTAATTTTATTAAACTTAATAATTTCTGTAACAATTGTTTAAGCGTAAAACACAAGACTTTTTCTTGTACTTCAAAACATACTTGTTCTCATTGTTCAATGCGACACCACTCATTATTGCATTTCAATCCAACTCAATATGTTCAATCAAATTGTAACGTTGCCTCAGTGGTGCCAAACCCCGCTAATATTGTTTCCGCTACCGCTCCTGACGCGCCGCGCCCTTTGCCGGCAGGCCGCCACGAGTCGTCTGATATGACTCATCTTCCCGCCGCCGCCGATTCTACTGTGGCAAATAATAATGCATCGATTTGCACAGTTTCGTGCGATCGAGTGGCTCGTAATCAAACGTTAACTACGTTGTTAGGGACCGCTAAAATTAAAGTTATTGATTCTTTTAACCGCACTCACCTTTTGAGATGTCTAGTGGATCCTGGCTCTCAAAGTGATTATATTTCCGCATCTTGTTGTAAGCGACTATCGCTTCCTGTTTATAATCAAACCCGCTATTCGGAAGTTCAAGGCATTGGAGGAGCTTCACAACGAATTCTCGGTGTTACTTCACTTAAATTCACGTCTCGCTTTGATAATAAGTGTGAATATTCCATAAAGCCGATGGTAGTAGAACAGATTACGTCACAGTTACCGGACACTTGCGTGGATACCGCGTCCATTGAATTTATTCGTAACTTACCGCTCGCAGATGACGATTTTTCGCAACCGGGACCCATAGATGTGCTTTTAGGTGTTACATTTTATTGTGAAATTTTGCTTTGCGATAAAATAAAAGGCCCGCACAGTGGTATGCCCTCCGCCCTTGAAACGACCTTAGGTTACCTAATTTTAGGTGACGCTCCGGTTATTTCTCCGCAACCCGCTACTCGCACATTGTGTGCTTTCACTTCGGAACCGCTAAACCAGATTGTCGAAAGATTTTGGGCAGTCGAAGAGTTACCCTCGCGGACGTTTTTAAGTCCCGACGATACACAGTGTGAAAACATTTATACTTCAACAACTGTTCGTAACTCTGACGGCAGTTACTCAGTCGACCTTCCTTTTAAAGAAGACCCAAATAATCTAGGCAATTCTTATACTACCGCCAAAAATCGCTTTTTTCTTTTAGAAAATAATTTTTCTAAGGATCCCAATTTAAAATTAAAATATGACGAAGTTTTTCGTGATTACCTAAATAAAGGTATTTTGTCCCGCACCGCACCTGAGGCGTCCTCCGCCCCAGGCTTTTATTTACCGCACCACCCCGTAGTTCGCAACGACAAGGCGACAACCAAAGTCCGTCCCGTATTGGATGGCAGTGCCAAGACCGATACAGGGTTGTCACTTAATGATATCCTGTATACGGGTTGCAATCTACAGGCTGATATTTTTCATATACTTTTAAATGTTCGTGTTTTCAGCATTGCCTTTTGTGCAGATGTGAAACAAATGTATTTATGCATTTATACGAATGATCCGCACCGCAAATATCAACGAATCTTGTATAGATTCTCAGTTACCGACCCGCTCGAGGTTTTTGAGTTCACTCGAGTGACATTCGGACTTCGGTCCTCGCCATTCTTGGCGCTCCGCACGCTACGTCAACTCGCTAGCGATGAACGGCATAACTGGCCAACTGCGGCAGCCGTGCTAGAGAGGGACATCTATATGGATGACGTAGCTTCGTCTGCTTCTTCTCTTGAGGAAGCAGTCACGACAGCTAACGATCTGATCCAACTCCTTAAAACCGGTGGGTTTGATTTGGTTAAATGGACTTCCAACTCGCTTGAATTGCTCGAGCACATACCCGAGTCGCACCGTCAATCTGAAAGCATTTCCTTTGATGATGGAAATACATTTAAGATTTTAGGTTTGCGTTGGTTACCCGCTCAGGATACATTTATTTTTGAAATTTCTAGTCCCCCACCTGTTTGTACTAAACGCGCCATTTTATCCGCGACCGCTCGGTTATACGACGTTTTAGGACTCGTCGGCCCTATTATTCTCTTCGCTAAATTAATAATTAAAGAACTCTGGCTTTTAAATCTCGATTGGGACGATGTACCCCCTTCTCGCATTGTTAAAATATGGCAACAATATTTATTAGAATTACCTCAAATATCTGATTTATCATTTCCGCGCCACTTAGGTATTGAAACCGGTTCTATGGTTTTAAATTTATATCATGTCGCTGGCTTACAGAACCCTGCAGACTGTGTGTCTCGAGGGCTCACGCCTTCACAGCTCATTCAACATGAACAGCTGTGGTTTAAAGGACCGTCTTGGCTATCTTTGCCTAAACAAGACTGGCCTATACAACGATTTTTACCCAACCAATCTGTATTACCGGAAGAAAAAACAGTTTCACATGTGACTAAAGTCACTGATAATGAAACCTCGCTTTTAAAATTAGCTTCAGAGTGTTCCACTTGGGAAAAGCTGCTGAAAACTACTGTTTTTTCACTTCGATTTATTAAAAAATTGCCGCAAATTTATATAATCACCGCTGAAGATTTAAATACGGCTGAATTGGAAATTATTCGTGCCGTTCAGTCTAAGTATTTCTCTGACGAAATAAAGAATATTTCTAAAAGTCAATCATGTTCCACTAAGTTACGGAAATTGTTTCCATTTTTATGTAACGAACTTTTACGTGTCAGAGGTCGCTTATCGAACTCGACATTAGAGTGTTTACCCGCGGCTGACCTATCCGAAGAACGAACAAGTCTTTTGTCTCGTTTCTCCTTAATGGATTCGATAGTGCAATCATATTGGAAACGGTTTAAGTCGGAATATTTACATAATTTGCAACAACGCGAAAAATGGAATACTCCTTCTAAACCAGTCACAGTCGGTACCGTGGTGTTGTTAAATGTAGATAACGCTCCACCCTTACAGTGGCCATTAGGAATTGTTACCAATGTATACCCTGGTAAGGATGGTGTTATCCGCGTTGCGGAAGTAAAAACTAAATCGGGAACGTATTACACGACCAGTTGTGCGGTTATGCCCGCTTCCGACTCAATAGTCAATTTTTAATATTTCCTTCGGTCATACATATTAGTTATATTAATTTAAATAGTTTATCTTAGTTAATTCATTATTATTTAACCGCTCTAGTTATTAGTTACCCCGCTACTTGAAATTGCTAAATATGGCGATTTTCTTTCCTTTCTATTTTTTTGAAGGGTTTCTTCAAGGCTGGGGGGATGTTGGATTTCGAATTCTTTGTAATATTATTTTTAAGTAGAAAACGAATGATTGCAAAGCGCTTATCCCGTCAATCTCCCATCCCTTTCCTACATACGCATTTTGAACTATTGCCGTCCATTTCGCCGTTGCAAGTGTGTGAATATGTGCATCGGATTTTTTATAAGTAATTTATCTATCGAGAACATTCTTCCGCATTCGCTCAACTGCGAGCGCCTGAGACGCAAGGACATCTTTATTGTGTAGAATTTTTATAATAATTGAACCGCATTTTTGAAGTAAAGTGGTAAAGTGCTTGTGTACGGTGCTGCGAGTATACCGCCGCTCCCTGCTATCGGCCGGCCCTCGAACCTGCAACCATCAGGACATCTTGGCGAAGGACTTTCTCCAAAAGGTGCGTACTCCTATCCAAAAGTTCCTTTGATACCAACGCCAATTTTCTTCGTCCTAATATTTACAAGCGTTTCGCAACTTCATACGCGAACTTTATATTTAACTCCGCATAATTTTAATCCTCAATACAGTCCACACTTTTTTTATATATCAAGAACCAGTCCCCTTGTGCCTAGGGAAATTCGCTATTTTTCACTTTATACATTTCCGCTCAAATTGTGGTGTAGGCACCTCCACCATTTGAATGCCATATCACCAAAGATTCATTTCACCGACAGGTTATTTTACCAACGGGTCATTTCACAGACATGCCATTTGACTGAAACTCATTTTACTGATTTAATCGAAAGAGAAATAAAATCATGCATAAACGTGGCATGACGTGGCATAAACCAACAATTTTTATTTCAGACATTATATGTCAAACCAAATCAATTATATGTCATTTATTATTAATCAATAAGAATCAGGTACACTTAGGCTAAATAAAAATTAAGGTAAAGTCTTTATTTTGCTAAATAGGTAATTTGCTTAAATATTAATATTATTAGCAACTGCCGAGAAAAAGTCAATAAGACCCATATATTCTCTCGGTTTCTCAAAGTTGCTGAAAGAGAGTTTTCTAATTTTCTACCTTTCTTTTTTGGTGTTACTTCTTCGACAAACGCCCTTGCTTTTACAATTATATGTTCAGTAGATATTTTTGTTCTTTAATCAATTCACGTATTGTCGCGTACAGCCCAAGTTTGCGATTACGAAGCAGGCTGTTCCATCTACGGTGCCACGCTTCTATGTTGTTCTGGTGTCGGTGAAATGAGTTTCAGTCAAATGGCTTGTTGGTGAAATGACCCGTCGGTAAAATAACCTGTCGGTGAAATGAATTCCTTATGGGTGGTAAGGAGGATGGGCCATAACCTACCACGCGGGCCCAATGCGGATTGGTGGGTATTAACGACTGCAAATGCAGCCGGGACCAACGGCTTAACGTGCCTTCCGAAGCACGGAGGAGCTCGAGATTATAATTTTTTGGTCACCCATCCCATGACCAACCCTTGCGAACGTTGCTTAACTTCCGCAATCGCTGGGCCAGACGCTAAACCACTGCGCCACTGAGCTTCTCTTCTCTTCGGTGATAAGGCGGTTGGCAAATGGCAGTCGGTGAACTGATTGTCGGTGATCAGTCCTAATCCCGTAGGATCAGTGGATCCACTATGCAGATTTCGGGGCGATCCATTACAACGGCTTACCTTTGCCTAATTTCACCCCTCTGCCACTGGTAAATATATTATTGTACGTTGTACGCGAACGAACTTGATACATTGCCTTTATTTTAGACATCCGAGGGTCACCTGATTCTTTACAATGTTGAGGGTTTGACTGAACAGACTGCTTATCAGCAGTATGACCCGCCCACGGCCAGCTTAAGAAGAGACTCAGCTGAACTATTTCTAAAAGAAGTGATACCATCACTTCAGATTAAATTGGTTTGTTCTCATTTAAAATATTTACACTCTTACTAATAATGTTAGCAGATGTTAAACACTGGTTAGACTCTGTTAAACTATTTAAGATATCTATCTATAAATATAAAATTCAAAGTCCTGACTGACTGACTGATTGACTGACTGACTGACTGAGTGAGATATCAACGCACAGCCCAAACCGCTGAACCTAGCGACTTAAAATTTTGCACATAGGTTCCTTATGAGGTCTCCCTAGACCCCTGTGCACTAAGAAAGGATTTTTCAAAACTCACCCCCCAAGGGGGTGAAACGGGGGTCCAAAGTTTGTATGAAAGTGCCTCAGTTTTGAAGCTAGGATCTTCAAATTTTGTGTTTAGACTGACCATTGAAAATTAATAAATACGGGTCTCATCGTTTTTTCAAAATTCTACCCCCGAAGGGGTCAAAAGGGGGATGAAGTTGTGTATTGAAGAAAATCCTTTATTTTCGAAGTAAATATCGCTAAATTTATAATTTAGGCTTATGGGTGGAAATCTAACGTTATGTATATTGTTATTGTTAGTATTTCAACCCCTATGGGGATGAAATGGGAGTGAAAAGGGGTAAAAAAAAACCCAAAATAGATATAGATGTCGTTATGGTTTTCTGGGATGACGATTGCAAAAATGACATTTATTTTGAATTCTAACACGGTGGACATGATTTGACCCCTAAAGGGGTGAAAATGGGGTTCAAATTTTGTATGGAAAAATAATATAAAATAGACATTACAACTTTAAAATTCGTAGGAGCACATCTAAAAATAAATAGGCAAACATATTTTGTAATTTTGAAATTCAACCACTTAGGGGTAAATGGGTAAGTAAACATAAAAATCGATATGGATGTCGTTCTTGAGGTTTTATGGGATGGTGATTGCGAAAATGAGATTTATTTTGAAGTCCAACACGGTGGACATGATTTAGCCCCTAAAGGGGTGAAAATGGGGTTTAATTTTTTTTATGGAAAAACAATATAAAATAGACATTGCAACTTTAAAATTCGTAGGAGAATGTCTAAAAATAAATAGACAAACACATATTTTGTTATTTTGAAAATCATGTTTACTTACCCCATTTAGGTGTAAATGGGGTAAGTAAACATGAAAATCGATGTGGATGTCGTTCTTGAGGTTTCACGGTTTCAATCTTGGTGATTGAGAAAATGACATTTATTTTGAAGCCTAACACGGTGGACATGATTGGACCTGGACATGCACATCCAGGTGACGGGGACAGGACGGGAACGGGAACGGGATACTAATATCTCTGGATACAATTCTGAATATTATAAACTAGCTTCCGCCCGCGACTTCGTCCGCGTGGACTTTCGATAAAATCCTCATGGTTTAATTTCATTAAGCGAGCAGCCTCGTGCGAGGCCCGTGCGGCAAACGTCCTCCCTCGCGAGGCAGCGCGCTTGGTGGGAACCCGCCTAATCACGTAAAAACGGCTGATCAGAATTTAATGAAATTAAACCATGAGGATTTTATCGAATGTCCACGCGGACGAAGTCGCGGGCGGAAGCTAGTTAATAATAAAAAGAAAAAGGCAAAGCAAGTGTAATTTAGACATAATGATTATTTGAAAAAAATAATGAAATGTAGGTTTTTTTAGTGAATGCCTGTTATTTTCAGTTCAAAGAGGTTTTGGTATGGGATGGACAGATAACTCGGATGTGTTGCATTTCGGGAACAGAAATTCTAGTATGCACAACCCGCGCTCACCTACTACGGTATCGTTGGGATGGCACGCAGAACAGGGACTACTGCCTTGATTTGGGACGTATACCATTTTCAATAAACCAACAAGTGTCAAAAGGTATTTTATTCCATACGTATCACATCTTTGGTATATTTTTGACATTTTTGGTTACCTTTTTTTGTTAGATTCTTCTTTTTTAATTAAATTTGAGGAATTGATAACTTGACTAAGTTAAAATCTAGTGCTTTCATCAGATTCCGCTTTCGTCAGATAAAAAATATGAATTAAAGTAAAATAATACAATCTGACTTATTTTTAGCGGAACCTATTTTGGAAGACAACACTCATGTAAATGACATAGAATACTCTCCATTGGTCTGTGGATTTGGAATAACACTTAACGATGGACGCGCAGCTTATTTAACAGCACCAAATCTCAAGTTTGATCCAAATGTAAGTTCAAAACATATTTTATATAAAATTATCGTTTTATTAATAGAAATTAAATAAAAAAATCTTTTTTAACTGTCCAAGGAAGTCAAGTTTTCCAGTAAAAATAAAGGTGATATAAAAATATTTATTGTTATTTTTCACATCTCAGATATTATGGAATACAGATTTGAGGGTAAGATTTTGTGTTAGAGAGGTGTGATGTGATAATTATGTGGTAATATCCCAGATTGACCTATCTTAATTAAAATGGCAAATGAACCTTGTAGGATGCTAAATTACCGAAACTAATTGCACCCAATCAAAGCTAAGACATTTTGAGATGAGTAATTTAACCCAGTATTGGCTATTACGGTTTGTTTTGTGATGTGGTGTGGTTTCTTTATAACTTGTGTGACGTTTCCTCCTTATTAGTATCAAAAATCACCTTTTAGGATTCTTTGAAGCCGACCAATCTTTAAATATAATAAAAAATAAAATTCTTATTATTGTGCGCGAATCACTCAAAAACCGCTGAACGGATTTTGATGGAATTTTCACAGTTTGGTAACTTGGGGTCCAACTTAAAATCTAAGCCATGTTTCATCTAATTTGGGTGAATAGAACCTGTAAAACAGCGTGGACTCCCGTAGTACTAGCTTTCATACACTAAAGAGATCATTTAAACTGGTCGCATTATTGTAAGTCGCGGGCAAAAGGGATAGCTAATCGGGATTTTTCTACTGTCCGCGCGGGCGAAGTCGCGGGTGGAGGCTAGTATTGTATTAAATAAAACAAAAAATCTATAAAATCATGTAAAGAAAAGAAAACATACTTTTGGTTTCTTTTCATTATTTTATGTTTTTTTTTCAGGCAGTACAAGGCATTTGGGCGCCCGGTATCGATGACGCAACTTGTGTTCGAGTGAACCACAAGTTTAGATTAATTGCTATTGGTAGAAAGAAGTATGTATTTTTATGTATTTACTTATAATATTAAAAGTCGTATAATAGTTTTAAATCAATGTTGTATGTTGCAGTTCTCAAATAGATGTATTTACAATAGACGAGGCCACCGGTGGCTTGGAGCTCTCCCATACGATGGTGCTTAGTTCAAAAGACTTCCCCGGTGACCCAGGGCCTGTGAAATGTTTGAGGTTAGTATCTAACTGTAAAAACATTAGGCGCGTGAGTTGAATGCAGTTTATTTTAATATTTATTGGGACCGCCAGAGAAAATTACATTGAGTCTTACACAGTGGGTATTACATTATAACATGGAGAATGAAAAATTCTATTGAAGGCGGCCACATCATGCCTTATGGTACGGACAGATAATTGACTATATAAATATCAGGTACTTAACTAAGGGACTGTCTCACAAAGTCCGGCCAAGCTCAAACTAACACACCTGACGAACAATTTCATATAAATTATGCTTTATTCCCAAATTAAATCAGCCTGCCTAGCATGACCGATTTATATCGCGTGATATAGCGTTTTATCCAATCATAATCATAATCATAATCATAATCATTTATTTGCATTAAATAGGGTATTTTACAATAAAGTTGGTCGTCATTTGTTAAGTGCTTACCTATGTAGCCATATGAGATAGCATGCAAATATTATAGAATTTTCATTATTGATTTTATAAAGTATAGTATTTTTATTTATATGATTAATTAAAAAGAAACAGCCAGTTTGTATAATTATTCAATGTCAATACTCTTTTTTTGATTTAAATTCAACTAAGCCGTGCATAGACTACAACAAGACTCCTTATGTTTCAAAAACTCATCGATGGAATAGAATGTGTGTTCTAGCAACCACCTACGCAAAAGTGTTTTAAAACGCTGTATAGATAAATCCTTAAAGCGACTCGGTATTTTATTAAAGATTTTTTTAGACATAGCATGACAATTTTTAAGGAATCGTTGAGTTTTTGGGACCGTCATTAAAACCAGTCTATGGGGGTCGCGTCTTGACCTTTGGGTTATGTCTTTCGCCATTGTAAACTTATCCATATTTTGCTTTACAAATACACACACTTCAAGAATATAGAGGCTCGGAAAGGACAGTATTTTTAAAGATTTAAAATAGGGCTTACATGATATATCTGGAGCTATGTTACAAATAGCTCTTATGCACCGCTTTTGCGCAATAAATAGCTGTTTAATATCAGTGCCGTTTCCCCATACTATCAAACAATATCTTAATACAGATTCTATATACGCAAAATAAGCAGTAATTGCTGCATTTACACTTGCTACCTTAGATAGTTTGTATAACGCAAATACAAATCTATTAATTTTGCCACAAATTTTCTCTATATGTCCCTTCCATGATAATTTTGTATCTATTAAAAGACCCAGAAATATTGCACTTTTTGCATTTTCCAGAAGATGTCCATCAATGTAAATGTCAATTGATTGATTTTTAAAATTATTAAAATTCATTATACTTGTCTTTGATAAATTTATTTTTAAATTATTATTTTGAAGCCATTTCATTATTAATGTCAAAGTTGTTAATATGTCAGTTTTATGTTGTTCAATTGTCAGATTTTTATTTGTCGTCACTATAACAGAAATATCGTCAGCAAACAGTATCATATCATTTTTTATGTCTATTAAATCATTTATATACAATATAAACAACAATGGTCCCAGCACACTTCCTTGTGGAACCCCAAATTTATTTTGCAATGATTCTGATTTATATGTTTGGACGACATTTTTTCCGTCTAATTGCGTTACTTCCACACTTTGTTCTCTATTGTCTAAGTAGGACTGCAGCCATCTTAATGCCGGGCCTCTGATTCCATAGCGATCTAATTTGGATAAGAGTAGATCATGGCAAACGAAATCAAAGGCTTTTGACATGTCCAAAAGTATCGCTGTTGTGTAGTTATTTTCATTAACATTTTGCAGAACCTTGTCAACCAAATCAAATGCAGCATGTGCTGTTGATTTATTTTTTTGAAACCCGAATTGGTTTTTATTTATTATTCTAAATTTATTAAAAAAACTAGTAAGCTGAGCATGCATTACCTTCTCAAAAACTTTTGAGAGTATTGATAAAAGCGTTATGGGGCGGTAATTTTTTATGTCAGTTTTTTCCCCTTTTTTGTGCAATGGCTTTACAATAGCAATTTTGAGTTTTTCCGGAAATGTTCCTGTCTGTAGTGATAAATTGACAAGATAGGCTAGAATTTGCGCTAACTCTGCTTTACATGCTTTTAACACTTTTGTACTTAAAGAATCATAGCCTTCAGATTGAGTGTTTTTTAGAGACATAATAACCTTCATAATGTAGTTTGCGTCAATTGGTGTTAGAAAGATACTGTTTTGCAAGTTTGTTTTTGTTGTGTTCTGTGTGGTATTGTTTGATTTGTTTGTCTCAGTTATAAAATAATTATTAAATGTTGATGCAATATATTTTGGATCCGTAATGTCTTTTCCCTTATCATTGATTTTAGTTATATAATTTCTACTGTACGTCCCACTAGTTTCATTTTTTATAATCGTCCATGTTGCTTTACAAATGTTTTTACCATTGATTTTACTATGCTTTATATACTTTTGATTCGCGTTTTTCTTTGAAAGGTGCGTACATTTCTTCAGTAACTTATTATAATTAAGATACGTTACTCGATCTGCATCGGCTTTGGTCGAATAGTATTTAAACCGGAGTTTTCTTTTTGTAATGCAACTTTTTCGTAGACCTTTTGATATCCATGGAAGCTTAGATGATAAGTTGCACTTGACCTTTATAATGGGAAAACATAGGTTATATAATAACAAGAGGATTTCGTAAAATTCATTAAATGCATCGTTTAACTCATTCTGTTCATAAACATTTGAAAAAGAAAGACTACCGAGATAAGATTTGAATTTTTCTATATTTTCTTGTGAATAACTTCTTTTATAACAGAATATGGTACTTGGAGTTTCTTTTTTAGATTCGACGTTGAACTTCAAAATCTGAGCAGTGTCATGATCGGATAACCACAGGGACTGTACCGAACCCGTCGCATCACCTATATTGCTTATTACTAGGTCGAGACACGATTTACCTCTAGTAGGTTGATTTATGTGCAGGGTTAGATTGTATTTATTTAGAATATCTTTTAAGTGTGCCGTATTTTTGTTGCTTTCAAGAGTGTTAATATTAAAATCTCCTGTAATTACTATTTTCTTTTTTGAGAATTTTTGTGAGCATTTATACAAGATCATGTCAAGTTTTTCAAGAAAGTAATTTGTTTGTCTCTGTGTTTTGGATGGAATTCTATATATGCATATAATTAAAATATTATTTGTTGTTAGACTGACTGCACAACCCTCAAAGTGATACGGTATGAAAAGGTCATCAAAGTAAGTTATCTTTTTATGTTCAAGTCCCTTTTTAACTAAGATGCACGCTCCACCCCTTTTTTGATTTAATCTTGAATAATATGATGAAAGTTCATAATTGTTAATATTCACATTTCCTTCTTCCCCCAATTTTACAAAAGTCTCTGTAAAACAAAGTACGTCAGGAATTGTATGAGTTTTGATTTCAGAAAGAGTAAGCTCAATTATTTCCTTTTTTGACAGTAAACCGTGTATGTTTTGGTGAATAATGGTGAAGCTACTTGATTTAGGTACGAAAAAATGATTTAGTTTTGCAATGAGGCTCTATAGGATTTTCTTCTACAGCGGTAGTACATTCACACTGATGCTCTACTTTCTTGAAATAAAAAGGTATAGTACCTCTCTTGGGTGGTTGGTCAGCTAGGTCATTTTTTGTTTTTTTATTTTTGGAGTTAGATTCTTTTACGTGCCTTCTAATGTTTTCGTAAGATAAATATTGATTTTTATAGTCTTTATAGTCGATGCACAGATTAATTTTGTCACAGATATAATCTATTCTACAATAATTAATGTCATAATAATAAGAGTCTACGTCAATATGTATACAGTGCGCAAAATGCTTTGTCCATAATTTAATATAATAGTTCAATGTAATTTCGTTCATACTAGAGTTGTGACTTATAGGTAACAAAATCACAGTTGTTTTTTTTAAAATATCCATTAACAAACAAATATTTGAATGCAAAATATGAATATTTGTATCATTGCAACCGAAACATAATACTACAATATCATTTACCATTAAGTTTTTTTCTATAAATCTACAATAATTTAGTATTTCAGTACTGGTACTTCCGGGTATGATGTGCGCGTAGGCTTTATAAACATCATTCCATTTGCCGAGCCTTGATTTCAAGAGAGAAGCAGATAGTCCCCTCAGCTGTTCGTCTCCAACTATGTAAATCAGAGGATTTTTCTTCGCAGTAGCGACATCTGGGAGTGGTTTACATGAATCGATAGGTGAATTATCCTGTTGGTTATTTTCTTCGACTGCGGCGGAAGTAGAAGCAGCGCCCTCTATTTTTGAGTGGACTAAGCTTGTTGTGTTGACGACGGCTGCGCCCTCTGTTGATGAGTTGACTAGACATGTATTAATAGGTAGTACTTCAACAGGGTGATTCTGTTGTGAGTTTTCATTTACACAGGAGTTCGGTTTTTTCTCACAAACACTTTTTCGTTTCTTTTTATTATTAGTTTTCGGAGTAGTTTTGCAAATGTGTGTCAACTGGTTTATTTTAAGCTCATATTCCATAATCTTTTTTGTCAAAGCGTTATTTTCCGATATTAAATTTACTATCTCATTATCGGCGATTTCCAATTTTTCTTCTAATTTTCTGGTTTTTTCTTTTAGTTCCATAACTTCATCGAGGCAACTAGAGCGTAATGTGGAAAAACTTCTATTTAAGTCTATAGGCGTAGATGTGAGAGAAGAATATTCAACTTCTCCATCTTCATCGGAGAGTGCATCGAACGAATTTCTAGTAGATATACCATATTTTTTACGCTGTGTAATGTTATCTTGTTCATTGTGTGAAGGTGTAGATGTAGATGTTCGCTCTGGCAATAACACTGGTGCTCTCGGTGTTGTTAAGCACGATTTACACTGGTAATCTTTCTTATTAGCTGGAGTCATTATTCTGAAGCGTTGAAATGACACATTTGTGCAATCTAAATGAAAGTATTTTTCACACTGTTTACATACTAAAAATTGTTTATTTGAAATTATTTTATTGCATTTTATGCAGCTAAGCGACATCTTTCGGGTAATATCTGAATCAGATGTCAAATTAATGTCAAGTTTATGCTATCGCTACTCCGCACTAGATGTCGCTAGTAGTAGGTAATGATTTGCAAGAAATAATTCTCCATTCAAAAATAATAATTGTCCGTGTAATCAAAATAAGCAGTCACTTTTTCTCTTTTATACACTTATTAATATCCTATAGTTATTAAAAACACCACATATGGTTAGCCAATCATTACTGTTTTTTATATTGTTTAACGATTATTTGAATTTATAATTTAAAAATTTATAACACTAGTGTTTATTTTTTAAAGTTTTAACTTTTTATTTTGTTTCTTTACCGTAGTCACCATATAGTATTTATGAAATGTTTTTGTTTGGCACTTTTGTTTAGACGATTTTCACTTTCTTATTTCCATTATTTTTCACCACTTCTTTAGGTATTGTTTGTTGTTAGTTTTTGGAGATAACAGTTTTACACAATATTTGATCACTAATATACATAAGCATATAATATTCAAAGCACCAAAATTCACTTTAACTATTTTTGCATTAAATTAATTCAGAGCTCAATATTTACATGGCCAGCAACGCCATCTACTACGCCAAGGGTCTGACATGCTTTGATAGAGCGAGATCGTCTTATTAAGATTCCTATAGGAGGAAATAGAGAAGAGTGTCATGTTTTTTCTCTATCACCGACCGGACTTTTTTTCATGGTCGGGTTATAGGCAGAGATCAACTAAGCAAAACAAACAAGTGGGGTTATACCAAAAGTGCCAGAGAAATTAAAGTTTTTGTGGATAACTCCCTAATTAATATTGAAGATTTATTATAAATCGAATGTGTAGTGTTTGTGTCTAGCATTCAAAATGGTGGGATGTTCGATATTTGGCTGCAAAAGCAACAATCAAAGGAAAGAAGCGGGCGTTACATTTCATGCGTGAGTACACTGTTTTCTATATTTTGATCACGTATTTCTTTCTCAAATCTCACAGGAACCAAGTTTCTGAGCTAAATCATTAGTTATATCATGAAAAACCTGATAAATAGGAAAAATCTAAAAATTATTTCTAAAAATAACCTCGTAAGCATTTGACATGCAAACCGGTAAAATTGCGTACATCTACGTAATAGTAGAAGTCAGCTTAGCTTTGACGTCCACTAAAATCAGTAGGTTTATAATTCGATTTCCGGATGCCTACTATATAGAAAATTTTCCCCAAAAATTACCCCATATTTCAGGGAATTTCAAGCGATTTGATTTTTCCAGATTTCCGACGGAAGATAAAACTCGTGAAAAATGTATAGAAGCAACTGGAAAAAAGAATTGGGTGCCACACACGAATTTGTTCAAAACATTTTGAAAAAAATTGTTTCCGAAAAACAGAAAAACTAACGTTAATAAAAAAAGTTCTGTATTCCAACGTTTAATAAAGACTTTACCTGTTTTAATTTAAAGTTTATCTTTTTATTCCATTAACCACACAATCTCATATTAACTACCTGAGCGAACCCCAGCTAGTTTACTCTATGTATACGTATGTTACCGTTAAAGTACGGAATCCTTTAATCTGCAGATTAACTGGTCGAGTCAGTTAAGGCGAGGCCAGTTCACGAAATTTACTCTTTCACTATGTCTTTAGAATAAGGTTGAATATTGCATAACTTTAATTGATGCTTCGCCTGAAATTTGACGAATTTTAGTATATTTTTATTGATTTCTGAAATACTGGATCCTTTATTAAAAATGTACTTGGTTTTTGTGTTAGTTCGATAAAAAAGCTATCCTTTTTGCATAAAAAATCGTCGTTGAAAATTACGCAATCTGACGATTTGAAATTCATTTTTATAAGTTTTTATGGTGTTATTCAGGATTTTTTTACAGAGTTACCATGCCATTTTGCAATATTCTGTTCGGTTACTTTGCTTCTTTGTTTCTTTTTCAGTCTACAGTATTTTTTGTGAAGTAGAATTCTACATCAATTCTTCACATTGGAAGTTCAAAAATCAGACTTTTCATCAGATCGTGAACTGGCCTCGCCTTAAAGTGAGAAGTTTTTCTTAAAGTAGACGATTTCCGTACTTTAACTAGTAATCTGCACATTAACGGATGCTACACCGTTAAGGGTACTTTATCTGATCATGGCAACCCCATATTTTGACGTCATAATATATCTATCCCTTACACCCGGTCGCTCGGTAGCGCATCTACCCCTTTTAATATACTATATCTATGGTTTTATCACGTTTAACTGTCAAAAAGACAAAGGATTTTGACAGTTGAGTGTCGATAAAATACTATATCATCACGCGATATAAATCGGTCTTGCTAGGCAGGCAGAAGTCAGTGTCCAAACAGAAGTTGTAAACAGTTTTTTATTATTTTATTATTGTAAGCTTCGGGTATACGATACAGTTGGGACCTGAGGTCTGACCCGCGTGCCCTACAGGTTCAAAATGTACACATCCCATAATGTACACCGGTCTCATAAGGTACATTTCCCGAAATGTCCACTTCCCAAAAAGTACCTATTACAACTTCGTCATCTGGACAAGCTAGGTGATTGCGTCATATTGTAGCATAATATATGTCATCCCATACAAATTGCAGCCGATGGAATACGATATGAACTGTCAAATGAATACGATTACCTTACGCAATTCCACCCCTGGTCTTAAGGTATTTTAGCTTTTACACAATATACAGGGCTATTTTTAGTTCATACAAAACCTCTCATGGGGATACAAAAGTACAAGCCTACTCCATCGAAATGTATGAAACAGCTGATTTTTTTTTCGCGATTTCAAGGTTGGTCCCATAATGAAAGTTGTTCAGTTTGATGGTCTGATCAACCCCACGAGAGGTTTTGTATGAACTAAAAATAACTTTGTATTTTAGCGTGTCCCGATAATAACGACAGTAAGGATCAACACGACAATTGAATATATCAATTTTGTATATCACATCAAATACAATATCAATATCTGAGTAAATCTCTGTTTAAATTTCTCAAATCCATCAAGAAATGACAAAATTATGAAAGATTTAAAAAGTGAGTTTAAAAAACACGACCGGCCCTTGCGGATCATGTGATGACGTCACGTGCCACGATCGCCCGAACAAACACCTGCCGCGCCGCTGGCTGATAACGTCATCAGCCAATCGTGATTGGGGAGCGTTTTTGAGAATGCGACACGAAAATCGCTCTATCTTCGTCATTTTTGGTCCAATTTCAATAATTCTTTCACTGAAATAATTTATTTTAATGTGACTGAAACTCTACATATTTAACTAAAAACCTCGTTGATCCTCATTGTTCACTATGAACTATGTTATCAAAGCAAAATTATCTCATTAAATGTTTGTAGTATTACGCGAATACAACTTTAGTGTGTACATATACTTAATTATTATTATAAATTATTGTAAATAAATAAATTATTATAAATTACTGTTCTAACAATCAAAATAAAGACATATTCAAACGTTACTCTAAAAGGTTAAAGCTAGTTATAAAACAAACACAAAAAGCTCAAAACGACTATTTCATTTCGCAATCAACAAACAAATCCAAAGCAGTGTGGGAAGTTATAAATAAATATAGACAACCAAATTTAAAAGACGAAATTAGACAAATAAAAATAAATGACAAAATAGTAGAAGACCCAAACAAAATTGCTCAGTGTTTCAATGATTTTTTCATCGACGAGGTTGAAAAAAATGTAACAAATAAAAACAAAGTTCAAAACCCAATACAACATCTAAATCCCCATTCATGTTTTATGGCACCTACTAATGGACATGAAGTTATGAATGTAATTAAATCCCTTAGAACAACGAACACAACCGGATACGATGAAATAAGCACTAAAATTATTAAACGTTCAGCAGAATACATAGCTGGCCCCCTTAGTAGTATAATTAATAAATGCATTGAGAAAGGCGAATTCCCAAGTAAATTAAAAACAACAGTAGTTATTCCAATATTTAAGAAAAATGATAAAGAAGACATGAGTAATTATAGACCAATTGCATTGCTAACAGTATTCTCAAAAATTATTGAAAAAATCATCTATAAAATTTTAAATTATTATTTTGAAAAACACAATATAATTGCTAAGGAACAAATGGGATTCCGCAAAAACAAATCAATAGATATGGCTATACTAGCTTTTCTTAAAAAGGTTTATGGTTGTCTTGATGCTAAAAAACGGGTAGTAGCCCTATTTATGGATATGTCAAAAGCTTTCGACAACGTAGACCACAAAATTTTACTCAGAAAACTCGATACGTACGGTGTTAGGGGTAATGCTCTTCATTTAATAAAATCTTATTTAGACAATAGACAACAAGTCACGGAAATAACAAGGTTAGACGCAAACTCAAAAATAGAACAAAAACATAGTTCACAACCTAGAACGGTAAAGTTCGGAGTACCACAGGGAAGTGTGTTGGGACCTCTACTGTTCCTTATTTATATAAATGATCTTCCCAAAGCTATAAATCACCCCATGATATTATTTGCTGATGACAGTACCGCTATTTTTGCTGACGATGGCTCGCATGTAGATGGGTTTGAAAGCGAAGTTAATAAATCTTTGACATGTATAATTCAATGGTTAAATCAAAATAATTTAAAAATTAATCTTTCTAAGACAAACACTATGACATTTAAAAATAAAAACGCAAAATTTGACAAGTTAAACATCAACTATCTGGACCAATCAATAGAAGAGGTTCAAAGTACAAAATTCTTAGGTATACATATAGATGATAGTTTAACATGGAAAACACACATCGAAAACATATGTACAAGGTTAAATCAGTACGCATATGCTTTATATATGCTACGAAAGGTTGCAAGTATTAATACTTTGCTTTGTGCCTACCATGCTCATGTAGTTTCAATTTTGAGATATGGTGTTTTGTTTTGGGGAAACTCTGTTGATAAAGAATGTATATTTAAAACACAAAAAAAATGCATTCGATCAATGTGCAAGCTCCACCAAACTGATTCTTGTAAGCCATTCTTTATCAAATTGAAGATACTAACGCTCCCTTCGCTATATATTTATGAGGCAGCATTATACATCAGAAGCAATCTGAAAAATTATGAGACTCTAAACAGTAAGAGACATAAGTATACTTTAAAAATGATAGGCTGTAAAACTAGCAACCATAGGAAAAGCATTTTTTTTATGGGAATAAAAATTTATAATAAACTACCTCAGAATTTGAAATCAGAAGCATCGTTCAATTGCTTTAAATATAAACTAAAGCAAATTTTACTGGATAAGGCCTACTACTCTGTAAATGAATTTCTTAATGATGATAGCATAAATTAGCCATTTGACATAGAATTGTTGACATTTGATTGTGGTATGAAAACATTATTTTATATTAATTTATTTTGACATTATACTTGCAATTATATATATTTTATTAATTATGATGATTATTATTATTAAGTTAAAAAGATATTAATGTTTTAAATGATGATGATATTTCTTAATGAATGATTAATAATGTTGAAATTTACTAATTGAAATGTAATTAAATTTATTAGATTATTAACGAATTTTGCACGCCTAGTAAGGTTGAATATGGAGAGCCAAAAATTTTTCTACATCACATTTATTGTAATCCACCCATAATCACGCAAATAAATGATTTGATTTGATTTGATTTGATTTGAATTATTTTATTTGTACATAATATGTACATACATAATATGTTATTGACCATCATTGTCGAATACAACTTTAATATTATTAAAGTTGTATTCGACAATGATGGTCAGTAACAGGTTTGAATGCTATAATTTTATTGGTATAATATAAGTATAATATTTATTGTTTAACCGGATTATTAATATATTTACTTAACTTACCTTAACTTACCCTTTTCTTTTTATATTCATAAGTCAATTGTTAGGAATTTATTTATTGTAAGCACAACTTGTTGTTATTAATTAGTTTTAAAGGCCAACATTTTATTTTTTATGCATGCTGAGTACACCTGTAATTGATGTCATACAAGCATTCGAGTGGCAAATGTTTGTTTATACCTATCTACGTTATTGTATGTACATTGTTGGAGTACCTTTAAATAAAATAAAATAAAATAAATAAAATAAATAAAATAAAAAAGCTATAAAATATAAAAAAAAGAAATATAAAAATTTAGCTCGTATAGCTTCTCAGGTTTAAGAGATACCGTAAAAATTTCTTCACAGTTAATCATGTGGTGGCATAAGCTTTCTGATATGCCACTAAACAAAAATCGTTACTGATCCTCATTACTAAATACTGTTTATTTCGACCGGTCGATCGCGAGAGGTTTTAAGGTCGATCCCCCAAGGATAAGTGACTAAAATTATTAGTGATAAATATTTGGTGGGTTAAACGGTCAAAATGTCAATCTCTGTCATAAATTTTTGTTAGGTCGACCTCCTTAAGAAAAAGTATGGGCACTCCCGGTTTAACCTATTACTGCGTTTCGCAGATGGTCGGGCGACGGTCGCGCGCTGGCCGTGAGCTGGGAGCGCGGCGGAGTGTCTGTGTGGAGCACGTTCGGCGCGCTGCTCATGTGCTCGCTCGCGTGGGACTACGGCCTCAGCCAGGACCTCACCGGGCACAACCCGCTCGTCGTGGCTAGTCTGGTCAGTACTAGGAGGGACGGGCGACGGTCGCGCGCTGGCCGTGAGCTGGGAGCGCGGCGGAGTGTCTGTGTGGAGCACGTTCGGCGCGCTGCTCATGTGCTCGCTCGCGTGGGACTACGGCCTCAGCCAGGACCTCACCGGGCACAACCCGCTCGTCGTGGCTAGTCTGGTCAGTACTAGGAGGGACGGGCGACGGTCGCGCGCTGGCCGTGAGCTGGGAGCCCTCGGACCTCCTGACATAACATTGAAACATTGAAATTATTGACAATATAATAATATTTCTAGGAAAATCATAGGATCTAGGAGATGTTCCTTTTTTCCTTTCAGTCCACAATGTCAAATTCCCAAAATGTCAAGCGGTTTCAAAATGTCAAGTTCCCGAAACGTCAGATTCCCAAAATGTCAAGTTCCCGAAATGTTAAGTTCCCTAAATGTCAAGTTCCCGAAATGTCAAGTTCCCGAAATGTCAAATTCCCGAAATGTTAAGTTCCCTGTTATAATAGGGGAGCAAATGATGATGAATAGGGTATTTGACTGATTATTTTTATTGACTTTAAATGTTTACTGAAATATTAGCAACACAACATAAGTATTTATTTTCAAATATCTTGCATATTTTCAGCGATATAGAGCATCAAACTTTCTAATTAGACAAGGAGAGCGCTACCAGCCAGTGACGTCACATGCTAGTAGCGCCATAGTCTCGCCATAGAAAATTACGTTTTAGAAAGGGATAGCAAGAGTCACAATTAAGTAACTCATAATTCGCTTGTTATACTACAGATTGAATTTCTTTTTTCACATTTTTTTATTCAATAATGTTATATTTCTGAATGTCATAATTAAATATCATCATTTCAACAACAGTCATATACCCTATTGGTAGATTAGATTTATATTATAGTATACATATGTTGAGTGTAAAGGTAGGAATAGCTATCTAGGTATGTGAAAAATAAGTGATTACTGATTTCTCAACTAGTTGAAAGTTATTTACTCTCACAATTACCTATCCGATATGTAGTAGGTATTTAATTTCAACCTACCTACCCATTGTGTACAAACTTTTGTTAATTATTGTGATGGAAAATGACCTCACTTTAAATGTGGAGCTCATTTTTCAATGTTGACGACTCTGTATGAAATATACAGGGAGAAAAAAGCAGCCCTTGACGAGTTTCTTGCCGGTTCTTCTCGTTACAAGGTCTCCCGCTCAGGGTTTGCGAACCGATGGCGTAGCTTCTTTGACATTCACAAGTGCTTGTAACAGCCTAGACTGAATAAATGATTTTTTGATAATAATCAATCTATTTTTTATTAGTAATTAAGTAACATATATTAATTTGCATGTGTAGTAATAATCAACATCATTTTTTAACATAAATTATAACTATCATTGTGTACACTTAAAGGTAATTAACAATAGTTAGTTTTAATAATAATAAAATTAATATTATTATTATTTAATAGTTGAATAATTATCGATTACTGTAATGTGGCTATTGTTTGGATGATTTTAACAGGTAACTTGACATTTCGGGAATTTGACATTTCGGGAACTTGACATTTCGGGAACTTGAAATTTCGGGAACTTGACATTTTGGGAATCTGACGTTTCGGGAACTTGACATTTTGAAACCGCTTGACATTTTGGGAATTTGACATTGTGGACTGAAAGGCCTTTTTTGGCAAATGAGTTAGTATATATTAAGTTATTACTATGTAATGTGTAAGGCTGTTTGTTTCCCAATAAAAGATAAATAAATAAATATACTTTTTTACAGGAATGGGCCACTGAAGGTTACCAACTTTGGATGGTGAAAGTCGAAGGAGATGCCTCTTCGAATTTGTTGCAGCTTGACTTTCTGAAAAGTCCACTTAGTGTGAATCCTTGTATGGTAAGTGATTTTTAATTTGATGCGTAATCTAAACTTGAACTTTTATTTCGCTAACACTTTCAGATTGTATTTCTAAAAATTTACCTAAACCATGGGTCACCAAACTTTTTAGCCTAAGGGCCAGACTAACTCCTTCACGAAGTCAGCTCTAGTTCATCATCAGTTTATCATCGTCCACTGCTGAACATAGGCTAGCTAGCTCATTTGTAGTATGTATGTAATATGTTGGTGAGACTGACCCTTGCGAAAATTGCTTAACCTCCGCAATCGCAGGGCCAGGCGCTAAACCATTGCGCCACCGACCTGCTCAAGTGTCCCATTACTTCCTTGTAGTTCGACCAGGGCTCTATCACTCCGCGCGTGAGTATTAACCTCTCGGCGTCCCCTGAGAGGACAAATTTCATACGTCAGAAAGGATAAGATCTACGCGATAGAAAGAGAGGCAAATACTAAGTGAATGTTTTGGAGCGAAGAGAGCGCTGTGCGACCTGAATTGCACTTTATTGTGTCGAAGCAAGAGTCGCAATTTATTTAAACGTTTTTCGGAGTGCATGCTTGCATGCAACTTCTGTACGCTACTAGTACTATTATCTATTCTGTGGTTTAACCTTCGATCAAGAATATCTTAGATAACGTTTCACGCACTAAAACAGTACGCAAAAATGGCACCTCAAATAGTCAACGACCAACGTCCAACTTACAAACTTGGCGCTTATTTTGTACAAACTCACATTTATATCACCTATTTTGTATATAATAAGCTTATTTTGTACAAAAACACATCTTTTATCACTTACTTTGTGCAAAATAAGCGCCCAGTTTGTAAGTGGGACGCTATTTAAGGTGCCAGACATCTAGGGTATTCTTGATCGAAGGGTTCAACACTTGTTATTCCACAGAGCAATCAAAGGCACCTATACCTCCAAGCGGACGACAAGTTATACGTGAATCTCGAGGACAACCTCACTAGGAGGACCAAGATCTCGATAATAGACTCGTCGGCGGACGCGTACCAGGCGGAGAACGGCGCGGACCAGCCGACCTTGGAGTTCGACAACGCCACCAAGTACAGGGAGTTTGTGGACGACAACGAGTGCAGGAAGCAGTGGATCGTGTTGCCGCTGCCAGCCACTTATATTGCTACTAACTGGCCTTTAAGGGTATCTTGTTTTTATCGTCAACGTTAATTTTTACTAGAGTCTGGTCAACGAAAGATGAGATTGTAATGGCGGCGCCACTTTCCCTGTTAAATTAACGTTTAGACTTTAGAGGTTAAGTTATTGGAAACTGAACCTTAAAATAAGGCGCAAAATTAGTTCCATTTCCAACCGAGTCTCATCTTTCGTTGACCAAACTCTATGAAGCCTCTAACTTTAATTTAATTATTAAAAAAGTAAAATTTAACTAAATAAAGTTCCTTTTTCTCTCTCTTTCTCTCTTCGTGTCTCTCTCAGATATAGCCAAAATTAAACAACATAACTTTTATTTTTATACCTATGTAACATATTTTTATCAACATTTTAGAGTTGGATGAACAAAAGATGAGACTCTGTTGGAAATGGAACTAATTTTGCGTCTTAGGGCTCAGTTTCCAATAACTTATTAATTTAACAGGGAAACTGGCGCCTCCATTTAAGTCTCATATTTTGTTGACCAGACTCTAACATGGTTCAAACATCGCATTGTATGGTTGTTTGTGTGTGCAGTATAGTGCGATAGACGAAGAAGGCATGAATGTATGCGTGGCGGGGCGCGCGGGGCTCGCGCACTACAGCTGCGCCTCGCGGCGCTGGAAGCTGTTCGGCAACGAGGCGCAGGAGAAGGACTTCGTGGTCACCGGCGGAGTGCTGTGGTGGCGCGATTACATTGTTATAGGTTAGTTTCTCCTACTAATATCACTGTTCCACCACCCATAGTTACCTTTATTGCAAGTCTAGCGATCTGGTTACTTATATTGGGCGCGCGGGGCTAGCGAACTACAGCTGCGCCTTGCGTCGCTGGAAGCTGTTCGGCAACGAGGCGTAGGAGAAGGACTTCGTGGTCACCGGCGGAGTGCTGTGGTGGAGCGATTACATTGTTATAGGTTAGTTTCTCCTCCTGATATCACTGTTTCACAACCCATATCACAGTTACCTTTATTACAAGTCTAGCGATCTAGTTACTCATATTGGACGCGCGCTCAGGCCCCTGACACTCCATACAACCCCCCGCACGGAATAGCCTACTACTACATAAACAAATGGCGTTCCTGTCATTTACTGCCTGGTTGATTGCCTAGTCAAGGCGGGGGGAAGCGAGTGTCGCTTCCTTACGCTTACTTAAACATAAACATAAACATAAACATTTTTATTATGCCAGAATGTGGTAATTACAGATGGAATTCTTAGCTCTAAAAAGATATTGCACAAGACACATTCACCCACTTTTGGGCATGCAAAATACATTTTAACCTATAGCTAATCCAGGAAACTCATATTTATTATATTAACTTAAATTATTAGTTCATTTTATATTTATTTTGTAAAACTGTTTCTGCATGTCAAAACTAATTAATTAATAACTACGTAATAATAATACATTTAACATTTATATACTTTCATAAAAACTAAATACATAATTATATTTTATTCAATTTTACATGTCAAATTTCAAATGTCAATGTTTTTTATCTAAATATTCATTTATTGTATAGTAACATTTTTGTATTAGCCATGTCTTAAGTTTGTATTTGAAATTATTTAGTGCTAAATTTCGAATATCAATTGGTAAATTGTTATAAAATCTTACAGCCATGGAGCGACAGTTTCTGTTGCGCATGGCTGTTCTCATTGCTGGTAGCACTAGTCTATTTGGACGTCTACAGCTATAAGGGCGGGGAATATCGTATAAGAAACTAAATAACTCAGGATGGCTCTTAACAAAAATGCATACTTCATATATGTATAAACAAATTAGTATTTTTTGGCGCGGGGGTGGGGCGATGGGGCAGGAGAAAAACACGGCCGATTTCAATAATCTCAAGTAAGAGATAGGCCTACTATGGAACTGTTGTTATTTCCCGTCATTTAACAGAAATAGGCAACAAATCTTTAGTAAGCCTATATCTTACTGAGGATAAGTTATTGAAATCGGCCGTTAGTGGTCAACGACGAAGTGCTGTAGTGGCGCGATTACATTGTCATAGGTCAATATCTCCTACTAATATCACTGTTTCGCCACCCATAACAGATATAGTCACCTTTTTTCGAAGTCTAGCGATCTATTTACTTATATTGGGCGCGCGGGGCTCGCGCACTATAGCTGCGCACTATAGCTGCGCCTCGCGTCGTTGGAAGCTATTCGGCAACGAAATGCAAGAATAGGACTTCGTGGACAGAATAGAGAAGTTTCCTAGTTTTTTTATTCGCTATTATTAAAATTAAGGCCAAATTATACACAACTGTGAAAGAATTATCAAATTATCTCTAAAAATTAAAAGTTACAGGACGTGGAAGTTACGATTTTAAGATAATTTCGCTCACTCGCTAACCCGGGGACCCCTGCGTCTCACACGGGTGGGCGAACTACTAGACCACAGAGGCGGTTAAAATTCTGATGATTTATCAACTCCCGAGTTTTGATGTATGCTTTTTTGGCACTTCATCTCCATTTCAGTTTAATAATTCAAATCGCGTCTTTTAGGGTGTTACAGCATACTGGACGGGCACGACGAGATCCGCTTCTACCCGCGCGACGCGAAGCTGGACAACAAGTGCGCGACGATAGTCCGCGTGCAGTCTCCCGTATACGTGCTGGATATGCTGGACGATCAGCTGGTGGTGTTTGGGGCGGATGCACTCGTCACCATATACGAGCTGTCCTATGGCGATAACGGTAAGTGTTGACACAAAGTACTATGGGCAACAGCGTCGCTTAACCAGTTAGTAACAATATTCGCGTGCGCGCGTGTCGCCCCTCCGCGAACTAAACGTATGTAGTGACGGCGCGGCGCGCGAGCGGTTTAAACCTTAGGAGTGGTTAAGGGCCTGCAAAACGTAGCGTCAATGAAAACATATAAAGTTTTGTCGCATAGTTATAAAAATCCAATCTTTTTGAAAGGTAGAAAAAATATTATTGTACTTGACATATCCTGAATGAGATACATAGCTATAAATAATTTCAAGTAAAAGCTTAGTGAAAAAACATTTTTTCTAAAAAGTTTATTCGTCCTGAAATTTTCAACGGCAACTAGCATATTTTTTTCAAATTACAAATCGAACATAAGATGAATTAAAGAGTTACCTAAAAAAGAATGTAAATGTCATGGATCACTATTAAAATCAAAATAAACAGGTTTTTTAGCGCATGAAAAACGTAAAGAGACATGCATTTCGAAAAATATTTGCTGGCGCAGGCAGGGTGAGCGCCCGGGGGCTTGCAACTCGATTAAGCAGCGCAGCGCCTTAAGCGCCGCTGTTGCCCATGGTACGTAGTGGCGGGGCGCTCCGCAGACAGAGAGCCCACTGCGAACAAAGCGCCATTTTGCACGCACACATTGACATAACGATTTAACAGGGATTCTCGGGCAGCTTTAGACAGAGCTCAGGCGCGGCTGTCGCGAGTGCTAGCGCGGGTAGTGATAAAAAAAGACTCGAGTGCATAGATAAATATTGTATATTGCTGTCTGTGTAAAGAGATTTTGTTTTCGTTTTTGTTTACTAAACAAAAACAACTTACATTTTAGAGACGCCAGTCATAAAACCTCAAATAACATTTTACTTGCAGTAAAGGTTTTTTTTAACTTAACGCACGGCAGTACGGCGATATTACCTACTTCTTTTAAGAATTGATATAGTAGCAACCCTAAAGAGTCCAGCAAGTTTAGGTAACAATTTTCGAGGACGGCGAGAGTGGTCCTTCTGTAAATTCAATATTTTGCGGAGTTGAGCAGGAATGCACTTTTCGATAGTATTCATATAACAATGGTGCCACGCGGCGGTTGAATTATCTCTTCATTGCTTCGATCAAGAATATCCTAGATAACGCTTCACAAACTAAAACAGTACGCTAAAATGCCACCTCAAATAGCGTCCCATTTACAAACTTGGCACTTTTTTGAACATGATCACCTATTATTTTGTACAAACTCACTCAGTCATTTTTGATGTCTCCACTGCTGGGGCACAGGCCTTCCTTATGGGTGGTAAGGAGGATGGGCCATAACCCACCACGCGGGCCCAATGCGGATTGGTGGGTGTTAACGACTGCAAATGCAGCCGGGACCAACGGCTTAACGTGCCTTCCGAAGCACGGAGGAGCTCGAGATAATAAATTTTTGGTCACCCATCCCATGACCGACCCATGCGAACGTTGCTTAACTTCCGCAATCGCTGGGCCAGGCGCTAAACCACTGCGCCACCGAGCTCCTTATATTACTTATTTTGTACAACATTAGCTTTTTTTTTACAAAAATAAGCACCCAGTTTGTAAGTGGGACGCTATTTGAGGTGGCATTTTTTGAGACTCTGATCGGACATCTAGGGTATTCTTGATCGAAGCTTCATTGAGTGGTTTAAACGTTCGCCGTGCCGCTGAGCCCTCCCGGTCGTCCCTTCGCGTGACTAGGCGTACGTCACAAATGTCTTCTGTTAATATTTCAATTCGTAGTCTCTCAATCCTTATATAGTTAGTGGCTAGATTTAATTTAAGGATACCAGTCGATTTTCATTACAAACGGGGCAACTTTGAAGCCTTGGTTGTCCACCTAGGATTGACCTAGCTGTGATTTGATGATAGCCTTCCAGGGAGTGAATGGAGGAGATTCAGATCGCCGTACACACCCAACTGATCTGATCAGCATTCTAAGAGATATCTATGGTTTTCAGTTTCAGGATTTCCATACATCTTTATGCTAATTTCGCGGTTTTTTTAAAACATATGCTTAGAATGTTGATGAGATCAATTGGTTGTTTATAGCGATCTGAATCTCCTCCATTCACTCCCAGCCCCCTAGCATGACCACTGAAACGCGATATGATTTTATAATAATAAAAAAATTCCTCGTTTGTATCAAAATCAACTGGTGTCCTTAATTATCTGGCCACCACTATAGTTAGGCTGTGTACATACGCACCGACAGGTCGCTAGATTTGCGCCTAGATACATCTGGTTACTTGCTAGGATACACGGTGACGGCACTAGAAGCCAGTTCTCTAGGATAGGAGCGTTGGTCTCATGGTCTTTGGTTGGAAGCCTCGCGCCTACGATACGTGCCACGCAGTCGCCTGCGTGTGTCGTAGACGTAGCGAGGCGCCTAACGCGCAGCGCGGCCGGTTGCGAACATTCGTGAACATTCCTTTTACTTCGATACATATCTCTACCTCGATACAAGATCTGGACGCTAATCTAGGCACCTTAGCACTAACCGATTATACGTTGGGTAGGAGTGGTGGAGATGCGCTGCGTGCAAGCGGTGGATATATCGGCGCTGTCGCACGCGGCGTGCGTGGTGTCCGCCGCGCTGTGCCGGCTGCAGGCGCCGCCCCGCCCGCGCGCCGCGCACCCCGCGCCGCACGCGCCGCCCCGCGCGCCCGACTCGCTGGTGAGTGCACTAGCTAGCTGCAGATCGATACCATGAGCGTAGCCAGCCATGGGCTCAGGGTGGGGCAACAGTCTAAAATAATATGTAACTAGCAAACTATACCCGCGGTCTTACCCTGGTATTTTTTTTCTATGCATTTTCCATGCATATTTTGTATTGCTTCGGGCTTATCTCATTAATTCCGCGTCATTTTTATATTTTCTTACTTAGGTTTGATTAGGTAGGTACCTCACAGGTTAGAGCCAGGGTGGGGCAAGCGCCCCACCCTGCTCCACCGTGTCTACGCCCATGATCGATACACACGTCACACAACACGTTAATTACTCAGTGGCAGCCCGCCACCTCGCACCCCGCGCCCCGCGCGCCTGACTCGTTGGAGAGAGTACCAGCTAGCTGACAGCCTACACACTCGTCTAATATACCTACGCGCCGCGCGCGCCGGTGCTGCCGGTGGCGCCCCGGCCCGACTCGCTAGTTAGCGACACACACCACACGTCACATGATACGATACGAGGGGCATGCCAAAATTTTTTAGATACTTTTTACTCATTTTGATACTTGCAAGTTATACATACACCATAGAACATACTTTAATTAAAATATTTTTTTCTAATAAATGCTTAGTGCTCTTTTACGGAGACGCGGAGACGCGGGGCGTTGCGCGTCGCATGCGGCGTTTTTTCCGTTAACAGAGAGGTCGCGCGTGCAGCGGCCCGCGTCATCGCACGCGTAAACACAAACATATGGCAATGTACAATGTGGATTATGAAGATGCGGGGCGTGAAGAGTAGTGGTGCATCATCGCACAAGCGCAGAGCACAGTAGCAGGAAGTACGCTACGAGGGGCATGCTAACAGTTCTTTTCTACTTTTTACTCAATAATTTGATACTGGCAAGTTATATTACGTAGCCCGTGGTGTCGTACTTCCTGCTACTGTGACACACGTTGATATAAAGCCGCTGAAAACAGCTCCGTTTATTAAAAAGACTAGGCTGTTAATTGAAGGGCTCAATAAGTTAAGGTACCTAAGGTACCCTGAGCGAAAGTGGCGCCGCGGTGAATTATATTTAATATTATAATTCTAATACACAATTTTAAAAATGTTTATCGTGGAGATTTTAGGGCCCACAGTCTAGTATTTTTAGACGGTATCGTTACATTCCATCGTGTCAGAGTTTTTACACTTGCAACCTGTGGTGTGACTATACGCAAAAGACTGTCAATGCACTCCGTGTGCAGTATAATAATGCCTTCAGGATGCTGATGGGGCTCCCCAGATACTGCAGTGCGTCTGCCATGTTCGCAGAAGCGGGTGTGGATGACTTTCACTGCATCCTGAGGAAGCGAACAGCTTCGATTTTAAGAAGAGTTCGGGGGAGTACCAACAGCTGCAGTTTTGACTATTTAAAATTTTGACATTGTATAAAATTGTATGCCATAACGGCGGAAACCAGCTGATCATAATTATATTTTTTACAATAACTTTATTTACCTGTGTTTCACAATAAATTTGATTTGATTTGATTTGAACAGCATCCTGACAGTTGTAAAAGACAGGCATGATTGTAAGCTGTTCAGGCACTGGATCCAACTGCATGTGAACGGATCCCAAAAATATTTGAATTAATATCTATCATATAAGTATTTATGATAGGTATTAATTCAAACATCCATAGAATATAGTTATTTTATTTTAAAAAACGAATGTGCCCATACTACTAACATAGTTATTTAAGTGAATGTATACTAACAAATGGATGTATGGTCCGAAATAAAACTATAATTAATTATTATTATTCCCTCGTAGTCACTGCTGGAAGTAGATAGCAAAACTGCTAAAAGTGGCTATCTACTTCTACGAATGACTACGAGGGCATGTAGTGATACCTTCTAAAAATACTAGACCATAGGCCCTAAAATCTCCACGATAAACATTATTGAAATCTTTTTCTATTAATAACTTATTAAATAAAAACCTCTGAGGGCGCCACTTTCGGTCATACAACCGCCTTAACTAAATAACAGTCAACTGGCTGCGACACGTACATACATCGTTAGTCAGCATATGAATTAATTCTTGAAATATTGTAATTTTAATACAGTGCCCTTTTGCAGGTGATAAATGCGAGCGGGAAACTGATGATGGTCCAGAGGGAGGAATATGATGTGGACGAAGACAATAACCCGGTAAGTTGTATGAGTACGTAAGTCTAGTCCAACTATTGCTCTGATTTCCAAGAACTAATCAAAAAAATGTGGAGCTCGGTGTCGCAGTGGTTTAGCGCCTGGCCCAGCGATTGCGGAAGTTAAGCAACGTTCGCAAGCGTCGATCATGGGATGGGTGACCAAAAATTTATTATCTCGAGCTCCTCCGTGCTTCGGAAGGCACGTTAACAAGTTGGTCCCGGCTGCATTTGCAGTCGTTAACACCCACCGAACCGCATTGGACCCGCGTGGTGGGTTATGGCCCATCCTCCTTACCACCCATAAGGAAAGCCTGTCCCCTGTGGGGACATCAAAAATTGCTGATGGACAATAAAAAAAAACACTAAATCTTGTAAACTTCAAAATTAACTAACCAAACGTGATATTTAGAGCCCTTTCACATAAGTAGGCGTTTTAGTATAAAATTTATTACTGTCACTCACAGAACTGTTGAGTTATTTATAGAAAAGCACGAAAGTAACCAATAAAATACCTATGACATGTGGGAATAAAGCGATTTCATAACATACTTATCGTACTGAATATTAAAGTATCCATAATGATTTGACTTTACCATATCGACAACTCGCGATATACCAAATGAATGTTTCTTAATCAAAGTCGGTTTCTACTGCATTTGCTGTCTTTAACACCCACCAAACCGCATCAGGCTTTTGTGGTGGGTGATGTGATGGGTAATGATGTTAGGGTCGATCATCCATATTCATCCAAAAGGAACGCTTCAATTTTTTAATTCTTGGCGTCAGACTTAGGTAAGATGGTGGTTGCTAGCCATGCGGACTTGATATAAGCCCTACCACTAACCAAACCGAGTACAAGTTGTACCCCCCTCCTGGGAATCGAATATCCTAATAAAAAAATAAAAATAAAATAAAATAAAATTTGTTTATTTCGGACAAGGTCCATATTGCAAACATGTAAACTTAAATACCTAAGAACATTATATTATTAAAAATTAAATTCAATATAATTTATAAATTAAAATTAACATTATTTAAAATTATATAATAAGAAATATTAGAATTACCGATCACAAAAATATTAGATTTGATTTGATTAGAAGTATTAGAACATTAATAATTAATAGTAATTTGAATAAAAATAAAATAACAATCAAGGACAAACAATACATTAATTTAATTTAAATACCTGTGCCCCACCGGAACACATGGCACATGCGTGTGTATACGCATCCAGTGCCCCATAATGGGGCAATCAGGCTTGTCACTAATGACCTTCAGGATGGTGTTGGCACTGCCCCGCACCCTATACATCAGCGACGCGACTCGCTTGCGCACCACAGTATGGAACCCATCCGTGTGCGCGTGCACAAACATCGCTGATGCGCTACAGTAGCGGGGCAGCCCCATCAGCACCCTGAAGGCATTGTTGTACTGAAATAATACGTCTCACAAGTGGATAGAAGTAATATGGAGCTAGATCCGCACGATTACAACTGTCAAATCACTCTCATCGTACAGTTGCATTCCGGGGCAGCTTCCGATTCCATGCTACGAAGTGCTGGAATGATTACGAAACTTAACATCCAAGTGCACATTTAAATTAAAATTACGCTCATACCTTTTAGAACTTCAAAGTACACCAGGCAACTAGACACGGTATACAAGCTGCTTCGGATCCAAGAGTTGACCCTTGACGGTTTCTTAGTATTTGTTTTTATGTATCTTACTTCTGTTAACATAATTATGTTTTATTTATGTATTCTCTTTTATATACAACTTTTATAAAATAGATAATATAGTGAATACATGATATATATATTTTTTGCATTAATATTTATTTTTCCTAAATTAGTTTATTTTACATCTTTTTTTTCTGCTACCCGCGTATCGCCATAGGGTGATGGCTGAAAATCGGCGTTTTTAGCTTTCAGCGAATATTACGCTGAGCCTTGGCCCTGTTGCTGCTGCACACATATTATATAAGATCATGTTTTGTTTTTATTTGTATTTTTAAAAATTGCTGTAAATTATGTTATATGTGTGTTAAAAAGCAGCAATAAACGATGTATCTATCTATCTAATACGTGTCAGAAGTGTGGGCGAACCACGAGACCACAGACGGTTAAATATGGTGTACATTTACAAATTCTTATTACACCATCAACAATTTTATTAGCCGGTATTAACATATTTTAACCGACTTCAAAAAGAGGAGGAGGTTCTCAGTTCGTTGGAATGTTTTTTTGTTAATAGAGCAACTTGTAACGGTCGGCCTGCGCCGGCGCAGCGACCGCGCGCGCCGCGACACGCGTAACGATCTAATTGCGCGCCACGCCTCATCACACACCGCGAGTCGCATCTTTATTCATTATTTCATATAAACTGATTATGATAAAATGGAACTATGGAAATGAGTGCTGAAATTGTAGAATTGCGTTCTTATGAAATCGTGGATTTTCATGTGTTTTTTTTCTAGTGAAAAGATCATTAATAAATTAATACTATTCGATAGGTTATAGGGATAGGTTGGCTAATCAAATGGTTTCAATAAATTATTAACGATGTTCATATGTCCTTATAGTCTTGATTTAAAATTACTTCAGTTTTTTTTTCTTTTATGCATTAGGAAAGGATTTATGAAATTATAGAATTACGAATTTATAAATACGTATTTATTTACAGTGACAGGATACATATTTATGTATGGCAGGTACACTTCGTTGCTTCCGATTCATATTCACCATTTAGACATTAACTTCTATAGACCTATGTGTATTTTTGCACTCGTAAAACGGATGTGCAAGAACACACTAGCGCCGCGAGTAACTAACAGTGTTACATATACACGGAGAAGTTATCTATAATCTTACATAACATTAGTACCTAGCTAATGTTTCGTTCTTATCGTTATCTTATTGCCGTCCAACGAGATTGGTCCGGCGGTCCATCTGCGGACGACGTGGCCTTTAGAGCCGTACGTAGTTCCGGTGACAGACACCAAGGGTCCCGGTTCGGGGAGCAGCAGCGGCAGTGGGTAATGGATTGGCAGAGGCGCGATGATGGGTCCATGATCAATGATTGGGGTCGGAATTGGTGCGTGTTCTACCGGAACGATCGGCGCGAAGTGCGCGATCGGAGCGAAGTGCGCGATCGGAGCGAAGTGCGCGATCGGAGCGATAGGGCCAATGTCGTGTATTACTTCTGCAACTGGCGCCGGGTCCGCGATAATAGGAGCGACGTGGGCTATCTCAGCGACCGGGGCAGCTGCCACGGGGGCCGACATAGAGTGGATATTGGGCCCAGACTTCTTAACCACCGCGTTGAACCCTCGGAGCGCGTCGGCGGAGTACTGAACCGTCCTTATGTTGCCGTCCGGTTCGACCAGCGAGTATTCCCCCTGTACCAAGTCGCCGTGCCTCGTCTCCCACTGTGCTTTGTTGTCGCCCGTGTGCGGGTCGTTTACGGCATAGTTGAAGGCGTAATTTGGGTTAGACTGTTAAAAAGAAAACATATTTTTTTTATGAATTTCACAACGAAGGCTTTTACGGAATCCGTTAAGGCGCTGTTGTAGTGAAACTAGCGCCGCCACTACATTTATTTTTATTACTCGTAAACCAAGTCAATATTTAAAAAAAACTCATGTTGTCTCTAAAAATTTTTTAATAACTCTTCAATAGTTATCATTTATTATGTAAGTTTTAAAATCCATTATTGCCAAAACTGTTGAAGAGTTATTCAAAAAATATTAGAGACAATTTAAGAAATTACTCGTATTACATGAGCTTTTTTTAAATTTTGTTTAAGAGTAATAAAAATAAACATAGTGGCGGCGCTAGTTTCACTACCTACAGCGCCTTAACAAGAATATCAAAATTAGAATCGGCTCTGGAATTGTAGCAACACTAATCACATAATTATAGTAATAGTTGTCAAAGGTGTAGTAACGAGGCAGGTACACATAAATTATGGCTAATTTTCAACACGTTACTGGTTTGTAACCATCGGATAGCTAGTGTAGGTAACGACAGTTACTCACGATCTTGTCGACGACGGCCACCGGGGCGTAGTTCACCAACGGTATGGCAGAACCTGATACGCTTGCAGCAAATGCCAAAAGGCAGGATACCTGAAGATAAAAAAATGATTTAGTAAAAAAAAATGTTTGTGCTTTTTTATGACAAATTCCTAAAACAAGAATAGTCCAAATGTAATGTTTTGATTTCAGATCAATATTTTGAAAGTAAAATATCTATAAAATTCCATAACTCTTATGCTTAAAACTAAATAGTTTTTTTTTTATAAAAAATCTTTTATAAATAAAAAAGTAGGTAAATCATATAATTTACCGCAATGTATGATTTCATTTTGCTAACAATGTTTTCCGGTGAGCAAACGAAGTGCACTGTACCTTTGTCACTTGGTACCCGCTTATTTATACAACACTAATTATTCGACCCGGTCTCGCACAGGTTTTTGACAAATTCTCATTTCCACGGCTGAATTGACTCGCTGTCTTTTTTTCATTGGCAATTTCTTTTCTCAAATCACATAACCTGTTGTAGCAACATATGATTATGTATATGAACGCAGGCAATTTTCCCTAATTGTCCGTATGAATGACGTTGGGCGTATTTGACAGGAAGCCTGGATTAGAACCAGCCCGGTGATTACAGTGATGCAATTTTTAAGTGGTCGAAAATAGTATAATGATTGTAAGTACAAATAATGGAATTGGTTGAGTTGCTGAATAAATTAACATGTTCGAATGCAATTTTTACCAGATGGTGCTCTATTACAGTGTTTGGTTTCCGTGTACTCCTGTAAATATGGTAGATATGGTAACATGCATAGTTGCATATGTACAACCCCAGAAACATTATAATAAAGGAAAAAACCATCATTATTTTGGCTTTTTTTATTTTTAAGGAAAATGGAATAACTACTATTTATTTATTTATTTTTATTTTGTTTATTTATTCATGGAAAACAAACAGCATTTATGTATTAATATTATTATAGATAGGGTAAAACTAGAACAAACATGTTTTTATCAGTTTTCACAGATAGAAATTAATACAATCCAGTTGAAAAAAGAAAAAAGATGAAAAACATGCATTATCAAACTAAGGGCAAAATTGCTTTTTAAATTATACCTACTTATAGATAAAATAAAAAATAAAAATAACACATAAGAAAAAAAGAGAGTAATATATGAATACATTTAACCATACCAATATCTGTCAAAGAAAAACTACATTATTTAATTATTGTTGTTTTTGATAAATCCATTCTCGGTCTAGGGTTGGCACTATTTCGTAAACAGAAATAATAAAAATTTTAATGGCATTCATACAATCAGCTTCACATCAATAAAAAAATTAAATACAAATAAAGATACTTGAGAAATCAACTAAGCTAAGCTTGTCAATGGTGGGTGACTTAATAAAGAATACAATCCTACTAATATTATAAATGTGAGAGTTTATGGGTTTGGAAGTTTGTTCCTCAATCACGCAAAAACGGCTGAACAGATTTGGATGAAATTTGACACACAGATAGTTTATAGCCGGGATAATAAAACATAGGATACTTTTTCGGTCAAAGGTTCCCTAGGGATGTTCCTAATGTCCACGCGGACGAAGTCGCGGGCGGAAGCTTGTTATACATAAATGAAATCCACGATTCGGTAACAAATGTTTTTTCACCTCTCCAGCACGAAAAGGGAGCTTTTGGCGCGTAAAAACTCGCAGCAAAATCGATTTTTGCTGCGAGCGTGAGGCAAAGTGCTTTTTTAATTTCTAACACCAACTTTTAAAATAATAAAGAAAAAAAATATAGTGACAAGGGTGAGACTCGTAAAATTGATATGTCAGAAAAGGATAGAAAGAGTGCTTTATGATGTCATACATGGAATAAAAAGTAAAAAAAAAAATGCACGGATATACCAAGGAGTTTTAAATAAGGATTGTTTAAAAAGAAGGTTGATAATTCGAAATAAAGAGTATGGAGTATGAGGTCGCATGTATGAAATAAATATAAAATAGGAAAAATATTTGTTTATTAACAAATTAGTGTTTTGATTGTAAATAAATAAATAAGATAGGGTTTTAATAAATAAGAGAAAAACACAAAGTAATTTAAAACAAAACGACGGGAATCTAGATACTTTATGAATAAAAATTGTCAGCATAGGTTTGATCGAACTATTTTTGTAATAAATTACAAAAAATGAGTGCGTCCAACGATGACGATAGTTGTCTAACTCCAAAATAGTTGAGTGAACATGTTCCTAATGCTGAATTTAGCTTTTTACTAAGAAAGTCACGTGAAAATTTTCTCGCTGGTGAAGGTGAAAAGTTGTATGTTTTACACGAGACCAAAATTTTGTTCTGCCTCGTTCCTTTAAATCACTCACTGTGCTCAGTAGTCTATATTAGAATCACTCGCTACGCTCGTGATTCAATTCTAGACTACTTCGCTAGTTCGTGATTTAAAGTCGGAACTCACAGCACAAATTGATTTTGGTCACTTGTATAACAAATAACTATTGTCTCATGACAAGTAGCAACATCGGTGCCATTGCGCTAAAGTTGCGGTCGTTAAAACATGAAATTAAGAAAATCATGATGTAATAAAAAATAAAAAGGCCTTATACATTAATTTATAAAAATACTTAACTCTAGCTAGTATAATAGTCCATCTAAATAATTCCTCGCCCGCGACTTAAGGGTTTTTTTTTGTAGAAACTAACATACTTACGATTAGGAGATTTTTCAAATAGGAGATATAATTCAAATAATTCATAATGTCTTCTTTATGCATGCCTCCGACTGCATGTTATTATGCCTTTAATATTTAATCTTGTTTCCATCTTTTCAGTTGACTTGTCTGTTTATGCAGGCGGGTTTTTTAATTTTTGTATTACATTATTGAGACCATGATGAATTTTAGAGTTCTTATAGACTAGACTAAAAATATGACAAAACTTAGCTGCTGAGAGTTTTTAAGCTGGACATCTCCTAAACATTTCCAGCTAGAATCAGTTTTGTTCTGTTACATAAATGAACTCACTTACCGTGCACGACTTTTATATGATCCATTGATTTATGGATCATATAAAAGTCGTGCAATATCTTATGTGATTAATAGCGACTGTCTTTGGCTGCAATTGTTGTTGGCAATCGCGTAAAATAGCTATCCAAATTTTGTAAGGTTCCGTGTTCGGTTGCAGTATTTTTAAACTGTTTTATATAGCTTGCCCCGTTGTTTTTGGGTCAAATGTAGTTATTTTTAGATCAAAAACTAATAAAATCATTGCATTAAGATTGATTAGTTACACAATACTTCAGCCTCTTTCTTACTTCTGTCGCCGCCCCGCGTCTCCGTAAACGAGCACGTAGGTAGCTGTGTATTTATGTATGCAAATCTTCTTTTTTTTTTGGTTCTAATTATTAATTAGACTAAAATCACTGAATTACCACCTTTTTCGCGCACCTTTGATGCCGCCTGGCACTACTTTTCCACCAGCCAAAATGCCTGGCCGTGTTATATTCGATTTAGATACATGATTGGCTTGCTATTATACCACACCAAATCCAGAGCTCTGTAAATTGTATACCTTCAATCGCTTTTTCAGCCCCTTTGTTGCCCAACCACTCCCACCCCCACCACTTTAAATCTGCCTGGTGCCCGGATCTGTTAATAATGATAGTATGGCACACTAACAAGAGGGATTTCGTCGCTCTGTAAATTGTCCACCCATTTCCGGCGCTAGCTCTAATTCCAAACTTTGGCTGACCCTCCGCATTAAATAGACTTATTCCTAGACTGACTAAAGACTTCCATCCAAATCCATAAAAATTGCTGTCTTTCAATATCATTCAAGATCGTGGCCATAGCTCGTTTTTCAGTACCTATATCTTGTTTTGATTAATAGGTAATTTCAGCTAGATTATACGATACTGGCACGGAAATAATGATCGCCAATATTTTATTTACTACGATACTGGTGTTTGTGTTAAAAATAATGTGCACATTTTATTCGATTTGATTTATTTACAATTACAACTTATATTCGAATACATGGTATTTACAATAGGACTAGTAAATTCATCGAAGTAGATCAGGTACTTGATACTAATGATTACATAAACATTAACTTTATCAAACATCATTCCGACAATAATTGCTATCTATGCAACGATTTCTGTATACAATGTTTGCATTCAATGATGCTTCTTAAAAACCAGTTTACCGCTGTATGGCAGAGGAATCGGTCCCGTCGCCCACTTGTGTACCTTCCCGCCTATATATTTCTTGCTGTATATTGTGGCGTAGCGGCCTGGTAATAGAGGCCAGTGTCCGTTGACCGGCACCCATCCTCCGTAGGAATGGGTGTGCGGGTCCCAGGACAAACTCCATGGTCCGAGTATGGTCTTAGAATGGCTGATGCCCGAATGGCCTGGGTTGAATCCGTAGTGCGCTGGAGCGATGGGCGCTAGTGGGGCGACTACGGGCGCGATCACAGGCGCAGCCGTAGCAACTACGGGTGCTACGATTGGAACGACCGCGGGCGCTTTGATCGGCGTAGGATGCACTCCTGGCCCGATCTTCTTTACGACAGCGTTGAACCCGTGCAGCTTGTCCGCCGAGTAGTCTACCACTCTTAAACTGCCATCAGGCTCCACTAAGGAATAGGACCCTTTGACCACATCGCCGTGCCTCGTCTCCCATTGAGCTTTGTTGTCATGCGTGTGAGGTGAATTCACAGCATAATTGAATGCATAGTTTGGGTAGTCCTGAAATAAAAGAAGATTATTTTTAATATCCACAAGTGGCCGTAGTTAAAGGTCATAACGCACTCGCGCGGCTCGGAGCGACGCGGCCAAATATTTTGTATGCAAACCGCATTATAGCAGCGCCGCGTACGCGCCGCTATAATACAGTTTGCAACATTGCAACTAGAAATAGCATTTGGCCGCTGAAGTGCGTTTTGATCCTTAAGGTGGTACCCTGAGCGAAAGTGGCGCCGCGGTGAATTGTATTTAATATTATAATTCTAATACATAATTTTAAAAATGTTTATCGTGGAGATTTTAGGGCCCACAGTCTAGTATTTTTAGACGGTATCGTTACATTCCCTCGTAATCACTGCTAGAAGTAGATAGAAAAACTGCTAAAAGTGGCCGTTTTTGCCACATTTGCTATCTACTTCTACGAATGACTACGAGGGCATGTAGTGATACCTTCTAAAAATACTGGACCATGGGCCCTGAAATCTCTACGATAAACATTATTAAAATCTTTTTCTATTAATAACTTATTAAATAAAAACCTCTGAGGGCGCCACTTTCGGTCATACAACCGCCTTAAGGTATTTTTATACTCACTAGATTTGTAACGATCGGCACTTTATGAACGAAAGTACTTGACACTGACGCTGTCGCTAGCGCCAACGCACAAGTGATCTGGAAAAGGGTAATATTAATTATTTGTTTAGATTAAAAAATATATATGGTGTATCGTGTTTCACAAGCGCTTGTACTGAATTTACACTTCTTGAAGTTAAAGTTCTTGACAGAAAAACTTTGGGTAGTTGCAGTACGGCTTTCAAGCAATCCAGGCTGTATTCCATTTGTATCCATTAGTAATAAATCCAATTACCATAAATGTTCTGTCCATGGTATCCATCAGCGGGCTGTCCAAGCACGTAATGTAGAGCTATGAGTCCAGTAAGCCTTTATATGCCGTACCTCAACACTGAAGACGGGTGTAACCTGTTCTGAACTGTGGAGTTATGCGACCTAAGTATTCGAGTATTTCGGGAATGTTATCGATTACATCGGTTCGATTAACTCGGTAAAAACATAATTTAATTATTTGTACTGTGATTCATAGGTGTCCGTGTGATTACAGAATAAGAATGTATGATTATGACTTAAGGCGAGGCCAGTTCACGATCTGATGAAAAGTCTGATTTTTGAACTTCCAATGTGAAGAACTGATGTAAAATTCTACTTCACAAAAATTACTGTAGACTGTAAAAGAAACAAAGAAGCAAATTAACCGAACAGAATATTGAAAAATGGCATGGTAACTCTGTAAAAAAAGCCTGAATGACACCATAAAAACTTATAAAACTAAATTTCAAATCGTCAGATTTCGTAATTTTCAACGACAGTGATATGATTTTTTATGCAAAAAGGATAGCTTTTTTATCGATCTAACACAGTAACCGAGTACATTTTCAATAAATGATCCAGTATTTCAGAAATCAATAAAAATGTACTAAAATTCGTCAAATTTCTGACGGAGCGTCAATTAAAGTTATGCAATATTTAACCTTATTCTAAAGACATAGTGAAAGAGTAAATTTCGTGAACTAGCCTCGCCTTAAATAATTATCTCAATTCGTAGCCTTTTAACATCCCCTACGTACAATCGCGTTAGTTTTTTTTGTTGGAGGTTATCAGGTATCAGTGTTTCTGCCTGCAGAAATTTCCATTATTATTTGCCACTAGCTTTTGCCCGCGACTTCGTCCTTCGAACCTTTAACCAGCATAAATAAGTAGTATTCTATGTTTTAATTTCATCAAAATCAGATAAACAGTTTTTTCGTGATTAGGCGGATCCCCACCAAGCGTGCTGCCCCCCTTTTTCCTCTCCTCTCTCCCTCCCATTTTCCTCTCCCCCTCCCCTCACCCCCTCTCACCCTACCTGGGAGTGATGGCAATATATTGTAGTTTTAGCATCCAATATAAGGGACTACCGCCAAGTAACCCAGTTGTTTTCTCTGATTTCCTTCACACAAGTTATGTGAATAATACTTGAATATAATTATGTTAAATGTTATTAAGAAACGCTCTGACCCCTACGCTTTCTTAAATATGTAATTTAATATTCCCGTCATTCACATCAACTTATGTATACGAATCAGATTTCAAATGATCAACTACTATTTCAGGTTTCATTTTAATAAAACAAGGTAATTAACCACATAGTGGTATTTGCTATATTTGTGCTCATTTCTTCTTAATAACGAGTATTTACATAAATATTAAAGATACTTTAAATGGTAACAAGTATGCGGCACGTTCCTTATGATTCGTTCTTTACAACGAAATTTAATTGTCATGGCAGTTTACGTAGCGGCGTTAGCAGGTACGTCAGGCGATTTCAGGAGGTATCATTTTGTTTTCTTTTCCTAGTGTTTGTAGCCATGGTCGTAGCCTAGACCGCCTAGGTATCCGTAGTCGCTGTACCCATATGAGGGAAGCAGAGGTTCTTTGTTGAGCAACCCGTAGCCGATCTCTTCCAAGTAGCCTCCCTTCAGACCGCCGTAGCCTCCCTTTATGCCGTCGTAGCCTCCAAGATTCGAGATGATTGGTCCCGGGTAAGGTGCGCTAAAGATTGGAGCGGATTTGATAATCGGAGCGGGGTAGTAGGGCTCTATTGGTGCCTTATAAATAGGTACTTTCAGAATCGGTGCGGGTGCAATCGGCGCAGAGAGGATCGGGGCGATGGGAGCTTTCAAAACTGGAGACGCTTCTTTGTAGAGATTAGCGGATGATACCGCACCGCCTAAGTAGGGCCCAGAGATGAGCGGAGCGGATGCAAGCCCGCTGTACTTCGCGACCGACCCGATGTTGATTGGAGCGATCGGTCCGTGGCCCTCCAGTACTGGTATGGGCGCTTTGTATATGGGTTCCGCTTTTATTACAGTCGGGTGGTGATTTGGGCCAATTCGCTTCACGACGGCGTTGAAACCGGATTTATCGTCCGCCCAATATTCCACCACTCGGAGGCTGCCATCAGGCTCCACCAAGGAGTAGGCGCCTGTTGGAATTTAAATCGTTCATCAGTATACAGTCATACCTTGTACTATTATCTATTCTGTGGTCATACATGTTGGTATCGTATTGTGAGAAGATACAATGGGGCTGTCGTATTCGTATGGATAAAGCCCCAAAATAAATAAAGAGAGAAAAATAAACATAAAGTAAATTCAGTAGTATTCATTTTTGCTTTACCTTTGACAACATCTCCGTCTCTCTTTTCCCATTGTGCTTTATTGTCACCGGTGTGGGGATCTTTTACTGCGTATTCGAACGCATATTTCGGATACGACTGTAACAAGAAAATTATTGTATTATGAATATGTTGCACTTCTAAATATCCGTTGTTAATGAATTTATGTTATTTTGTTGAAAAAATAAAGATATAGTTAGGCGCTTACATAATAGTCAGCAGATGCATGTCCTGGTGCATAAACTAGGCCACCTAGACCACCTAGGCCACCTAGACCGTCTGCTCTAGAAGATGCCGTGAAGGCTAAAAGACACGTTATCTGCAAGAAAAAAAGCACTTCACTCACATAGAATATAGAAAGTGGATCGGGTGCTAAAACACTTATGACACGCAGTTGATTAGATAGGTCACTTTTCTTGCTTCCAAATTACTATTATTTATTCATTTGTGACGAAACCACTTTAAAGTAGTTCAATATTATGTATCGATTTATTAGAAACTGTTTTTAAACCTAATATTTAATATCTACTTTCTTGAATAAAAATATTTCAAACCGACCGCTAGAAAACTGTTCATGTTGGCGGATACGCACTAACCGCTACTTGTCAAAATTGCACTGATCGTTCTCAAACGAGCTAACCTAATATATATGGTTGCTTAAGACCTTCGCGTCCTGGCACGCCGGATGTAGACTGTTTCACGAGCGGCTAACTGCACCAACATGCGCTGGGGTTGCATCAGCCTTCCTCATTTTCATAGAACAGCCTTCGGTTGGTGAAAATGCACTCAAATATGCATCGAGAACTCGGCGAGTCGGACGCACCGGCGTCAAATGCAATTACCGCCTAATGATGTGTTATCGTTATGAGCTAATAGATATTCGCTTTGCCGACGCACTTGGATGTATAAGCACCTGATTTGCATCTTGCAAAATTGGTTATTTACTTAAATTGTTGCGGAATATCTTTGGCGCAACCGAATGTGCTCGGAAACAATGACATCGTTATCCTTTATTGCTCAGCAAGTGAAAAAAGTGTTGATGTTATTGCTAACGTTTCGATCGCGATGCGTGTCTTGACGCAACGACTTAATGTGACGTTTTGCTCCAGTTGCTCGGCGTCCAAGCGGTGCTTCGTGTCCAAGCGGCCCTATGTCGGTCAATGGAATCCCCGCTAATTATATTATTGTATAACACTTGATGTGTTGTAATACTATGAACTTGATATTTGTATTTGTACTTAAAATTGTTTTATTAGACCTAATTAGCTTCACCCATATTAGACGCTAGAACCAGGCGTTACCCTATCTTTTCATTAATTTCAAATATTTCACATAGAATTGTCGAGAAAGAAAAAATATCAAGGCGCTTTTAGAATCTACCAGTTTTGGTATGGTATTGCAGTATAGATAAGAATTGAAACGCCTTTGTGGTCTAGTTGTTCGCTCACTCGTGTAAGACGCTGGGGTCCCGGGTTTGATTCCCAGGAGGGGTACATTTGTAATCGGTTTGGTTGGTGTGGTGGTTTCAAGTTCGCTTGGCTAGCTACCACCATCTACCTAAGTCTGACGCTATAACAATAAAAAAAAAATTGTGTTCCGTAGCTAGAGGAAAGATAGCCAATAGCCAATTCCTCAGTGGTGAGGATTCCGGGTGTAGTGCACTCACACTTTCGGTCACTTAACATCAGGTGAGGTGAAGGTCAAGCACTGTCCCATTGTGGGTAAAAAAAGTATCTAAACGAAGTTAGTGCCAAAGCACTTAGCTTAGGATATCGAATGTTTTGTTAACAATCTAAATAATAACCTCTTTGCAGGCATACAGCTGCCTCCCGGCGACCGTGTTAGCATCAAACGTAGAAAGCGTCTGGTCCCGTGGCGGCAGTTCGCCGTCGCAAACGCAGTTGTCGCGAGCGCTGTGGCTGTGGTGCGGGGCGCTGGGCGCGAGGGTCTGGCTGCCGTTGCTGCCACGAGATGCGACCAGGCACCCAGACACGTCGCGACACACCTTCATGGCTAAGAGAATCATGCTGCCCTTCCACCTAGACATATACCCATTGAGTGAGTGTCTGCGCTCGTTTATTAACCCACGACGCAAAGAGAAAGGGGTGTTATAAGTTTAACGTGTCTGTGTATCTGTCTGTGGTATCGTAGCTCCTAAACGGATGAACCGATTTTCGTTTAGTTTTTTTTATGTCATAGATAATTATATCCCGAGTGTTCTTAGCTATGTTTCATGAAAATCTGTTCAGCCATTTGAAGGTCATTAGCTCTTTTCTAGTTGATGAGGGGATCTGACTCAATGATATTGGAAGTATATGGTAGGGTGACCATGACCTGATCAGCCGGTTGAAGATCATCAGCTCTTTAATAGTTGATGAGGGAATCCGACTACCTTCCATTCCATATGTCCTATCAATTCGAAATTTGGTACCGTGTTACTTCAATGAGATTGAAGGTAACCATGACCTGATCAGCCGTTTGTCGGGGGGTTTTTAAATTTTTGTTATTATTAAGGGCTATTTATATGGTCGATTTTAATCACCTGCGACGACTATATAGTCACCTAGCAAGTCGCTTCCAAAATTGAATCGCAGGTGATGGCGTCGCTGTCGTCTATGTAGTTGCTGGCGTAACCTAGGCAACAATATGTAATACCGTAGTTCCAGTTTTGGCCACTGGATCAGATAATAGGGATGATGACTAATGAATAAAATAACGAAATACTAATAAAAATCGTAAACATATTAAACTTTTAGAGTAGCTTGTATACCTCTTGGTTTTATATATTGCATATTATTTATTTTATGACCCTTCAAAGTTGGGTGGACAAGTCCATTTAAAAAGTATAAAATTTATTAAAATAAATGATACCTTTAATTAGTCCGTAAAATGTATAGCAAATTTGTTTAAGAAACTATTTTGATAAACACAATATTTAATATAGCTGCCGAACAAATTTCCTACGCGTTGCATACAAACTAGCAAGGCGTGACGTCATCACTTAGTAGCCTCACGCTTAGTATGGAGCGTTTTTGGGCATTTGTCCATTTGTGTGATTTCACACTGTGATATCTCGGGCAGTTTTCATGTTAGCGACTTAATTCTTTTACCAATGTTTCTTTTTTTGAGAGGTAATTTATGTAACATAAAATAAAAAAAATAGTCATCATGCCTATTTGGTTCAGTCACCTGCGGCCTAGGCCGAATTTTGCCATTTACACGGGCGATTTTCGCCGTGCGTCGAAAGTTGTGCGGCTTCAGTCACTCATCCATCACCATTAGGGGTGTGTTTCAAAGATATAATTTTTATCTCGTTCTATGGCTACCTACGTCGCATGCATAACGCTGAGCACAAGGGTCTGGCTGCATTCCATCTTAATAGTAATTTATTTTTCTCACTTATGCTCTGAAATCTTATCATTCCATTTGAAAAAGGAATGCGGGGCGTTCCACATTTCCGAGGGGGTCTGGTTCATCACATTCTAAATTAAAAATTCAGGCCAGGAATGAATTTCAATACTTACTTCCCGCACCAGCACCAGTGCGGGAAGTAGGTACAGTGCGAAGATGATCTGGGTGGTCTGCGGCAACTTCTTTTTTTTGTTTAAGCTGTTCACAAAAACAAAAAAAGCAAAGGCACATTTGCACCATACAGCCATAACTTTAGTTCCTTTTTTCTGGCACGCAAGCCAACGACAAGACAGTTAATATTATAAAGGTAAAATTATTTAATAGGTACCTACTATAATAACGATACAATAAAAAAAATGGTGCGCACAGAGTATATTACTATAAGAATAAATAAATATTACATTGTATTGTACCAGATTTATCAGAGACAAATCCTCTAAGTAATCTTGAATTATGTACAGCGCCATCTACCGCCGAGAAGCGAAATGAGATGGGTTTTTGCTTCTCGGCGGTAGATGGCGCTGCACGTAATTCAAGATTACTCAGAGGATTTGTCTATGATAAATCTCATTTTTAATATTAATTAAATTTAATTAAGTTTCAATTGAAAAGTTTTTTATTTCCTCGCATTTCTTGAGAAAAGCACTATACAAGCCTTGTTCTGGAAGCTACTTGCATTACCTCGAATGATTAAAGCCCTCGCCTGCGGCTCGGGCTTCAAACCATCCTCGACAATGCAATCGCTAGCTTCCCGTTCACGGCTGTAATGTACTAATGGTTTTCTATCTAATCCGCATTTATTTTCACAGCAATTTTATTCGACGACGCGATCCTTCTGGGCGCTGAAAATGACACGACTCTGTACTCATCAGATACAAATTCGGTGTTCTCGCTACCGTTCTGCGTTGTCAATAAAACTGTAAGTACTATAAAACTATATACAGGGTGTAACAAGACCTTCAACGAAGCCGAGGTCTACGTATTCTGCCCATCATCAGGACCATTTCTGTTCAAAATTATTACTGGGAAACCATTTTGATTTTGGTGTTAAAAAAGCATTACCACGCAATGTGACGCGTACAACAGGTCGCGCCTGCGAGTGTGTGCTACACAGCTGCGTGCGGCCGAGTTGAAAGGCAGCGTTTATGTGCGTGCTCATGAGATACATCGAGTGACGACGTTTTGAAGCCATTGTTTGTGAAATACTTCAAATTTTGATAATGATTCTTTAGTCAAAAAATAGAAAATGACGAATAAAATAAAATTTCATAAAATTTTTGAAAAAAAACTTTTGACTTTGACCTTCAATAACTTCGTAACTATTGGTTTCCCAGGTATAGTCTAAAAGACAAAAATGATCCTGATGATGGGCGAAATACATGGACTTCGGCTTCGTTGAAGGTCTTTTTACACCCGTTATATAACATATAATTTTTTCCCCCCTAGTTTCTTCTTAAATGTAAAATATCCATATTGTAAAAAATACTAAATGCCTGTTTCACAGTTCTCGTTTTGCTACTAACTTCAAGTTTAATTAAAAATGGAACCAAAACACAATACATTATAGTACTAAACATACAGAAGCCCATCCGCGCGAGGACAATCTAATAATAAGCTACTCTCGCTGCACGGCAATAAAGTACAATTTCAAATTGCTCAGCACTGCGTGCCTAATTATTGTATGCACCTTCTTTTTCTGTCGCATTAGTCGCGTAGCTCTGTCTCAACCGACACACGACATCCCTCGTGCGCTGGCTCGACTGAGTGAGCAGTAGGCTAATATAAAAGTTTAAGGCCTTAAGGTGGGTCAAATACCAATATTCAATTCAAATTATTGAAAGATTACGCGCGTGAAGTTATCATGGAAAAAATATATAATGTACTTGAAATAATACACAATAGATTCAATTGAAAGCATTTATAAAAATGATGATGACCTTTGATGTAAAAAAATATTCCGTGGACCCTGCTTCCGGTCTTATTTGCAAAATTTCTCGGAAACAGAACATTCGTTTATGTTAAAACCAACCATAAAAATCGGCGATGTTAATACCTTTAATCTTAATTGAACAGTTTTTTTAACTAACTTGAAAGCGAAGAAAAGTAATAAAAACATGTAAAAATTGAGAATTCGGTGCTAGTTCTCAACGCAACCGCCGCGTTGGATCGCGCACTGATTTGAACCCAAAGTGAGTAGAGTTACGTTCGATTACACTCCATCACGGATCGACCCGCTCGGATTGACCCACCTTAAGGCCTTAAGCGCGGAGTGAGCCTGCTCAAGGTTACTTGATTCGCCAACTAATTGGTCACAGAGTCAAGTGTACCTGCATCAAATTCTGCGGCAACTCCTCCGTCGCAACCTGGGCTACCACGCGTGGGAGATCGCTCGCTCGTGCGCGGAGCTGCCGTACTTCCCGCACTCGTTGGAGCTGTTGCTGCACGAGGTGTTGGAGGAAGAGGCTACCAGCAAGGAGCCCATACCGGACGCGCAGTTGCCCAGCGTCATTGAGTTTGTGCACGAGTTCCCCGTCTATCTGCAGGTAGATATCTCCGTCGATTATAGGCTAGCCTTTTCGCACTGCCTAGAGCTACATCATGAAGAGTTAGAGGAAGTTTTATTTTATTATTTTCTTTTTTTTTGGAGAGCTTACAATATCAATTGCAAGTTAACTATAGAAATAAATACTTAAAAGCTAATGACAAGCTTCCACAAATAAAAGCTATGTAGTGCACAATACTTAGACTTAAAGCTAAATAAGCATTAAGGCTCCGTTACGCGAAATCACTTGTCTCTGTCTTTTTCTTTACGTGTAAAGAGTATGGAAAATAATCTTACTTCTGCACTTTTTCGATGTTTTTCGTTGTTTTATCATCATAATTTTTAGCACAATTATCTTTCTTAAAAAAAAGTTATTGGAGCAACTGCACAGTACGTTAAAGTGTATTTTGATGTCGAATTCAATACGTTTCCGCTATTATTTACGCCAAAAATATGGCCCGCGACAAGCGCTTTTGATGATATTCTGTTTTTTTTTTACAATCATCTGTGAGGTTTATACGCAATTTAATACTTGTAGGTACTAGATAATCTCTTTAGCTTGTCGTTTGTTTTTTTTGTGGCTACAACTTTACGTTTTTTATATAAAAATATGGCCCGCGCAAACTATGTTTTCCTATTATGGCCCCTTAATTAGCTAAAACATAATGAAACATTAAGTTTTAAAAATCAGTGTTAACGGTCATTAAACTATTGACGTGTCGTATTGCGCTACAAAACAGATCCAATTGGTGGTCCAATTGGTGGTCCGACCTCCGTGGTCGAGTGGTTTGCACGCCGGTTTTCAAGGCGTCACCATCTCTTGAGGTCCCGGGTTCGATCCCCGGCTGGGTCAATGTAGAAAATTAACTTTTCAATATTGTCTCAGGTCTGGGTGTTTGTGATACCACCGTTGTCTCTGATTTCCATAACACAAGTGCTTTAGCTACTTACTTTGGAATCGGAGCAATGTATGTGATGTTGTCAAATATTTATTTATATTTATTTATTTATTTATTTATTATTAAGTAACTCACAATTCATTTTGTTCAAAAATTTGAGTGAACCAACTAGACATCTGTTTGCTCTGTAATTGGTTCATCTAACTGTAAAGGGAATACGAAGCAAAATATGTCTCTGACGTAGATTTGGGGCTGGACTTTTCAAATTGATTTTACTTAATATTTCCGGACTATCTTACCTTGAGCCAAATTCATTAGGAAGCTAATGCAAGAGTAAAAGGTACAAACGATAACAGCGTTGTCCATAGTCCCAACAAAGGGAACGTGTCCTTTGGAGTTTTTTCATCACTTAATGTTGGTATCAGTTATAATGAATGTTTCATCAACCTTAATTTAATTTCACCAAATGTCTACAGACAGTAGTGCAATGCGCGAGGAAGACCGAAATAGCCCTGTGGGCGTACCTATTCTCCGCGGCCGGGAAGCCCAAGGAGCTCTTCCAGGAATGCCTCCAGAAGAAGATGCTCGATACCGCAGCCTCCTACCTCATCATATTGCAGGTGACTACTTTGAGAGAGAGAGAGGGAGAGAAATTACTTATTCACACCAAAGACCACACAAAATGTACAGACGACAAAGTTAAGTAATGAAAACAAGACAATAATTTTTATTTTATTTTATTACAATTATTCGGAAGACCAACAGCTAAACTTAATACAGTAGGTAAACAATATAGGTAAGTAGGTACACAAAACATTAAAAGTATTATATTAATCTCTTTGGGTCTAGTATTATATTAATCTGTGGTCAAAAGGTTCTGCCTCAGCAAGATGTTGCCAACTATATGCAGTTAATATAATACAAAAAAAATATAGGTAAGTACTAAAAAAAATTCGACTCGTTACCAGATCATTTTCTCAGGTAGGAATCGAACCCGCGAAGCTTAGCCCGGTCCAATGCTCTTCCAACTGAGCTACCGAATCACTCAAAATTAATAATTATATGCGGTTTAGTTAGTTATATACGTATATATGACTTAACGTTCTTATTTGCTAATTACAGCTTACAAAGGTACAACTTTTTCTGGTTTTATGTAGCTTTAGTATAAGGGTTGAACCCCACTTGTCAGCGATATGCTTTCTTGCAAATGACCACCCTTACTGATACTGATAGAAGAGGGCAGAGCCTGAAAAAACATTATTCCGTTGTGACAAGTGGGGTTCAACCCTTATGTTGAATAGGTTCATCTATATTCTTTATGAATTTGTAGCTTTTGACACTATTAATTATAAAATCCTTTGGAAAAAGTTAAGAAACACCGCTGTGTCAAAAATATTGTCAATCTGTTGGAGTACTGGTACGGTAACCAGGCAAACGTAGTTAGGTGGGGTAAAGAGTACTCGAGCCCCTATAAACTTGAACGCGGAGTGAGACAGGGTGGACTTACGTCCCCAATCCTGTTTAAGTTATATATTTTCGAGCAACTGTATTGAATAGAATATTACCGGAAGTATTCCTGAAATATTCCAAAATTTCGTAAAAAAATCGAAGTTTTCACCAATAGCCTTTGTCCATTAGCCATTTTTTTGCCTGCTGGGGCATAGGCCTTCCTTATGGGTGGTAAGGAGGATGGGCCATAACCCACCACGCGGGCCCAATGCGGATTGGTGGGTGTTAACGACTGCAAATGCAGCCGGGACCAACGGCCTAACGTGCCTTCCGAAGCACGGAGGAGCTCGAGATAATTAATTTTTGGTCACCCATCCCATGACCGACCCTTGCGAACGTTGCATAACCACCGCAATCGCTTGGCCAGGCGCTAAACTACTGCGCCACCGAGCTCCACCCAATAAATAGCCTTAATGTGCCTTATTTTTTATCTGGTTTGTTAGAACCTGGAGAGTTCCGCAGTAAGCAGACAGCTGGCAACCCAACTGCTGGACACCGCTCTGCAGCAGGAGCGCTGGGACCTCGCCCGCGACCTGGTGCGCTTCCTCAGGGCCATAGGTACTGATTGTGATAAGCTAAGCAGTTCATTTAAGGCTCGGTTATGTGGAAACATTTGTCTCTGTCTTTTTCTTTACGTGTAAAGAGTATGGAAAATAACCTCACTTTCTGCACTTTTATTTTATTTTATTTATTTTAGGAAGGTTTACAGCTTTATAGGCATATAAAAACATTATTAATTACTCGAAGCCAATTACAAACCTCCACATATACATATCAATAGTATCCTATATATAAAGTAAAATGCATTATGCACAAAAAAGTACAAATTTCCACTAAAAATAAAAATTTAACCAAAAAGACAACCAGTGACGTTAGAAAAAATAATAAAAACAAAAAGTAATATGTTGCTATTGTTATTACACAATTAAGGTTGAGCACCCACACAGAATTGCTGCCGAAAGTAATGCAAGTTTACAGTTCGCCTGATAGTCGCCGGGCTTGTCATAAATAAGTCGAAGTCATGTTCGCTACTATACCTATTATAAGTTTCGCAGCCACGCAACATAAAAGTGTTATGACGGTAGTTTGTGTGGGCTGATGGTAAATGAAGCAATGGACGCCGACGAAGACCAAGAGTGTTAGTGCGAAAACCAATCTTAGATAATAAGTCCGGGCAATCAATGGCGCCATTAACAAGTTTAGATATAAAACAAACGTCATTTACTTCACGGCGAATTTGAAGAGGTAGAAAGTGATATCGCTTACAGCGGTGCTCGTAACTCTCAGAATATTGCCCGGCCTTATAATCCAGAAATCGCAAAAACCGTTTTTGGATTTTCTCCAGGCGCGTAATGTATATGTTATACATCGGGTTCCACACCTGCGAAGCGTACTCTAGATGGCTGCGTACGAAGGCACAATACAGAACTTTGATTACCTTTAAAGATTTTAGGTCACTGGACATTCTCATTACAAAACCTAGAGCCTTGGAAGCCCTTTTAGCAATGTGGTCAATGTGATCGTTAAAAATTAATTTAGAATCATGTGTCACACCTACCTGTTTTTCGACGTTTTTCATAATTATCTTTAACACAATTATCTTTCTTGAATAAAAGTTATTGGAGCTACTGCACAGTACGTTAAAGTGTATTTTGATATAGAATTCAATACGTTTACGCTATTATTTACGCCAAAAATATGAACCTACGCAAGCGCTTTTGATGATATTCTGATTTTTTTACAATCATTTTGTGAGGTTTAATACGCAATTTAATACTTGTAGCTACTAGAGAATCCCTTTAGCTTGTCGTATGTTTTTTTTTGTGGCTACAACTTTACGTTTTCTATATAAAAATATGACCCCCGCAAACTATGTTCTCCTACAATGGACCCTCAAAGCAACACAACCTTAACATAGTCAGAAGAGATGAGAGTACGCCATAGAAAGAGATGTAACTTCTAGGTAAATATAACTATGGGGAAGAGAGCGCTGGTGCGACCTAAATTACGCTTTATTGTGTCGAAGTAAGAGCAACTCTTACTTGTTTATTTGATCTTGCGAAGTGGCCCTTCTGTACTTGTTCTATTATGTATTCTGTGACTACACTATAAAGTTAATATACCTAACGGAATAGAGGAACAAACTGCTGAGCAAGCGAGATGTCACTAATTAGCAACACTGTGTGATAAAGCGAGATGCGCGATGCGACACGTGATAGAACTCTTTTTCGCGACAATTTGTCTGCACTATCGGCACGGCACATATAGATTTTAATGTCAATAGTGACAAGATGTTCATCACTGACACTATACATAAACATTTTTACACACACAAATGTAGTAAAATTTTGGTTTCGTTTGACAGCTCATGTTTGTTCCTCTATTCCGCTAGGTATATTAACTTTATGGACTACACTCGAAATTCTCTCTATTTATCATTCAATCAATGCAATTAAGCAAGAGACTTATCGTTTATGGTATTATGGTAGATATTATTTTATCAGATCTCTATTCTGTCTGGAAATGATATCTTAAATTAAAACTCAGTTACTTTATACAATGAAATGAAAATAGTTTATTTCACACACTATAACAATGCATACAATAACACACATGCAAATAAAAATAGAAATTAAACACTTATTTACTAGGTACTTTAGAATTGTGAGCAGTGCTACAGTGGAGAAAAGGTCCCCGGCTCAGCATATGTTACGGCGTTGATGTTGGTGCCATAACGCTGTTTTTCAGACGGAGGCTATAATACACACACAATACAAACACACACGACAACGTACACACACATACACACTATCAGAGTCGCACATTTTTATTTTCACCACTTCTAAATTCTTCTCTCATGAGCTGCTTGATACAGGATGCTTATTATCTAATTTCAAAATCTATCGCAATCGCTTTCAGGATGTGATACATTGATGCTTCTTTTTGGCACAAATAAAAACTTACCAATGAAAATGCAGCAAATTGTGTCACACCCATGTGAAAATGAAAGAAAAATGATGAAAATGAAAGCGATTGCGATAGATTTTGAAAATTAGACAATAAGTACCCAGGTTATTAAATGCAATTATTTTTCAGTTATTGAAGAAGTAAACAGTTTACTAAGAAATCATTAGTTTTGCCACTAAAAGGAAGTATAATCTAAACTCACGTCCGGTTCAGCACTAATTGCTTAGTCGGACTAATAAACTAATATTTACCTACATAGGTGAATAATTGCAAGTTGCGATTAGTCTATTGATTGATCAATCGATATTTTGTATGATTGTTTTAATAGGGTAGATTCCGAAAGTCATTGGATTTTGGACTTTATCTGTTTGTCCTGGTTTCAATTAATTACTTGACCTAAGTAAAGTAAAAGTACTCTAGTAAAGTTTTTGTATCTTTATCTCTGATGTAATTTGTAAACTAAATAACCACATAAGAGCCGCAGAACGGACATTTTTGACCGATTCACTCCGCGTGTGCTCTTTATAACTTAGAAAATTAAGTTGAACTTTGCACTATTTTAATAAACTGACAAGTTGTTTACGATAACGCTCTTTGTAATAAAGATCATCCACGGACTCGATCGAACAAAAAAGTCCGTCTCTTCTGCGTAGGCTCTGTTTTATAGTGAAGATCTCCTTGCGCTAAACAAAACTTGGCTCCATCCAGCGAACTAAAATCTATACAAAAAGCATTCCGCTCAAAAAATAGCACCACACAAAAGTTACAACCAACTGGGCGAAGTTAAAAATGCTGGCATTTAGTAATGTAAAAGCTACTGAACACTGATTTTCTATACTTAAACAATTTTTTTTTTTAAATATTTATGATACGTTATCGCTGCATCTTTTTGCCTTTGCGTCTTTTCCACCATTTGACTACACAGGACGTCATTTCTTATAAACTCTCTCTTTTCTTTAAAATACAAACTGCAATTATTGTAAAGAACGCTCACGTCTGTCACCGGGAGCTAAATGCTGTGCGAGTTGTAATTTTTTACTCCGTGGTGCCATTTTTAAGCAATATTCTATAGATATTAGTACGCTGGCTCTATCTATAGTGTAGGTATGATTTAGACAAGATTTAGACAAATAATTAGTGTGATAGTCGAGTATGTGATTGATGAAATCTGGATTGTCGCGTGTCTATGACAGATCCGAATGACGTAGATTCACCGCGGAACTCCGTGAACGTGCAGGCGAAGTACGGGCAGATTGCGCAGTCGCAAGCCGTCAGCCCCAACGCGGAGGACCTCTCCGTCATACTAGGGAACATGCAGGTATGACATTACTTTGACTATAATTAATAAGTGAGGAAAACATGTGGAGTCAAATTGAGTGATAGAGTGAGCAATGTTGTGATTCGTGAAAGGTGTGATCTGAAAGATGATATAGTGACAAGAATTGAGAAAGGAATGCTCCGGTGGTTTGGTCACTTAGAGAGGATGAATGAAAGGCAAATCACGAAAGAGATATATTGTGCGAATGTGAAAGGAACGATTGTACAAGGGCGTCCCAGAAAAACCTACGCGGAGCAAATAGAGGTTTTAATAAAAAAGGCTGGTGTACGCGCAGTGACAAAAACCGCAGGCCATGTATGAAAAGATTGCTGGATGTGAATGAAGCGAAAGAAGTGTGCAAGGATCGTAGCAGGTGGCGATCCATGGTCTCTGCCTACCCCCATGGGAAACAGGCGTGAGTGTATGTATGTAATATTATAAGCGAACTAAAGTAACCGACATCGCTCGAAGGAGTGCTCATCTAAAGTGGCAGTGGGCTGGACTCTTAGCGAGAAGAACCGATGGCCGTTGGGGCGGTTCTTGAATGGCTCGCGCGCACCGGACGACGCTCCGTGGGTAGCCCCCCGACAAGGTGGACCGACGTGGGGGTGAAGGTCTCGGGGCGCCGCTGGGGGCGGGCCAAGCGGGACCGAGCGTCGGGGAGATCCGCGGGGGAGGCCTATACCCAGCAGCGGGTGTCGTGCGGCTGATATGATGATGATGAAGTAATATGATATAACTAACTATCCTTCCATCCATCCATCAGCCATTTTTGATGTCCCCACTGCTGGGGCACAGGCCTTCCTTATGGGTGGTAAGGAGGACGGGCCATAACCCACCACGCGGGCCCAATGCGGATTAGTGTGTGTTAACGACTGCAAATGCAGCCGGGACCAACGGCTTAACGTGCTTTTCGAAGCACGGAGGAGCTCGAGACAATACATTTTTGGTCACACATCCCGTGACCGACCCTTGCGAACGTTGCTTAACTTTCGCAATCGCTGGGCCAGGCGCTAAACCACTGCGCCACCGAGCTCCACATCTAACTATCCTTACTTATGTTATAAATGCGAAAGTCCGTTTGTTTATTTGTTACGCCTTCACGTCTTAATTACTGAACCAATCATCATGAAATTTTACATACACGTTGTCGGGGGTACAGAGAATGACATAGGGTACCTTTCATCCAGAAAAAAGATATTGTTCCCAAAGGACAGCATAAAAACTTTCCATGCAGACGAAGTCCGAAGATATCTAGAAGATTTGATATTGAACAGCTGTCAGGCGGTCGCGGGCGCAGCTTCAGCACGACCGTGTCACCGCGCGAGCCGTCGCCTCCCGCGCACTCCACGCACGCCGCGCACGCAGCACACGCGACGCACGCGGCACACGCGACGCACGCAGCGCCCTCCGCCCCCGCCCCACCAGTGAGGGCCACCGCCGCTGTTAAGAGGAAAAAGTCTGTCCCTGCGCGCTCAGAGAGGTTGGTCCTTTGGTTTCTATTCGATGTTTGATTGATTATTAGCGTAGAAATACTGACGCTCTCACATGCTGGAAGAAGATGAATAGGATCTGGGCTATCACGCTAATTCTGAACGATAAAACCAAAGCCGTTACGTTGTCATTTAGGTTAAATTTACCTAAAAATTGGTTTGGCTTTAGAATTCAAATTTAAATTGTCCAAGATTGGTATCTCTCTGGCTATATAGGTATAGCTATCAACAATTTTAACAACACCAAAGCGAGTAAACCAAATCGGTACTATATCAATTTCGTTTACAGAAAAATAAAAGTTTCATTTACAGAAAAATCTGTAAACGAAACTAATATATAGGTAGTAACGATTTGGTTATATCGTTGAAAATTAGCGCGGTTGGGCTCCTGTTTTGCTCTTGTTTGTGATTGTGCCCGCGCATAATGCACGCAACGCATGCGTCGCACGGTGATCGTTGATTTTCTTTCATTGCTTATTTACGTCTAAGCTAAATTAATGTTAGTGAGTTTTGACTTGTATCAATTTTGACCGTAGTGTTGATTATGTTTATCAATTTTAACTCAATATACTTTTGATCCTTGATGATAGATTTAGTAATGGGGTTTCAGATTTGTCGGCGTGGTAAATGAAACATGACCTTGGTCGTTTATTGTTCACATTTTCAGACACCACAATTTACATAAAAAAAACTGTTATACTTAATACATGCAGAAAGTGCGTGGAGCGTGAGTTACATTTTTCACAAGGGGTCGATCACAGACTAAGAAAACCAAAACGTCAAGTGTCAAAGTAGGTAATTTAGTATGAAAATACTAAACAAATGGTATTATAGGTCTGTTTAACTGTATTACTTTCTCTTAAAATTGTATATGATTGTTTGTCACTTTCATAGACTTGTAGCAGTGGTAATATTATCCTCTGAGCGGTCGGTAAATGTGGAAGAGGTGAATATGCGCATTATTAGCTTGTTATTAAAAATCTAAACGACCTATTCCTGTTGCCCCCCACTGTTTGTCCGGGAAATTAAATATAGACGGTATATTCCCGTTATCCACTCCTGGGGGTTATCGGGAAGAAATGTATAGAAAAAACTTTTTTCCCGACATCCTCCAGTGGGGGACAACGGGATCAGGCCCTCCACAATGCCGAGCGCTCATAGTACACCGCGCGATGTATATCAGTTTTACCCCTTTATCAATTTCGACACCACTAACATGTTCGTCCATTTAAAAATAAATGTTTTGATTTATGGAAAAAACACTTTGATAAAACTTCATTAGAAAAGGGTATTTGGTATAAAACTATGCAAAGTGAACCCTCTCGTATACCCTGGTATCCGTACATTTAAATGTAGAAATAATATTGTACTGCTGCATAGACTTCGTTCTGAAGCACAGATCGTACACAGATCGACTTCGCACAGATAATATAATACTATACGTTCTGGTCACTTTCCGTCGAACAATAACTTACAAGTACTTAAGTATACTTAAATTAACTACATATTATACTACTTTTCTTATGAAAAAGTCAGATACTCCAAACTGTGAGGTATGTAATAAACTTGATGAAGTACACCATTTGTTGACAGAGTGCCATAAACCGACGCGAACGACAATTGCTGTCGATTCAATTAAACCTTAAAATGTGTGACGTTGGTGTATACCAAACAATTCTGTCAAATCCCACATCAAATGCAGCCAAACTGGTTTGTGAAATGGTGCTGGCTGGCCGCGCTAGCCGTCAACAATAATAATATATATTTTAGTATTAGTTTGTAAATATAATGTAATATTATAAGTAGTTGAAGTAACATAGTTTAGGGTATGATGGGACTGACATAACTAGTGTTAAAAGTCCCTAAATAAATAAAGAAAAAAAAACATTTTCGTCCCTCGCGAACGCTTCTAAAATGCTTATCGAATTGAGAACCTCCTCCTTTTGATGAAGTCGGTTAAAAATGAGCCTCTTGGCCGGCGGTCCATTGCCTAACAGCAAAGCAAAGAAAAGAAACCGGTAGGTCTGTGATCAACCTTAGAAATAAAGTGCTTTTGATTTGTCCATATTTTCCTTACCATTCGAGACTTTTTTTAGCTGACAATAAGAATGGGCGCAAGAAACTTATCAGCTTTAATTTTCTGGGGGCCTATTACGAAAAAAACATACGCAAAGTAGTATAGTGTAACGCAGTCACTTGGTCACGATAGTCGTCCGCAGTTCGTCGGTTGTGGCTATTAAACACATTTTCAATATGACTATCGTAGCCCAAAGACTATTGAACGAATGATGTCGAATACGCTAGAGAAAAACTGTCAAACTAACGCAATCACTTTGCGATATCGCATACGCAAGTGCTTTGTAATAGGAAACAATCATAACGAAGCACGGACGTAGCTGCGTGTATCGCGTGAAACTTTTCGTAATAGACCCCCAGAAATCATAGGTAACGGTATTTAGAAAGAAATTATATCATGTCAAAGTAAAGTCAAATTAAGGTCGCGAACGATTCGAGTAAACGAATCTGCTGACACAATCAAATTACTCCCACGCAGAGAAAGCCTCAGCGGCACCGCGGAAGAATTCTTCATCGACATGATGATCCAGCGACACGCGCGCATGCTGCTCTCTTCCGGTCGACTGCACGCGTTAGGCAAGATGGCGGCCGCGCTGGATCTCCACTTGGTCGCGTGGCTCGCGGGGGAGAGGGAGAGGGCCGCGAGAGTGGACAGCGCTGTGCTCTGCATAAAGAGGCTGCATGAAGACTTCGCGTGGCCGTACCCCGCTGTGACGGACACGGAGCAGTATTTGCAGAGGAAGGGCAGCACTGTTGCGAGTGAGTATAGATGTACTAGTGGTTATGCAGTCGCGTGGCTGGTGGGGAGAGGGCGGTGAGAGTGAACAATGCAGTGCTCTGTATAAAGAGGCTGCATGAACACTTCGTGTAGCAGTTTATTTTGGCTGTAATAAGAAAGATATTCGGTCTGTAATCACAAAAAAGAAATGTGTATTAATATGCCATTTAGGCAAAACGCAACTTGTCCGTGCCACCACGAAGCGTCAACGTTAAAGTAATTTTAAAAGTATAATGAGGTTTATTTCGTGTCACATATAGCTGTAATTCTCCACAGGCTCGTACAGTGCTTCAGCGGAGTCTGACAGCGTGTGCGGCGACAGCGGTTACGTGAGTCTGCCGCTGAGGACCGCGCCGCCTCTGTCTCCTGAACCTGCCAGGTAGGTTGGCAACTTCAAAATAACTGGTTTTATATAGGATTGGAGCAAAACTAGAAAATGCTGAAGAATACCTTATTAAAATTGATTATATCACTTCGTTACAATCGTCTTACGTCTTTCTTTTCGACTTTTCTCCAACTCCACATTGACTGCGTCACAGTAAAACAATATAATATCAAAAAAATGTTTAAAAAAAACAAAAATCCGACTTCAAAAACTTACCTCTAAAAAGTAAGAAATAATATTCGTAATAATAAAAATACGTCTATTGAAGTCGGGTGGGGCTGGAGTACAAATTCCTTTTTTTTATTCTAAAAGCCACACCCGACTTCAATAGACGTATTTTTATTATTACGAATATTATTTCTTGCTTTTTAGAGGTAGGTTTTTTGAAGTCGGTTTTTTGTTTTTTTTTTAACAATTTTTTATTTTTTTATTTTTAGTGTAGGTTGTTTATGTGTGCAGGACTGGATCCGAAATGATTTCCACGGTATTTCTTTTAACTGGTTTATTGAGCCCAGATCTCTCACAATTAATTAAAATGTAAAGCAATACAAAAAAGATGGCTGTTAGTTCAGTGAACATCTTGTAGGAGGCGCTAATGTTGCGATCGCCGCTGCCAGCGCCCTCGCGTTGGTGTTGTGGTGATGTCACAACATACTCCCGGACGTTGAAACGTAGACGTTCAATAAACAGGTAATGGGCATATATTGTTGTAAGCCCGAAGTATGGTGCCTTTCTTTGTGAAGATCTCTGCCACGCGTGTCGACGAGTCGATTCCGCTGTGCAACTTGGTGATGCGACCCATCAGCCACAGAAGAGGGGGTGCGGCTTTATCCTTGATCAGGACTAATGATCCAACCTTGAGTTCTTCACCCTTGGACGAATGCCATTTCACCTTCTGCTGGAGACGAGATATGTATTCGTTAGTGAACCTCTGCCAAAATGATCTTTCAGGGCTTGAATGCGGTCAAAACGCTGCAGTCGGCTTATGTTGTCATCCGTCACCTGTGGACATGGTATGGTTGATGGTGTTCGTCCGATGAGGAAGTGTGATGGAGTAAGACACGTAAGGTCACAAGGATCGCTGGATAAGGGGGTGAGGGGGCGAGAATTCAAAATAGACTCTATGTGAATCAGGCATGTTGACATTTCTTCGTAAGTTAAATGTGTTAGGGAAAGAGTGCGACGCAAAAGATGTTTAACAGATTTTACTGCAGATTCCCATAGGCCCCCGAAGTGGGGTGCATATGGAGGAATAAACTTGAAATTTATACCTTTTTGTGTAATTTCATGAGAAGAAGCTTTTAGCATTCGTTCGATTTGGTTATGTGCACCTACAAAGGTGGTACCGTTATCAGCATGAATAGTTTCCGGAAGGCCACGTCGCGCTATGAAACGCTGAAGAGCAGCCAAAAATGTCTCTTTGGTGAGATCCGTAACTAGTTCCAAATGAATAGCTTTCACGGCAAAGCACACAAACACGCAAATATAAGATTTTATGAGTTTAGCACCTCTCCCCTTTCTATCAACAAGCATTATTGGTCCTGCGTAGTCGAGGTCAGAATTTTGAAATGGGAACTCTAAGTGAACCCTCTGTGCTGGAAGCTGACCCATTGTTGGCTGAGTAGTTTGTGATTTATGCCTAGAACATTTGACACATTTTTTAACTGTGTATTTTGCCAAATTAGTGCCGCCAACAGGCCAGTAACAATGTCTTAAATTAGCTAACATTAATTGTGGTCCAGCGTGTAACAAGTTAATGTGATACATGTGAAAAATAAGTTTTGTGATATGATGTTTACTACATAGTATAATCGGGTGTTTTATGTCATATGAATAAAATGAGTGATCGAGACGACCTCCGACACGTATGATATTATCACTATCAACAAAGGGTGACAAAGATAGCAATTTATTTTTCTTATTTAGAGTTTCCTTTGACAGCAACGTGTGATACTCATCAGGAAACATTTCTTGTTGACATAATCTTAAGATTGTATTTCTTGCATCTTTTAACTCATTTGTTGATAAATGATAATATCATACGTGTCGGAGGTCGTCTCGATCACTCATTTTATTCATATGACATAAAACACCCGATTATACTATGTAGTAAACATCATATCACAAAACTTATTTTTCACATGTATCACATTAACTTGTTACACGCTGGACCACAATTAATGTTAGCTAATTTAAGACATTGTTACTGGCCTGTTGGCGGCACTAATTTGGCAAAATACACAGTTAAAAAATGTGTCAAATGTTCTAGGCATAAATCACAAACTACTCAGCCAACAATGGGTCAGCTTCCAGCACAGAGGGTTCACTTAGAGTTCCCATTTCAAAATTCTGGCCTCGACTACGCAGGACCAATAATGCTTGTTGATAGAAAGGGGAGAGGTGCTAAACTCATAAAATCTTATATTTTATATAAAATTATATTATATATATATTATGTTATATATAAAATCTTATATTTTATATAATATAATATTATATTATATAATGTAGAAAAATCGGCTCAGCCAAACGTAAGATAATCGCGGAGAAACATACTTAAATACGGGTCAAACTGAGAACCTCCTTTTTTAAGTCGGTTAAAGAACTACACTTAAGATATCCCTCTTTCAACAAAACAAAATATTCAGTTCATAAACAAAGAAGTAATACGACCATTATCATGGAGGTAATTCACACAAATCATACTATTTTCGTGCTTTTTTCAAGATTACTTGAAAAGTACGAAACCGATTTCCAAATTTTAAAAAATGGGATCAACTTGGGAGTTTACCTAATGTAACAACGTTTGAATCATTTCAATCGGTCCAGCCGTCTTCGAGTAATCGGTGGACATATACAAAAAAAAATGCAGACGATCATAGAACCTCCTTTTTGGAAGTCGGTTAAAAAAGGATTCTTACTTCTAACAGTCATGATCTCTTTCACTCAGCCTTATGTTCCATTCCACATTTATATGTTTAATTTATTTTTTTATTTTTATTTTATTTTATTTAAAGGTACTCCAACAATGTACATACAATAACGGTGATAGGTATAAACAAACATTTGCCACTAGAATGCTTGTATGACATCAATTACAGGTGTACTCAGCATGCATAAAAAATAAAATGTTGGCCTTTAAAACTAATTAATAACAAGAAGTTGTGCTTACAATAAATAAATTCCTAACAATTGATTTATGAATATAAAAAGAAAAAGGTAAGTTAAGTAAATATATTAATAATCCGGTTAAACAAGAAATTTTTAGGTAAGCACCTACATAATATTATACTTATAAAATTAGATAATTAAGTTACTGTAAAATCCTGTGGCCTGAGGCATTTAAGTTTAAATATTCTATGGCTATCAGCAAAAACATCTAAATTTACATTTTTATTGTTCTTAATAAAATTATTATAAGTTTTACATATTCTAACACATGGAGAGTTCGAGCCCAAATTAGTTCTGCACAGAGGTGTGTGAAACAGATCCATGTGGGTGTGTCGAGAGTTAAATCTCGGCACACGGAAGCTAATCCGATGTAAAATTTCCTTGTCACATACTGTACGGTGAATGACCGTACAATTCGCCCAATCAGCGTTTCCTCGAGAAATGTATTTTATTTTATAATTTTATCAATTTTGTATGTAAGCAAATATTTTTAGTTCGCAACCAACATTCGTCGCGCGTACTCATTCTTGTAAAATCATTTATTATCATTTATCAATAAACTATTCATATCAATTAATTTATTATTTTCAAAGAGTTGTGTGGAACACCATACAACTTTTATGGTCCTTCGAGATAAGGACCTCGCGAGTGCGTTTTTGATTACGAGTAAAATCGTGTTAAATCGTCGTGCGAGGTGTATGAACTATCAGTGACACGTGGAACTTACAGTGACGTTCACATCATCAGCAATCAAGCATTTTGAAGAAACATCTTCAAAGTAACTTTTTTCAGTTTAGTGTTGTTTGGTTATTCTCGTGTGGTAGCGAATCGGTCGCCGGCCTCCCACCAGCGGGTCTCACCGGTTGATTGAGACGACGCGCATAATACCTACCAGGATTCCAGCAGCACTGAATTGACACCGTGGTCCTTCTAGTATTTGTTCAATAAGCAATTGAAGCAAAAATGGAAGAAATCATCGCCACGCAGTATCAGCTTATGCAAAACATTGAAAGCGTTTACAGCAACTTCAAGAAGGATGGATCTGAACGCAAGACCTACTCTAACATCCGTAGGCGGATATCAACATTACAAGCCTATTGGAACGAGTTCAACAGCAATCATATGCAACTTGTAGACTATCAAAACGTCGAGCACGAGTATTTCAAGAGAAATCATTATCAGCGAACCAAGGAGTACTTTCAAGAGCTAGTGCAATTTTTAGAACTTTACTCTTTATACACGGAAGATCCTACTGTTCGCGAGATGCCGGAGAGGCCCCAGCTCAGCAAGCTACTGATGTTCGAAACGTCAAAACTAAAACCATCACCGTCACCAGGCGGCCGGAGCGCGGTCACGCCGCCGCCGCCCGCAGCCACCGTGACTTCCAACAACGACACCTACGTGGATGCCGCTGCGATACCTGTGCCTCCTTCAAGATCACAGCAGAGTTCTCTAAGAGAAATGAAGAACAGCAGCACTAGTAGCAAATTGGATGAAATGCTTCGCAAGCAAAAAAGCAATTTTAAAGCGTTCTCTCGTACAGTCACGAACATCGACCTTCAAAACATTTCTGATAAATGGGAATTTGAGGACATTTTGAAACATATTGAAACACGTTGGGCTGCGATCGACTATTTACACTGGGAGATCGACAGTGAGCTGTATGAAGAAGACAAAGAGTACGAGCGTTCGTTTAACATCTATGAGAGAGAATACAAAGACATCAAAAAGGTTCTTAATCAAAAAATGTGGTCAGCATCATTCAGAACACATTCTACGCCGACTATGGACATACCTTCGTTCAACGGTGATTATCACAAATGGACTTCGTTTAAGGATCTATTTTTGGAAGCGATTCACAACAACCGCTCCATGTCGAATGCACAAAAGATGCAATTCTTGAAAAGCAAAGTTAAAGGCGAAGCTGAAAAGCTAATACAGCATCTCAATATCAGCACTGAAAATTACCAGATTTGTTGGGATATTTTAAATCATAGATTCAACAATAAAAAGTTAATCTTCAGCTCTCACGTCAATATTCTTATGAGTTTACCAACAATGCAACTTCAGACAGCACCACTTATCAAGAAAATTCATGACACTGCAAATGAGTGTCTGAATGCCATAAAATCACTTGGAGTCGACATCACGACCTGGGACCCACTAGTAGTTCACATACTGTCGCAGAAACTGGACACTGAAACACATAAAGATTACATAGAATCATTGAAAACCCCTAGAGAATTACCGAAATTGGCTGAATTTTTCGAATTTTTAGAAAACAAATTTACTTCTCTAGAAGCTTCCAAACGAAAACAAGACAGTATTGCGCAAAAACCTATTGCACAAAATCCGTCATTTACTGCAAAAAGATCAAATCAGCAAAATAATTATAATTACAATAAATATTCAAGTAGCAACGCATATCAACCGAGCAAGCAGTTTGGAAAAGCGTTATTTGTTACGTCAGCAGTACGTTGCCCTCAGTGCAAAGGAAAACATGGAATTTTTAATTGCAAAGAATTTTTGGAGATGTCGAGCGAGATAAAATTGAAAACGGTTAACAGCCTACGAATCTGCATCAATTGTTTATATGATCACAAGGGAAACAAATGCATCTCTACAAAATCATGTAGTAAATGCACTAAACAACATAACACCTTATTACATGATGCGTTCACGAAACCATCAGGCAGCGTGAATTCCCAGCATCCAGAGAGCGTCAATGTATCACAACAGAAAGCATCTGAGATTCTATTGGCAACAGCATTAATCAAGGTGTTGGCAGCAGATGGTACCCATCATACCATGCGTGCACTCATCGATCAAGGATCTCAGATATCTCTCATCACCGAGAATGCAGCACAGAGGCTCCGAGCAACCCGCCGCCGTTGTAAAGGTGTGGTGTTTGGACTAGGCGCTCAAGAAAACAACAGCAAGGGTTCAACCCAGATAACAGCAGAAGCGATTCATAGTGACTTCACCTTCAGCACAGAGGTCATCATTATGAACAATCTCATCAATAATCTTCCAAATCAGTCTTTCTCCAAACCAACGTTGCCACATATTGAACACATCAAATTAGCAGATCCCGAGTTTTACATCAGCAGACCTGTAGACTTATTACTTGGTGCAGACATCTATTCCCTTATCATGATGGGAGGAATCATCAAAGGTGACAATAACACTCAGCCCATAGCGCAGCAGACCCAGCTTGGATGGTTACTATGCGGCAATGTCAAAACCTACCAATGTAATGTGATATTAAGCAACATCGAAGATATCCAGAGATTCTGGTCAATTGAGGATATCGCTGACAGCCCTGAAAATAATTCTTTTGAAGATCATCATTGTGTACAACAATATAAAGAGCAAACGACACGACAGTCAGACGGTCGTTACATTGTAAGGATTCCCATGAAACCAGATGCCTTGGAAAAGCTAGGAGAGTCCAAGCAGAGAGCAATAGCACAGTTTCGGCAATTGGAAAAGAAATTTATAAGAAACGAAAAATTATCAGAAGATTATAAAACATTTATTGACGAGTACATTAAACTCGGTCACATGCAAAAGGTAAACAAAGGCGACGGTAATCAGACACCGGCTTATTACCTACCGCACCATTGCGTCATTCGCCCGGACTCCACTACAACTGCACTGCGAGTTGTATTTAACGCGTCATCGCCTACGTCATCCGGACTTAGCTTGAATGACTTGATGTTTAGCGGGCCGAACTTGCAGCAAGATTTGTTATCATTGATTTTAAAATGGAGACAGTACGAGATAGCCTTCACTGCAGACATCGAGAAGATGTTTAGACAGATCAAACTGCATCCCGACGATCAAAATCTACACAAGATTTTTTGGAGGGATCCAAGCACTTATCAAGCACAGCATAACAGTTATAAACATTCTATACATGAGTACATTTTAACGACTCTCACTTATGGTTCAAAGGCCGCGCCCTTCCTCGCGATGATGACGTTAAAGCAATTAGCGAAGGACGAAGGCCACAAGTACTCAGCCAGAGCCAAGCAAGCACTAGAAGAAGCATTCTACATGGATGACCTTCTGTCCGGCAGTCACAACATCAACACAGCATCCGAACTGAAAACAGACTTGACAGCATTACTCAAGTCCGGCGGGTTCAACCTCCGTAAATGGTCGTGTAACAACATCGACTTATTAAATGGAACGGAGCCCACCACGAATCAAGCATCCTTCGACTTCAAGCATCCTGAATCAACAAAGGCTCTTGGACTGCGTTGGATGGAACCCTCAAGAAGACGTTTTACTGTTTCAGTTCAAGTTAAACACTGCGCCGAAATCACTTAGCAAGCGTTTACTTTTGTCGGAAATATCAAAGATCTTCGACCCCCTGGGGTGGCTCTCTCCCGTTACCACAAAACTGAAGCTCTTATTTCAATCAGTATGGTTACATGACATCCACTGGAATAGCGAGCTGCCAGAAGAATTCAGCAGGGAATGGAAAATCATTCGTGAAGATTTAGAAAATATCAACGAGATAAAAGTGCAAAGATGGCTGAAAAGTCACGAAAATGACACGATCGAGTTACATGGGTTTTGTGACTCATCAACCAAAGCCTATGCCTGTGTCATCTACTACAAAATTCATCAGCAAGACCAGGAAGGCTCCGAGCATTCATCAATCATCATTGGAGCAGCGAAAGCAAGACTGGTACCTGTAAAGAAAAATGTCACATTACCACGCCTCGAATTGATGTCATGTCTAATACTAACAAAATTAATGGACACCGTAGCAAGAACTCTACCTAACTACAATGTTAAAAAGTTTGGTTGGACGGATTCCACCGCAGCACTAGGATGGATTCAAGGCGATTCTAACCGATGGAAGGCATTCGTAGCAAACAGGGTTGAGCAAATCAAAGCAGTCATGCCTCCAGAGTGTTGGCGTCACGTCAAATCTCAAGAGAACCCAGCTGACTGCGCCAGCAGAGGAATCACTGTAAAACAACTACAGCAGCACACATTATGGTGGAATGGACCGTCGTGGTTGACTTCGTTCAACTCTGAAAATCATAAAGAAAATCAAGTTTACGTAACAGATCAAGAAACAAAACAATCAATTAAAGTTCATTCAACTACAGCGGTCGCTACTACAAATAAAAATAACAATTTAATTCACGATATCACAAGCAAACACGGCAATTTCATTCATGTAACCCGAGTACTCGCTTGGATACTACGTGCGGTGTCGCGTAACCAACGATTACAAGAAAAACAATTATATTTATCAGTTGATGAATTATCAAGAGCAAGACACATGATCATTAAATATTATCAACATCTCGAATTTTCTGAAGAGATCAACAGCCTCCAGAATCAAGAGAAGATCAACTCTAAGAGCAAGATTCTCAACCTGAATCCTTTCCTAGATAAAGAAGGATTGCTGAGAGTAGGTGGCAGAATCAAGCATGCACAAATTAAGGAGGACATGAAACATCCCTTAATCATCCCCCATGACGGTCATCTAACGAACTTGCTCGTAGACCAAGCACATAGAAACACTTTTCATGGAGGAGCAAGGCTAACTCTATCATACCTTAGACAGCAATATTGGGTGATAGGGGGGAACAGAGCAGTTAAGAAGCACATTCGCTCTTGTGTCATCTGCAGAAGACACAACCCTGATAAACAAAGTCAACTTATGGGTGACTTACCAGCTGCCCGCAGCAATCCCACTCGTCCTTACTACAACTGCGGCGTCGATTTTACGGGCTTCGTCGATGTGAAGACAAACAAGGGTCGAGGGGTCAAGACGACCAAAGGATACATCGCCGTATTCGTATGTATGGTGACGAAGGCGGTGCACCTAGAGCTCGTCTCGGACTTATCATCATCAGCGTTTCTAGCAGCACTCAGACGGATGGCAGCTAGGCGTGGAGCACCGCGTCATATCTTTTGCGACAACGGCACCAATTTTGTGGGAGCCAATCGCATCTTACAGCAAGAATACCTAAATCTACAGCAAATATTGGATGACGAATTCTATTCCCAAGTCACTGACATGAAAATAGAATTTCATTTCAACGCACCATCATGGCCCAGTGCGGGCGGACTCTGGGAGGCTGCTGTCAAGAGCCTGAAACACCACCTTCGTAGAGTACTTGGCGAGCAAAAACTCACCTACGAGGAGTATTCCACGTTATTAGCACAAATAGAAGCGTGCATGAACACTAGGCCGCTTTGTGCCATCACAGAAGATCCTGAAGACATAGATTTTCTCACCCCGTCCCACTTCTTAGCCAGTGGTCCCACGCTCAGCATCATCGAAACAGAACGGGATGAGAGAACCAGATGGCAGTTAACACAGAAAATCTTTAATGATTTATGGAAGCGTTGGCAAAACGAATACCTTTGCCAATTATCAGCTCGAAGCAAGTGGCAGCAACCCCAGCAAAATCAAAAAATCGGCGACATAGTTATGATTCACGATGCAAACTTGCCACCTGGAAAATGGTCCCTTGGAAGAGTCATTGAGCTTCATCCTGGAAGAGATGGACATGTCCGGGTCGTGAGTCTCAAAACAAAGAACGGCACCATCCAGAGACCGATCGTCAAGTTATCAACTTTACCTATAAATAATCAGGAAGAGCCGTCACAGCAAAATAAACAGCCTGAAACATCAAAAACCACATCAAAAAAGTCAGCGCGGAATTGTTGTTCCAGTATCAAAACAATGATTGTTACCCTCCTGACAATGATGCTTATATTACCAACACAGGGTGCATATAATATAGCATCGTTAAGAAACGGCCAAGCTATTTATTTCGATAAAATTTCCGACATGCATCTAGCAAGAGATGAGTGGAAGCTCATTGTTTATTATGATATGGAGCCATATTGGGAAGGCTCCCAAATATTAACAAAATATATAAACAATTTGGAAATTTTATGTAACAGAGATAAACAACATCTATGCGAAGCAATCATGACCCAATTACAACATGGCTATAATGAACTCGATCACTACAATCACCTGTTGCTCGGTCAGCAATTCGACGCCGCCGCCGCTACGAAGTCACGTGCGCGGCGCGGTCTTATCAACGGAGTCGGAAGTATCGCGCGCTCACTATTTGGAGTTCTCGATGATCAATTCGCCGAGCAGTATCAAAAGGACATCGAGCTTATACGACTAAATCAAAAACACCTAGTCAAGCTTTGGAAAAATCAGACCTCTATCATCGAAGCAGAGCATAATTTACTACAAAGAGTCGAAACCACGATGAATAAACAGCACAAAATCATTAATCAGCATATAAACATAATTGAAAAAATCCAAACCTCTATGAATGAAAAGATTCAAGATGTTATATACAGCAATGAGTTCGCGTTATCAGCTATCATAGTAAACAACGTGTTGCTGAATCTCAGAAACATTCAAGACTACTTACTCGACACAATTGCCGACCTTCATTATGGATCATTTAATATTCACCTTATAACGCCGGAACAGCTGTTAAATGAATTGAATGTCGTATCAGGACAACTTTCTAAGGACTTGTCCTTACCAATTAACAACGTGATGGGAGAACTGCCTAAATTATATCATATGCTGAAGGTCAAGGCGAAAGTGACGAAAGATTTTTTTATATTTGAAATCAGATTGCCTTTGGTAACAAGGGATTACTATGAAATATATCAACTTATACCTATCAAACACGGAAACCAAAGCAGCATGATCAGCATAAAACCCGTAGCAGACTTCATCGCTCTGAATACCCAAAAAGATTCATACTTACCTATGGCTCAATCAGATGTTCAAAAATGCAGCCAATACGATGAAGTCACCAACCTGTGTTTATAACAGAAACCTATATATCAAATGACGTCCGATAAGAGTCTCTGCATCAGAAGTGACGTAACAGAACAATGCGTCACTAATATTGAGACGTGCAAGTCAAAGTGGCTGGAATTACAAGAAATAAATACATATTTGTTTTCATGTTGCGGACAGTGCGCAATTCGCATTATATGTGAGAATCAAGTTTCATCGGAGCTATTGATTGGCAGCGGAATAATAAATCTTGGAGAAAATTGTATCATCAAAAACGAGCAATTTGTGATTTATTCACATAAACGACGAGAAAACAGTCTCCATACGGAAGCAGATGTACTAAAAATAACTATTCCGCCGATTAATCACATTTTCGACTTGAAGATTCCAGCAAACAATTCCACGTCCGCCTCAGATCAAGAAAATTATATCAGCCACTCTCAGTTTCAGACAGAATCCGAAAAAATAGAAAATCTGATACAGCAGATCAAGAATACAGACATGGAGATAAGGCCAACAGATGCCTCAACACATGATATCACACAATATGTGTTAATCAACTTAATTCTAGGTATCATCATTGTGAGTGGCGTCGCACTGGCCTGGCGGAGGATACGCCGCCGGTGCAGGCAGCACGCCGTCAGCTCAACGGGCTCGGCGGGAGCGGCCGAGGTAGTACGAGTGCCCTCGCCGTCGCCGCCGCCGCCGCAGCCCCCACGCGCCGCGGGCCGCGCGCGTCTCCCGCAACCATTGAGTAGCTCGTCAGACCACGACATCGAAATGGCTGATCTAAGATACGCTCGGATAGCTAACAAAGCGACGTCTCCGAGTTTTCATAAGCATTTTACAAAATAATTTGTGATAGTGTGAAATTTTTAAGTTTTGTGATACTTTTGTGACATGTAAATATTTAAGATATCAAATTGTTTATTACCTATCCTTATCAATCCTTATCATTTAATTATTATCAATCCTTTATCATTCATTTTCCCAGCATCCCTTCATCTCCTGCCCCGGAGCATGTACGGTGAATGACCGTACAATTCGCCCAATCAGCGTTTCCTCGAGAAATGTATTTTATTTTATAATTTTATCAATTTTGTATGTAAGCAAATATTTTTAGTTCGCAACCAACATTCGTCGCGCGTACTCATTCTTGTAAAATCATTTATTATCATTTATCAATAAACTATTCATATCAATTAATTTATCATTTTCAAAGAGTTGTGTGGAACACCATACACATACTATACCATTCAGGATCTTATACAACAAAGACATGTCCATCATGCGTCTACGATCGCTCAATTTATCCATCTTAAAGTGATCAAGTCGGTCTTCGTACGAACTACGACTACTGATGTCACGAGATTTAAAAGCTAGGTGGCGGGTGAAACATCTATTTATACTTTCGATCCTATCTGAATGAATATTGTAATATGGATTCCATACAGTACTTGAATATTCGAGAATACTTCTAACCAACGCATTATAAAGCACTATCCTAGAGTTAATCCCCTTAAAGTTCTTTGTTATTCTCTTGATAAAACCCAACATACGGGAGGACTTCGACACTATGTTGTGATGATGCGAAATGAACGATTTTTAATTTTTAATTTATTATGTTAGAAATTTACGATTGCCCGTGACGTCATCCGATTTGACTTGAATTATTTTCTCTAGCGTTTAGGTAGAAAGTTATCGTTTTAGCCTTTTCGAAAATTAACTCAGAACTTGCGAATTAACGATCTTGACGAAGTATCTTGCAAAATCAGTAAGCGCAACAAGCCGATTTTTGTTTCGTTGGCTTGCGCGTACCTGCCTGCCTAGCATGACCGATTTATATCGCGTGATATAGCATTTTATCGACACTCAACTGTCAAACTCCTTTGTCTTTTTGACAGTTAAACGTGATAAAACGCTATATCACGCGATATAAATCGGTCATGCTAGGCAGGCTGGAGATTACAATATTGAACACGAAGCGATCGCACTGTGTGTTCACTGGTGCAAGGAACGCTGCTTTGCGTACAGATAGCATCTACGTGGATGTTTGAGAAGTTATATTGTGATTATCCGCCTCGGTGGTCTAGTGGCTCGCCCACCCGTGTAAGGGGTCCCGGGTTTCCCAGGTGGGGGGTACAATTTGTACCCGGTTTGATTGTTGGTAGGGGTAGTTTTAAGTCCGCCTGGCTAGCTACCACCATCTTACCTTATTCTGAGGCCATAACAACAATATTAGAGGTGAGATAGCCAGTTCCTCAGTTATGAGGATTCCGGGTGTAGTGCGCTTCCCCGCTTCCCACCTTCGGCCTGATCATCACTTAACATCAGGTGAGGTGAAGGCCAAGCGCTACCCCGTTGTGCATGAAAGAAATGTTTGTTGTATAGGTCGGTGGGTTCCTGCAGCGTGGCGGAGGGGGGTGTAGTGGCGTGGAGCACCGAGGGGGGCGAGGAACGGCGCTACGCGGCGCTGATGGAGCGCCTGCACCTGCACCAGGCGGCGCGCGGCTCGCACGCGGCGCACGTGCAGCTCAGGTGCGTGCGTGTGTGGAGTGGGGGGGAGGGGCATGGAGCACAGGAAGGCAGCCGTATTTTATGTTATAGCAAATTGTAAACTGTACAGCTTGTTTTCAAACACGAAATAAATCAGTAGTTTACATTAACGTATTTTTTAGAAGTTGTTTAAACAACTTTGCAACAAATCTACTGTCTAATGAAAATGTACAGTCGAATTCATACGACTGTAGAGGTGGATTCCTCAAAATTATTTTTCCCTTTTATTTTGATTTCCATTCGCTTTATTCCCCAAACTAGCACTTTTGACAGATGTTGACTTTTACCACAAAGGCATAATATGAATGAATTCTACGGTACTCTATCTACAGATACTTCCTGCAACTAATGACGGAGGCGTGTTGCTTGGAATGGGCGGCGCTGATAGCGGTAGTGCTGAGAGACGCGCTGGCAGTGCTGCGGTGCTGCAACGCGGCGCGCTCGCACGACGTGGGGCTCCCCGCCGTGCGCCGCCTGCGCGCCGTGCTGCAGCAGCTGTGCGCGTGGACCGACGCCGAGTGGTGAGTGAGTGTAGTGTAGTATAGCGGCAGTGCTGCGGTGCTGCAACGCGGCGCGCGCCATGCTGCCGCAGCTGTGCGGAAAACTATAATCAGGGAGACGTTTGAAGGGGGGGAGGGGGGAGCGGACACGGGATCCACGGGGAACACTCCAGATATATTTAGGGAGACCTAAGGAACACTTTAAAACAAAAAACCCTTCCGCCGGAAAAAGTCCTGGGCTATAGTCACCATACACTCAGAAGAACTAGATCGATATTCCTACTTTACATTGCGGCCTGACGTTTGAAAGTGATTAGGATCCCGTTTGAATAAACTTAAGAATCTTAGGCCCATGCTACACGCGCCGCGGGAAACCGCACTAGACACAATTTAATAATATGGCAGTTGTATGCTGCAAGCTGCACTGCGGCAGCTTTCTTGAGCGATTCCCCGCGGCGAGAGAACCGCCCTAGCCAGGGCCTTAGGCCCGTATTTATAAATCGCTCTCAATGTTGAGATGAGAGCTATGAGATACCTGAGATGCGGTTCCTATAAGAAAAGCATCAAGTATGATTTCAGAAAGCTCTGAACGTTGAGAGCGGTTTATAAATACGGGCCTTAGGAATAGTGACGTAGAAATACTATTGGTCAATAGTTAATCAATAGCGACGCATATAATTTAGATTCAAGCAATCATTCTTCCTTTCACTTCAAATATAAAACAAGGCCCCCTCTTATTTACAGCCTTGGCTACAAACCGTTCATGGTAGCGATCAGCAACCAGATACCGTTCCTCACGTCCATCATCAACACCCGAGAGCGCCGTATGTCCATGATTAAAACTCGGGTAAGAACCTCTAGTACAGGTTCCTTAAACAACGACAAGTCTCCCACTCAAGAGATGAAACTGCCCCCTCCACAAAAAGCCCAGGAGGTAACAAAACAAACGATGAGGAAGGAATCTCCCGCCATCCAGGAGCCAATAATACCCGCGACGGTGGCGCCGCAGCGGCCGCCGCCGACACCGCGCGATGACGTGTCATCCGGTTGTGCCATAATGTAAAAAGAAAAAGTTACATTCGGCCCCAGAACTAGCTACCTACTATAAAGACTGGACTACCACAAACCCATTAGAAAAATGAGAGTTCATCAACTTTATGCCTTTGAAATAAATCATCATCTCGTCATCCTGGATGATCAGGGTATCAACTCAAAAAAAGCCCTATTTATATTTAAATGCAATCCTAATAATAAAAGATATCTTTCTAACGAGCAAGGTCTTCTTACGAAGAGTCGAAATTTTTCAGTTGGTATACCCCCCGTTCATCCAAGTCAGCGATATCTCAAAAATATTTACATTTTACGAATTCGACTGTATGAACATACAGTGGCGGTCACATAATTAAAGACACCAGTTGATTTTCATACAAACGAGGTAAGTTCAAATCCATAGAGGTCAATCCTTGGTTCTCCGCCAAGGATTCACCTAGCTGTGATCTGATGATGGCTATCCAATCCAGGGAGTAAAAGGAAAAGATTTAGATCGCTATAAACACCCAACTGATCTAATCAGCATTCTAGGAGATACAAGGATTATGTTTAAAAAAACCGAGCATGAAACTGTATGGAAATACTGAAACTGAAAACTCTGATCGTTATATCTCTTAGAATGCTGATCAGATCAGTTGGGTGTGTATAGCCATCAGAATTTCCTCCATTCAGTCCCTGGATGGCCATCATCAGATCACAGCTAGATCAATTCTTGGAGGAGAACTAAGGCTTCAAAGTTACCTCATTTGTATGAAATTCGACTAGTGTCTTTAATTATGTGACCGCCACTTACAGACGCAGTTCAAGTGGTAGTAGAGTATGAAATCATAAGATGCACCTACCTACCTACCCAAGATATATAAAAAAAACTATATTTGGCGTGGAATGGTATAACAGTTTTCGCCTTTCGGCTACTTCTGGGGCCAACCGTATAAAAAACGAACTAATAGTAGACCATAGTCGCTTGCACCCTGGTGCCAATAAAATCAGAATAAAGTGCAAACGATTTTCGCCTGCGGTCGGAGGACATAGAGTTCACATTAACGTATTTTTTCACATAGAAATCACTGTATAAATTATCCAGTCGAATATTAAAAAGGAGTGAGAGAAAAGTTTTAAAACAATTATTCCTGTGTAAAATTTATTTAAAAAAAATATAGTTAGTTATAGATAAATAGAAGAATTTTTAGGTATGAAGTAACGCTACCAATTCCTAATACAGATGCGTTAAAATCTAAAAAAAATCTAAAAGCTTAATTATTATTCTCCTAAAACATGCCGTGTTATTACAAAAGATTTTTAAACACGTGTTTAAATGTGATGCTGTCCCTTTTTTGCCAATATTGTTTGACAGAGACAGCATCACATTTAAACAGGTGTTTGTTAAACAGTGTTTAAACATCTTTTGTAATAACACGGATGGAGTTTTGATAACTAATAAAATATGTTAGAACTTTCTTACTAAAATCATAGATTTAATCCCCAACGGAATGGTTTAAACAAATCGTTATTGTCGATGTTTTATGTTGAGAAAACTTTCAAGGGCAGATTGTTATGTGAATATGTACCATTCTGTCTGTTTTAGTGGTGCACACATTTTTTAGTCAACCCTGGTGACTATTTTTTAAATTTTACTGTATTTATCAAGGTGCTCAATTCAACGCTTTTATATATCCTATGTCTCGATATTAAAACTTTAATCAAATATTTTTACAGATAATTATATTTTCGTCTTTCTCTAGTTTCATTTTATGAGATATTCGTTTTTGTAACGCCAAGCGTTAGTTTGTAATGGATATCTGATTTGCCCTTTTATAACATAAGAATATAGTTAGTTAGCGTTTAGTCCGTACTTATGAAGTTTGTGAAATAAATAACTAAAACTAAAATAATTAATTCATCAAGTGTCTTTGGATAGAAAACCATTGTTATATTATGACTATTTAACTATTTATACTACTTGATACTAAACTAAAGTAGATTTTAACCTGGTAAGCGGATTGTCACCATCTCGCAAGTAGTTAACTGTGTCTCATATAAGAAGTTCCTTAGGAAAAAACGCCGTAGTACGTGCACGAGCACGTCTACGCGTACGTATCCTGTTGTGCAGAAATGATATTAAGCAAAATATGTGCTACTCTCATTAATACTTGATACCGTACAATATTGCACTCTCTTTGCAAATGAATACTCTTTCGTTCCTCAGGTTTTTTTTGTATGAAGTCAATGTTTTGTGATGAAAAAACAGAACAGATAACCTTGAATGAAGAAAACAAAAGGTGAGAATATTGAATAATTTTAGCAATGTAATTTTTAATGAGATTAACAGTTAAGATAGTGAAATTAAAGGATCGTAGATTAAATTGTGTTGAAGCCAGCACACGTCTTCCTTTATGATATTATTGAAATTAATAGAAATAAATATAGAATTAGAATACTTCTGTCAAATTGAATCAAAGGGTACCTTATCCTTCTTGATATAAAATCTACATTCGTCATGAGCGTTGTATGTGACCTTATGATTTTATGCGACAACCCTCGGTGGTATCATCTTAAGTATTCTTAAAGAATATAAATAATATCTGGTAATAATAGTTACATTTTGAGTGTACCTTGTAGGTCCTTTTTATATTTAATTAGTTAAATGTAGGCAAGTACTATGCAATTCCGATAGGAAAAGGAAAAAGAAACCAACTTCACTTCAACACTAATATAGTGTGCAAAAATGATAAGCTTTGCCCTTTGCGATCATTGATAATAATTTTCTCTACTCAAAAATAAAGGTAAAAAAGGTATATACAAAAATAAAAATAAATACATACAGGTTTTTATTTTTGTACGATTTAGTAAAACTTATTTTCCTAAAATATTGTAAAGCTGAAAGTAATGAGGGCTTTTCAAGATAACAAAATACCGTAGGCTCGATAGATGGCGTTGATAAAAATGTATGTGTCAATGTGATTTTTTTACTAAGCTTCGAAGAGTACTCAGGTAGGCAGGCACATGTAACCCTAAAATGTTTCTCTTTGGGCAGATGTCAACCAGCAAGCGCTTACTTGCCCCTTTGGCACAGGCCGTTTATTTTTAAAAGCCAATTTTGACACATCTCTTTCCATCATCGTTTTTTTTTTTTTCTTTTTTTTTGGCTCGTACGATTTGTACATTTGCAAATGTCGAGTAAAAATTAGGGAAACGGAATTAGGAAATATAATTAGGATATCGGAATAATAATGAGGCAAATAGTTACTATTTCTTTTTTTAATTGTCACTTTGAAAACTCCTCATTAACATTTTTCAATAAAAAATATTAAAAATGGAATTGTTAACTTTGCAAACTTATAATTTTTCGAGTGAAGTTACTTAACCATGTCCTATTCTTATCGCTATCTATCGCATCTCTATTTTGTGGTACAAGTAATCACTAATCGATAAAATAGTTCAACGATAACTTTTGATTTTAGACTTTATGAAACGAATAATCGGAAAAATTATCTGATGCGAAATTTAAAATTACGAAAGAATGAAAATATTTTGGTGTTGTAAGTAATCTTACGGCCGAATACTCAAACGCTGCTTAAATAGTTGAGAGCTCCTCACACAGTTGAGACCGCCTTAACTCATACTCAATTCAAAATTTGAGAGCCGCTCAATTTCTAAGACGGCCTTAAGTTAAGGACCGCTTATCTGCAAAAACTATCGAAAATGGAATACTCAAACGTTCATTAAGATCTGACAGGTATTTGAGGCCGCCTTAAGTTGATTAAGGTCGCTCTTAATTTAAGGAAGCTCGGACGTACCTCAAGTATCACACGTCAAGGTGATTAGCGCCCTGCACACGTAAAGTTCGGAACGCGGGAAACATATGATACTGGTGGTTATAGATGGCCAACTCGCCTATTTTTTTGCATATAACCGGATACAAGCATACAGCGCCATCTCTTTTGCATGAAGTAAATTACGTCGCTATAGGTCAAAGGGCCCATACGGTCGATCGCGATCGACCGGTCGATCGCCAAGGATAACAGATTTGACATTTTGAACCCAATGTAGTTTTACTTATGCATTTTTTTTTTTAAATATTTGGTGGGTTAAACGGTCAAAATGTCGATCTGTCATAAATTTTTGCTAGGTCGATCTCATTAAGAGAAAGTATGGGCACCCCTGCTATAGGTATACGTAGGTAGGTATGTACCTACCTACCTAGTCAATATTTTAATGAAAATTAGTTGCCAAAGTTATCTGATGTTTATTGTACAAAAAATTACAAACTGTTAGGAGCTCGTAATTTACTGTACAATAAACACCAGATAACTTTGCCAAAGAGTTATCTAAGTTGGTAAAAAATGAGAAACATCTAATACTTAATCATCAAATATTTCTTTTTATAAGTAATTATATCTATTATGCTAAGTATAAATTACAGGTAAACACACTATAGACACATAGGTAATGCAGTACAAGTATCTGCTGCGCGCTCATAAAATACTTCCAGTGACAAAGCCGGCTAACGCGATGACCAAACGAGTATCCATTTTTCATACTACTGATGAAAAACTTTTAAAATATATGAGAGAACTGCAGTCCAAACTCTTGAAAATCAATTTACACGCACAGTTCGGATCGTTTGCCTTAACATGTAAGATTCGCCGGCAGTCCAAACCGTTCATCGTAAATCGCACGACAAATAGCACTACAGTTTGATCCGCAGTCCAAACCGCACAGATCCATCCCAGGTTTGGAACGCAGTCCCAGATGCGCGGTCCAAACTTTACGTGTGCAGGGCGCTATTATTTTGCGTTGTGAGGTTATTATTTTGAAAAAATATTTTAAAAATGTCCTTTTCTTCGTTATCATTTCTTTTTATTCTCCAGTCACGTTTTCCTGTTTGATTATTTTAAAGTAAAATAAATAAATTGGGCGGTTTAAAGGTGTTATTTATTATGACAGTCAGTATTTATTGACAGTTGACATAATTGTCGTATCGACATTGAGCTTCTGTGGCATAGAGAGAGATTGTTCCGTTGCACGCTATTATTTTTGAGATAACTTTGATTACGTAGTGCCAGGTGTGATATCGATGGATTGCATGCAAAGAAACGGTTTGCAAATCTCAGTGATGTTACCAGATTGCAAATGGTTAATGCGTCCTTAGCTAAGCAGACATTACCAACAGATAAAAAGCGTTTGAGTATTTCACTTAAATCTAATGGCTTCTTAAACTTAAGGTGGCCTCAGCTAAGATTTTAGTTAAGCAGCGTTTGAGTATTCGGCCGTTTGTTTTTTAATGTTAATATTATAATACTTTTTGTGGGTATGTAATTAGTAGCAATAAAATATGGCTAATTTGTAAAATGTATGTATGTATGTATAAACTGAAATTGCTCAGCGTGATAAAAGGCATCTTTTTTGCTCAACAGAAATCTCATGCTTAAAACAAGCACGTGAAATGATTGATTATCCAAGAAACAAAGGCACTTTACTTTATTTCTGTTCTAAATTAATCATTTTCAGCCCTAAGCTGGAGTTAGTTAATTTTACTCAGAATGTTATCAAATAGTACATTATGAGACAGGTTAGCTTAGGTTGCTCATTGCAAACAAGGCTGTGGGTTGCAGCCCGAGCCGCAGGCGAGGGCGTAACTCAGCCGAGTGTGCAATAAGCAAGAGCTCACGAGTTTCATACGACGTTTTTCAACACATTTGCGAGGAAAAAATATAGTAATTTATCACACCGCAACAAATACGACAAAAACAAAATATGATAATTATGGGAAAAGGCGCGCATGTTTTTTTTTGTTTTTTTTAACACGCCCAACGCAAGAATATTTTGCGAACAAAGGGGTGAGGAGCATACAGCCTACTACTAATACTTCAAAATTATAATTTTAAGTGACAAAATGCAAATATTTTAATATCTTATATCAAAATATTGTGAATTATGAATAATTTGATACTAATATATATTTATTTGACTTAATTAAGGTCTTACACATTTATTTATTTCAAAAATGTATATGAATTTTCAGCAGCATAAAACCTCTTTGATGTCAAAAAAAATAACTGTATTACCCGACTAAATTGGGAATGCTCTGTTTACTCGCATAGAACTTGCAGTAAGGTACTAATTTAACTTTGTAGGGTTAATTCTATTACGAACTAGTGTTTTATATATTATTGCACGCGTTTGTTATAGCTCGGTTTATGGCCCTAAAAGCGATGTATTAGGGCTCACTTTACGAGCAAGTGTGTTGAAAAGTTAGTTATATTTTCTTCCGTCGAACATATTATTTTGTTAACATTACAGCTTTTATTTTAAATCGTAAGTAATAATAGTGTTGTAGATGTGATTACAAAATTAGGTTCAAATTATAATGATGATTCTGTTATTCCTTCTTCAACAACCCGCCATCTTTGTGCCAAGTTCTTTAACAAAATGGGCATACTTATATTATGATAGTGTAATAAATATTTAATTTATATGTATAGTAACCATTTAGTACAAATTTATTAATTGTGACGATTATGTTTATAAACTAGAATGATCAATTTAATTTGTTTATAATATGTAAAGGTCTTTGCATACTGTCTGTCTGCATTGCAATACATTGCAGTTTGCACATTCGTAACAAACCACCGACTGACTGCGCAGTGTACTACTGTCTAATCTGCATGTAATTACAACGACTACAGTGAGTAGCACGAGTTTAAGGCCCGTATTTATAAACCGCTCTCAACGTTGAGAGCAATCTTGAGATGCTCTTCTTATAGGAACAGCATCTCAGCTGTGATCTCGAGATAGCTCGCAATATTGAGAGCGGTTTATGAATACGGGCCTAAGTATTTTTTTAATCGAATGTTTTGCAGCAGAAAATCGCTACAGGCAACCGCCTGTACTCGTTGCACAAAAAGCTATCGAGTGACAATCGGATTAGTATCGAATCGATCACAGCTGTCTTGTATGGGAAGTGTTAGTTTGCTTTTTGGTGGTAGATGGCGCTGTACGAATTTGATAGTAATTCGATAGTTTTTCGTGTTACGGGCACTGGGGCCCTATTTTAGAAAGACGGCGAGTGCTCTTTACTACTCATTTTTCGCAATAGCAAAATACGCATTTTTTAATCGCTCGTTAGTAGTACAGTGACACAAACTTATCTGACCCGGGGTGCGATTGCGTAAAGTCAATCGTATTCATTTGACACTTCATATCGTACCCGATCGCCTATCTGGTGGCCAAAACTGGAACTAAGTGTTATAATATAACTTATTGTTACCAAATATGGTTACGCCGTCGACTACTTAGACGACAGCGACGCCGTCACCGAGTCAGATAAGTTTGTGCTGTTCTAGTGCATGTTGCCAATGAGGATCAGTAACGATTTTTGTTTAGTGGCTTATCAGAAAGCTTATGCCACCACATGATTAACTGTGAAGAAATTGTTGCGATATCTCTTAAACCTGAGAAGTTATACGAGCTAAAACATGCTAAAACACTGTTATTTTGGGGGATCCTTGTGACGTCATCGCGACGTACGCGAACCTTATGCCGTACGTGATAAAGCACATATTGCATTAAGCTTGGCATTCCCTTCAAACCCTTAATAACTCAACCATTTCTAAACGGATTTCAAAAAATCTTTCAATAAGTTTCATAGCTATTAATATGATTGTATATTATATCAATAAAATATTGTGATGTTACGTCGCATGCGATGAAAATGAGCAGTAAAGAGCGCTAGCCGCATTTCAAAAGTAGGGCCCCTTAAGGCCAGTATATTCCAAAAAGTCTGTCTCTGTCTTTTTCTTTACGTGTGAAGAGTAAAGAAAATAACCTCACTTTTTCATTTTTTCAATGTTTTTGTTGTTATTTTGAGCATAAAGACACTTTTTGAAAAAGTTACCGTTGAATATTCTTCTATATGTCCTTACCTTTTTTTCTATATATTTTTCGTGAATAAGGGATTGATAAACTTTAAGTATTATCCAAAAAAAATAAAATTAATGAAAATTTTCTTTGCCTTTGCATATTTTTTTAGTCGAGTGAAGATATGAATATCGTATTTTTAACCGTAAAATAATCAAGATCGTTAATGAAACTTCAACATATATTTTTATCTGCTCAAAATAATAGTAGATTGTTATACAAGACGCTAAAAGTACCCATTGCATACGAGGTATTTTTATTCCCGAGCTTTAGCGAGGGAATAAATAGAAACCGAGTTACAATGGGTTTTAGCGTCGTGTGTTACACTATACTTTTCACTACGATTGCGAGAAAATAAAATACAATATTAAATAGTTTATACCTACTTACTTGCTATCCGTAAACGAATCCACTCGTTTTTTTCCTCCACTTCATAAACTTTTTGTACAATATTTAAATAAATGATTTGTGCTTGACGGCAGAAGATTAAAATTATTTCTTTCCAATTACAGTCACACAATTCAATCTGTTTGTAATTATAAAAAAATTCTAAAGATTTCGCGCCATGGTACCTTTTTTAATTTCTGCTGTAGCAGCTAAGCAACACAAACACGCATTCTACGATTCACTCTGTACACAGAGTATAAATAAGTCTATGATTTTACCGAAGAGATGCTTTTAGTTCCATTTTCAAAAATAAGAATGAGAAACTGGGGGCCTATTACGAAACTTGGTCACGATAGTCGTCCGCAGTTCGTCGGTTATAGTTATTACAAATATTTTCAATGTAGCTATCGTAGTGTATAGTCTATTGAACGAATAATGACGGATCCACTAGAGAGAAACTGTCAAATTTACGCAATCACTTTGGAATATCGCATACGCAAGTGCTTTGTAATAGGAATCAATCAGAACGAAGCACGGACGCAGCCGCGTGTATCGCATTAAACTTTTCGTAATAGACCCCCAGTATTAAGTCGAGCGAGTTTTTATTCGTGATTATGAATAAAAACTTTTTCGTTTTAGTACGCTCATTGGTAATAGACAAACATTAAAAAAGAAAAAACTTTATCCCCTAGGGCTTATTATGCTATTTTATCTCGACTCTTGTACGTTACAATGACGCACTTTTTGAGCAAGAGGAGTGAAAAGAATATTTGATTGTTTATCGTTGAATCAAACATAGGCCAAATTCGTAATTTGGAATATACTGGCCTTAATTGATCTCGTCAGTGTATGCGCGGGCACAAGTACCGCCCCCCTAGACAAAGACACATTTTCTAGTATTCGCTATCGCTTCGATGTCGATAGATGTATGGATTTGACGTTTTAAAAGTCGATGGTTAGCGAAAAATTATGTTTTGGCAATACTTACCATACATCTTTCGATAGCTACGTGATAACAAAGATTTGCAAATGTAATGGACTCCCTAAACGATCAAAATTGCTTGTCAATCATTTACATTGCATCGGCTTGTCAATCACATTTTGATCGTCTAGGAGCGATGCTTGACAAGCACCACAGAATAAATAGATTGCCGTGGCCAATCAAAAGTAGGCCACGCCCCCAAATGGTAAATGCAATGTAAATGATTGACAAGAAATGCTTGATCGTCTAGGGGCTCCATGACACTGGCTACTGTGCAGTCTGTGCACCTGTGCAGTCAGTAGGCATTTTTTATGTATTTCATTTCACTGCTCTGAATAATTCGGCCAGTACGAAGACTAGGCAATATTTTATTTTAACAATGTACCTATTTATTTAATATTATTGTATTTTTACCGCATAATCATCTTTATTTATAATTCTTCAAAATCTCAGTTTTGATACGACTGTTTTTATTTGAGATTACAGAAACTAACTATGTTTTAGTTGTCGATTAAGTTACAATCCAGAAGTTTTGTGAATTTTGTTGGTAGATAATTTAGATTTTCCATTTTTCCTATATTATCAAAATTCATAAATGTATAATGTGGCATTCCGTTCAAATCTATTGAATTTAGCATTCCAACTTTAATTTTTAATAATTAAACGATATGTAAGTTATAAAATTATAATATAACTTATGTGAAAATATGCCATCATCGTTGCTGCCTTATAAATTCCACAGTATCAGACTGTGTAGTATTATATTATCTGTGGGAACAGTCACAGTTTTAGAATCCATACAGTTGTGAATCGAATTTGCACCGAACCAAACACGTTAGTTTGCGCAGTCGAAGACTCCTAGAGAGACGCTATTTTATTTCATTGCAGCTGTATGAATTTTACACAGGTACTGTAACACAGTTTACACAGTATTGAAATTGTAAAATATTATTGTAATTTAAAAGTAAAGTAAAAACTATGGGCATAGTAGAATCAAATAAGTAAGTCGTCTTACTCATTATACGCCCGAACGCGGTTTGTATGTGAGCGCGGCCCGTACGTATGAGCGTCGCACGCACACACTGACAACATTTATAGATGGTAAAGATGCGCCAGTCGCGGCTGCGCCGTACGTGCTCCCGCCCGCGCTCACGTACGCTCCGCGCCGCCGGCCGCTGCGCTGCCGCTCGTAATAATTTGTACGTGTACCTTTGTATTTGTACCAGTTATACATACCATGCTTTCCGAAGATATTTTTGGAAATAAGATTTGTTACAATGAGGATTTATTTTACATATTAAACTTTAAATAATAAGGCATTTCGTACTTGTTGAAACAGCCGTTTTTTCTGTAAGTAACAATTGTGTAATTTTGTTTAAAAAATCATAAATTCCTACAGGAAAAAGTATTTTAATGTCAATTATTTGAGGTTATTGTAAAATATTCAATTTCCGAATTTAAAGATTATAATTTTATTTTGATAAGTGAGGTAAGTAAATGAAAAAGTAAAATGAATAAATTAATAGTGTAAAAAATACAATTTCATAATCATTTTATTTGATTTGAATAAATACATGATTCAGTAAAGCTAGGTTTCAATTTAGTCCTATTTCGACCGTGATTTTCAAATCAATTTCAAATCACATAATATGATGTAGGTATGTAATAAAAACATTGTAGACAGTTTCTGGTCTATGTACAAAAATAATTAAAAAAACTTTGTATTATAGATCCCTGTTGCTTATCAGACAAGGAAAAAATGTTTTGTATAGAGAAGAGATTGACTATGCATTTTTGACGATTGAATAAACTAGCGACAGCCCTACGTGGGCTACGTGTTTAGGCTATTATCGCTCGCTCGAGGCGCGAGTTGGCCTACTTATTTGATTCTACTATGCTATGGGCTTGCGAATCGAATTTGTATCGAGCACAACATGTTCACCGATCACTATAAAATGCTTAACATTCTCGTCCGTGGCCGTCATCGGGCCGTCCACATTTAATATTTTCTCAAGATTTCTTAAATCTGATTGCGTAGGTAATAAAAATGTGTTCTGGTCCTGCCACTTTTCGCAATATAAGATTACGGACTTTTTAACATATTATACAGGGTTATTTGTAAAACACCGACAACCTCGCAGGAGTAGATTACTAACATCATAAACAACAACATTTGTTCTACGACTTTTATCATAGCTCAATACATTAACCAAATATTAATTTTCAATTTTCTATTGTACTGTTCGACACATTTTACGTCTATGGATGGCGGCGGGGCGGGCGGGTCGCGCGCACCAAGCGCGCCGCGCGCCGCGCGTAGAGTTATGAACATGTGCGGGCTTTGGCTGCCGCCCGCACTAACTTGCGTTGTTGTTTGTGTAGAATGTGCTGAGCTGATAGGGACTGTCCTTCCTTGCAACTATGGTTTACATTTGAAACACAGCTTGCGTTGTGGTAAACACGTTTACTTCTTATTTACAAATATGTACACAGTTCACATTATGATATGAAAGGAATTAAACTTATTTATTCAAGTCGTGAGAAAATTTCCATCATAAGAATTGCGTGAAAACTTCTCTTCTAATATTTGCAATGCAACCTACCTTAGAGGAGTGGTGACCTCTTTGCAGAGTCGCCACAAACATGTCCATCAGCCATTTTTTGTCCCCACTGCTGGGGCACAGGCCTTCCTTATGGGTGGTAAGGAGGACGGGCCATAACCCACCACGCGGGCCCAATGCGGATTGGTGGGTGTTAACGACTGCAAATACAGCCGGGACCAACGGCTTAACGTGCCTTCCGAAGCACGGAGGAGCTCGAGATAATACATTTTTGGTCACCCATCCCATGACCGACCCTTGCGAACATTGCTTAACTTCCGCAATCGCTGGGCCAGGCGCTAAACCACTGCGCCACCGAGCTCCTCACAAACATATGAACGGTAAATTAATTTTTTTTTGTATGAAAGTAAAATCTAACGAATTATCAAAAGTCGTAGAACAAATATTGTTGATTATGATGTTGGTAATCTACTCCTGCGTGGTTGTTGGTGTTTTACAAACAACCCTGTATTTCAGTTTAGTGTTGCTGAAATAAAAAAGTCGTGCTTTCTGACGTGAAACGTGCGAGCGAGAGAGCGGCAAAACGTGAACGGCCACTTGATTTCATTGAAAATTGGAAATCTTGTAGTTCCCTCTACGGAGGTAGGTGGCGCTAAAGAGTATTTGTGCACAATAAAAATTCGATTAGCACTCGAGCCTCGGATACGTCCGGCTTACGGTGGCGCCTCCTGGGCATGGAAGCCATCAACTTCCTAATTAAACTAGGAAGTTGATGGCTTTTCTAGTATTTCCTTTATAAATAAATTTCCTCATTTGATTTCACAAGATATTAAGATTTTGCATTAATTGAATCAACAACTCTTGTGCTTCTAAAAATATTTGTTTTAATCTCATTAATTCATTATAATATTTAAATGTTATAAGCTCAGTTCACATTAGTGTAAGTTAATATAATATAGGTAATATAATTTTTATACAGCAGTGTGCAATTTGTCAATAAGAGTTGTGAATCAACGTTATTTGCTATAATGCTAATTTACGGTGCTAATTTACGCAAACTATTATAAAACTGTAATATGGTAAATAATTTCTGTATAATTTACTCTGATCAAGTCGCCGAGATATGTCCATCGGCCATTTTTGATGTCCCCTCTGCTGGGGTACAGGCCTTCCTTATGGGTACCCACCACGCGGTCCCAATGCGGATTGGTGGGTGTTAACGACTGCAAATGCAGCCGGGACCAACGACTTAACGTGCCTTCCGAAGCACGGAGGAGCTCGAGATAATAAAATTTTGGTCACCCATCCCATGACCGACCCATGCGAACGTTGCTTAACTTCCGCAATCGCTGGGCCAGGCGCTAAACCACTGCGCCGCCGAGATATAATAGCCCCGTTTTGACAATAAAATGCAACTTTACTGCTTTTACTGACGTACAGACAAATAAACAAAGAATAAGTTTATGTTTAGAATAATCAAAAAGTCTGTTTAGGAATATGACGCTTTGAGACGTCGAGACGAGTAATATTGCTTATCAATATTTTTGATTAAACTAGGTATAAACTTATTCTTCTTTTATTTGTACGGCACTTACCACAAAAGATTTTAAAACACTATTCAACAAGTGTTTAAACACTGTTTTAATGTGATGCTGTCACTTTTTTGACAATATTGTTTGAAAGAGACGGCATCACATTTAAACAGCGTTTTAAAATCTAGTTTTTAAACCTTAGTGCCGTTACTAATCCGTGGCCCTACCATGAGTTGATGCAAACTGTTTACGTTTTCGTAAACTATCGGATATACTGCTCACAGCCAGTGCGAGTGAAAGGGAGAAAACGATAGTTTACGGTAACGTAAACAGTTTGTATCAACTCATAGTAGGGGCCACTGCATGATCACTAATTTTTACCGACTTTATTCGATTCCGTGTAAAAACGCACGAAATCAAATATTTACTTAGTGTCGAAATGTTTTTCTGTCAAAAGTGAAAACTTTCAGATATAAGAGTTTTTTTCATGTTCCATTGAATTTCTAAAAACGATTCGATTAAAAGTTCTCACAATTTGGAATCGATTTGTCGCGATAATCGAATATTTCGGTTATTGATTCATTACATTAGTCAGCATCCCTAATTACGTTAATGTGACAGATATTCAAAACGGGCCTATTATATCTCGACAATAGGGATGTTGACTAATGAATAAAATAACGAAATACTAATAAAAATCGTAAACATATTAAACTTTTAGAGTAGTTTGTATACCTCTTGGTTTTATATATTGCATATTATTTGTTTTATGACCCTTCAAAGTTGCGTGGACAAGTCCATTTAAAAAGTATAAAATTTATTAAAATAAATGATACCTTTAATTAATCCGTTAAATGTATAGCAAATTTGTCTAAGAAACCATTTTGATAAACACAATATTTAATATAGCTGCTGAACAAATTTCCTATGCGTTGCATACAAACTTGCAAGGCGTGACGTCATAACGTGCAAGCCATTAGTATGGAGCGTTTTTGATCGAGTCCATTTGTGTGCATTTCACACTGTGATATCTCGGGCAGTTTTCATGCTAGCGAATTAATTCTTTTACCAATGTTTCTTTTTTTGAGAGGTAATTTATGTAACATAAAATAAAAAAAATAGTCAACATCCCTATTGAAGTAATGGAACTAATATTTTACAGTAGAAATAAAAAACCATTCTAAGCAAGCACAGATACTTACAGCTCATTACACAAAATTATGTTAATTGATTTTGAACTCTTATGTATTAAAATTGAAAACCGATCTGTGGCCGCGTCGGGTTTGCTTAGTATATTTATTTGATTTTTTAGAGTTTAGAGTCATCGCTCACGACACTATTGTATGATTTATATAAATAATCATTATTTGATTACAGCTGTACTTATCTTACACTTTATATGACGCACTAACACTAACATTGCTCTAACGTCGCGTCCTAAAAAACTTTTGAAAAAAATATAAATGACATTGTCCTAATTTATTTGTAATTAAGTAATAATGGCAAAATTAATATTGTATCATATTGTAAAAATATAAAAAAATAATTGTATTTAGTCAATTGATGTTAAATAATTTAATGTAAAATAAATTGATTTTTTACTACCAAGTGGTTTTATTGCTTATTTTTATGGATGTGGGGTTATTAGGAGCATGCAGGCCAGAGATTTGTTTTATAGTTCTTGAGTCAGACAAAGGGATGCATGGCGTTAGGGCGATATTATAATATGCAGCACTAGCGCCACTCCCGCAAAAAAATAATTACCGTGTAAATACATTTTTTTTATTAAAAATCCAAGCTGATGGTCCCCTCACAAAATGTCAATTGTTATTTTTATAAATACACGAACTCGGTGACAAATAATTGTTTGCAGTTTTTGTGGTGGAATAAAAACGGCCATCGTTTTGTTTTTCGTCGAGAAAAACCACAATAAATTATCTGTTATTAAGTTTGTAAATAACAATTGACATTTTTGGGTTTTACGAGATTGTGTATTTTACACGGTAATTATTTTTTTGCGGAAGTGGCGCTAGTGTTGCATATTATAATGTCGCCTTAAATCCTATGTGATCAAAGGGCACCTTGCCTTAGTATTTAGTTTTGCCAGTAATTAGGTTGTATGAAATTCAAAAAGGGTTACCGTGTTTGAAAACACGTTAACTAGGGCAAATTGACCTAGAATAGAAAATAACGTACAAAAAAAAGATCTAATTTGAGCTGTGTTACATTTCTTTGTCTAAAACGACAATTTTAGGGAAGAAATTAAATAGAATGGATTATGAATGTATTATTGTCATAACAAAACAAAATATTAAAAAAAACTATCATAGTTAAGTATTTGATAAATATATAAAAAACAACGTGGTCAAGAAAGATGCCACATTTTACGGTATTCTTTATTTAAAATAAAACAAAAAATCATTACACTCGAAAAATCTAATTCTTGGTCGTTCCGAACCTTAGTGTGAGTTTCAAAACATCCAAACAACCGTGGTCAGGCTCTGAACGCAACCAACCCTGAGGCGTGTTTTCGTTTAGCTAGCGGCCGCAGCGATGCGCAGCTCATGACGTCACAAACTGCTGCGCATGTGCTGCGGGAAACGAAAACGGGTTTTTATCAAGCGATGGTAACCAACCAAGTTACTTTTTTGGCGCGAAGTGAAAATGAACCGAAATACTAAAAGTGCTTTAATAGGTCTTCTGACAGAAGAATTCTGTAATGATTTTATATAATATACATAATTTACCGAACTGGATCAACAACAAGTACAACAACAATACCGCTGACAGTGACATATAAATTACTCTATGACAGCAAGCAGCGATGCAAACCACCTTTGGAGGAGGATTGCAGATTGCGAGCTGCGACCTGCCGATCGGCAGCAGCGTGACGTCACTAGCATAAACGAAAACAGCACCGGTAGCGCCAGCTAGCAATCGCTCGCTGAACGAAAACACGCCTCTGTGGTTGTGACGTGAGCTGTCAGTGCTGGCTGGGCTGTCAAGACGTTTTACTTTACTTTTGGCTTTTGGGAGAATGTAGAAACAATTGATTTTACACGTTTTATATAGTTGTTTTTCTGAGATTATTTAGTTTGTTTATGAAGAACACAAAGTCGGCCGTCTAACTGTCGCGATGGCAGCCACGGCCCAACCCGAGATGCCTGTGGTGGAGCTAAAGGCTGAGATCGAGAGGTTGAGCCGCGAGCTCGATCAGGCCAGCAGCGAAAAGATCCAGTCTGCACAACTGGGTCTGGTCCTCCTAGAAGAGAAAAGTGCTCTCCAGCAGCGGTATGATGAACTAGAAAGCATATACGAAAACACAAGACATGAACTCCAAATCACACAAGAGGTTAGTACAGTGGCCTACATTCTACATCTCTATTTTCACTTTTCATGCATTAATGAGTACATTAAAACGAGCAGAAGCTGAAATTTAAACTTCTTTTTTAACATTTTGCATTCATAATTTGCACTACTTTCGAATGTGGTGAGTGGAAAAGTTTTTGTTTTCACTATAACCTAGACAGTTTTTTTTAGTATGATAAATGAGCACATGAAATAAATGATTCGTGAATGATATATAATTCATTAATAGCAGGGTATTTAATTTAACGGATTAGATTTTTTTAATGGTCAATAGTCAAATAAGCTTTATTCAAATAAACTTAATTATTAAGTACTTTTGAATCGTCTATATTTTCTTACCACCCATTCCAGTCTTTTTTAGCTGACAAGTAGAACGGGCGCAAGAAACTTATCAGCTGTAACAGCCATAAGTAATGATATTTACAAACTTGAATATATCGTTACCAGATAATTACAACAGGGTGACAGGATTATTGGCAACAACATAGACTTATTATATTACTTTAACAAAGTACTTATATTAGCAAGTTATGTGTTACATCATTTCCACGCATTTTGATCTTTAAGATAATTGTCTACTTTATAATAACCTTTACCCATGAGTGTTTTTTAACATGGTTTTTAATGGAAAAAGTGGTTTTATTAAAAAATATTCTAATTTAATAAAGTATTCAACAACTTTGTAACCATGATTATTACAAAATTATAATACTTAATCTTTTTTAATAATGTATTCTATGTACAAAATGATTATTTTTCAATATAGTATGGAATTAATTTGTCGGCAGGCTCTTATGAAACTAGATACAACACAGAAGGTAACTACAAGAAGTGGGATTGAACAAGAAAATGCTCTCCTCAATGAATCTGCTGCTATGGAGAGCTCGCTCACGCTTCAAATACTGGATCTTGAGGGAGAAACAAAACAGGTATGCCAACAAATTACATTTGATCTATAATTATTGGCATAGGCAAATTGATTTATGCCTCTGTGATCAAGTGCACCCACCGGTGTAAGACGCAGGGGTCCCGGGTTCCATTCCCAGGGTACAATTCGTACTCAGTTTGGTTGGTGGTAGGGCTTATTTCAAGTCCACCTAGATAGCTACCACCATCTTATCTAAGTCTGACTCCATAATAACCATTTACAAATTGTTGTGTATAGTCAGTTTCTCAGTGGTGAGGATTCTGGGTGTAGTGAGCTTCCACCTTCGGCCTTATTGTCACTTAACATCAGGTGAGGTGAAGGCCAAGTACTATCCTGTTGTGCATAAAAAATGATTATGGCTCTGAAAACAGATAGAAATGTCTGTAAAATTAATGCCTTTTTTCGCCCTTTTGTTCTGGTACCACTTTTCTCGTGCTTATTGGTTGTCAAGGTTGTCAAAGTCTCACAACCTGTGTGTCATACCTGAAACCATCAGAAATAGATGAATGGGTCCGTGTCTCGATTAACTATTGTGCTTGTTCAGTAAGTTGCAATCCTACCTGGGGCCGTACCGGCTAACGCATCGACCTTCGAAAAGTCTGCCGGTTTTCAAATTAAAAAAGATAAATCAAGCCCCGATTGGGCAATAATGGTAAACCCCAATTCATGATGTCATATACTACAAGGGCGTTTTACTAAACTGACCTTCTGATACGGAGGGACACGAACATAGATATCTTCAAATAACTCAACAAATAGTACAATGCAAAGAAATTCCTTTACATTGATTTCTTTGTTTTAAGTTGAAACTCGGCAGACCTGCCAAAGTTCGAAAAGTTTGCCGGTACGGCCCCTGATGGCATGGCCATATAGTTTTTAAGAGAACAAAGATTATGCCAGCAGTAGCTCTAACATGAGTTGATGCAAATTGTTTTCGATTCCGAATAGTATTGTATATACTGCTCACAGTCAGTGCAGGTGAAAGAAAGAAAACGATAGTTTACGGTAGCATCAACTCATGGTAGGGATAAAGATTATTATTATTATTTATTATTTATAAGGGGGGACGCCAGCGAAGCCGGGCGGGTGATCAGTCACCTTGGTCGGGACCATTTCACCCATTTCCCCAAATCCCCTGAAAGAGCAGGGGAGGCAGGTTATCATTTACCCCACCGGCGTCGGACCCTCGAACCTACCTGTGCGCTTACAATACCTGCTGAGTTGACTTATCGTTAACTGCTTTAGATCTTCTTCCTTAAGCTTGTCCACTCCGAAGAGCTCCCAGCGCAGTGATAGGGATAAAGATAGCTGTTATGTTACTAAGCATAAAATTAGGAAAACTAACAGCACACATACATTCAACAATCTCTTATTTTACTTGAAATAAGCCAATGGTTGTGGATGTCCATATAAAAGTTCATTACTCTTTTATTATCTGTTTTCTTCATTTTTAAGTACTCTCCCATACACAAAAAGTATGATTGGCCTAAACATTTTACAGGTTTTTGCTACTGTTACAGTTTAGGCTTCTCTTGTCCAAGTAGTTACACACTGGTGACACTCTTTCAAACTACATAACATAAGTTCGAAATTAAAAATAAAGAGACAACTGATTATAGTAGGCGTCAAGTCATAAGATCGCTGACATTGGCTTGTTGTTCAGCAGTCTTTTTAAGTGACATGATCTAGAACTAACCGTATGAAAGATGAGAGTGTAAGACTTTACAGCTAAATTCCTGGCTTGACAAATATATGAGCAATATCCCTGGCACAGTGACACGCAGACTGACAAAATATAGCTCGGGTCTCACCAAGAACTCTTAATGCTGTTATAAACGAGATGCAAGTGTACATTGCGTTTAGTAGCATCTCACTTCACATCTACACTAATATTTCTGTGTTTCATGATAAGGCCCCAGCTTTAGCTCGTTCTTTAGTACGTAACTCCATCGTTATCACTGTCAGCCGATGACACCCTGTACTGACATCTGCCTTCACAAAGGACCTTCATGACAATCGGCCCTAATGTTATTCTTATGTCTTTTAGTACAGTAAATGCGACAACTTATCAACCAAATGATGATAAGAAAGCCTGTTTTCACATATCTATGCTAATTTCACTCGCGGCGGATCACCGCGAACGCATATGCAGTTGCAAGACCTATGCAGGAACGTCAGTCGGCTCATTTTTTTATTAGAGCCCATTTCGAGTCCCCAGACACAAATGACGAATGCCTACGCTTATTTTAATGAAACGGGAGCAATTGATGTGAATCATCGTTCGGCCTACCGGACAGTGCGCGCGCGTCGATGTCGCCTTACACACTGCAAGATCTGATGAAAAATTTTTGCTATAAAATCTCTTCATATCAGAACGCAATTTCGTATCGGAAACTCGATTAATCATACAACTAATCATTGTTTAATATGAGCGAGAAACAAAAAGACCTCCAAAGTGCGTGATGTAATGCCGCGAATGGCGTAAGCGCAGCCGTCGGGAATCCATAACACAGATCCAGAAATACTTTTTATTTGCCTGGCCTTGATTCACATTTTCAAGCATTACTCAATGGTGTGTAGATTTGGAAATGCACAGGAGTATTGTGCATTAGTTTCTTGTGAATCGTGCGGTTTGTGTCGTGCCAAGTGGTTCAAAAAGTGTGTTCGAAAATCATGCGTCAATAAATTTTGTGGAAATGAATGAAGGTGAAGAGGTATAGTCTGTATTTGCCAATATATTTGGCCCGCCTGCCGGCGTGGCCTGCTGAAACAACTCTCATATTTCATGTTTACATAGATAATGGAAAACTGACGTTTACTTAGCGTTTGGCTATCTGCCAGAGGGTGGAATAAACTTTACTCAATTTAGACCCATTTATAGCCATTAGTAATAAATCTAAGCGCATTATTATACTACTTTCTATTGACAAACTTGCCGTTATCGGCAGTAGCTAGGTATACTAGCTATTGTACGTCTATAAAGTTGTCTCCATATTTTGTGGTTCTATCGTGAGAGTTTTGCTTTCGTTGTTATTGGCACTTTGTATGTTGTTTGTAGTAAAACATTTGAATTTATCTCGCTTATTTATCCTAATTCTTTGAAATTATTTTGCTATCATAGTTTGCTATCTGCAAACTAAGAATCGACATTTAACTATACATGCACTAAATATTGCAATAACGATGTATTCGCCTTCCATGGAGGTTGCATGACGAATAATTTAGGCCAAGTTATCGCTGTCGAGGTGCTTGCTTAGGTTACACACTTGAAGCCTCACTCAGTCTGCACATTATTACCGTAACTGATGAAGTTTATCCATTCACAAGAAAAATGACGCATTGTTTAATACTAACAATAAGAAAAATCGTAATAAATAGTTATTGTTCATTTACAAGAACAAATATTATATGTACAATGACCTCTGTAGTCGAGTCGAAGTAGTGATAGCACGCCCGCCGTCACGGTTTCGATTCCCGGACGGGTGATGTGGGAAAAACCCTTTTAAATGTCTCTAGGGTTTTGTGGTATATCTTCCAAACTTCCAATTACATTAACTTTTGATCAGAGAAACCAACATGGTTTGAAATATTTCGTACTTATTACTCTACTTATATCTTACTGCTTTTGAGTTTTTTTTACTCTTAAAATCCGTGATTATTTCATCTTTAGGTGACTGTTATTTATCCAAACAGATGATTTATTTTTAATCAGAACAAGTCACGCGTCTGAAACCTGAATTACAAAATGAAAAACAAAATTTTTCCTTTAAATAAGAAATTCATTCATTCAAAATATTGTAATAATATTACTGTCGTCTGAAAGGAAGGTAACCAAGTTATTCCCAAAATCCATTATGTTAATAGGAAGAAGTGTGTTGGCAAATATATGAGCGTTGGCGCACGGGCGCGGCGGCGGTGCCTAATTCGTGAAGCACAACCTAATGTCTGGCTAATCAGCAAAGTGCCTGGATGACTCGACATTGATCTTGAACTGTGCTCATTTTAGGAACTACTAAGCCTTTATGGAAATAGTCTGAATTTTAGATTATTATTTTTAATAACGCTGGTAACTAGTACTAGAGGCTTTTTTCATGTTTTGTATTCATCAATGCCCGCACAGACGCCGGCGTCCGGACAACAATATAAAATCTATTGTGTCTCATTTTCAGGGCCTTGATGGGTTAAAAGATGACTACTAGAGTTTATTGAATCTTTTCTTATGTAGCGCTTTTATGAATCGTAAAAAATGACTAAACGGACATTAAATTAATTACGATTCTTATGTATGGGTTGGTGTAGCGGTTATTGACCTTGGTTGCGGTTTCGAATCTTTTTTGGGGCAAATGATATACAAAAGCTGATAATTAAGTATGTAATTATTATTTTTAATAACCATGTAGTATTTATATATTTTTCATATTACATGCTGAATATAATTACAGGATGCAATAAACGTTTTGAGTATTGATTCTAAAAGTAATACATGTTATGTTGTGATTATGACATATACTTTTTTTTACTATTTACCCCATAGACGCCTGCAACATGTCTATAGATTTTATACCTTTTAGAAAAGGCAACCTGCACAAGACACAGGACACTTATTCTAAAGACTGTTTGGCTTACTTGTCCTACATGGTAAAGAATCTTCACCCAATTCTTTAATTAATGAAATTGTCACTTACAAAATAGTATAAGCTTTTGCTTACATATTTTTTTTTATGAAAGAAGACGCATAGGTATGACGCTAGTAATCTTTTAGTGAGAATTGTCAAAAACGTCTTTTACATAAAACAAGTCGGTTAAAAACGCTAAATACAAAGATTTCTTAAAAAATAGCCGAATCTTTCTCCCTTTAGTTACGTCACGAGCTAGACCGCGTGGTGAGCGAGCGTGACCGCTTGCTCGCCGAGAGCTCGGAGCTCGGCGCGGACAAGTCGACGCGGGAAGCGGAGCGCGCGGCGCTGCGAGCGGAGCTGCGCGAGGCTCGCCAGCGGGAGCAGCGGCTGCTCGTCGACATCGGCGACTTGGAGGACGAGAACATATCGCTGCAGAAGCAGGTCTCCGCGCTTAGGTCCTCGCAGGTGAGTCTATGGGATTTTTTGCAATAGCTTTCTGAAATGATATTTCCATGATATTTATCTGTCTAAAATGATGATCTTTAATTTTAAAACAAGTTAATCTTTCTGATCCTACTCTAAAAAAAATTAAAAAGTCTACACTGTGAACTTTAATTATTGTGAAATTTAATTACTTTATACTTTATCTTTGAAATAAAACAACTTTTAACGGATACTAGCGCGGTTTTATTGAAAGTACTTTGGTAATTAGTTGGTATTTGTCCCAGCTTCAAAGGCGCCGAAGCGTCGGGAAAATAAAAAATCAAACCATTTGATTTGATTAACCAGTTGGTATTCACCAACTAATTACCAAAGTACTTACAATAAAACTGTGCTAGTATCCGTTGTAAAGTGTTTTATTTCATGTCTACCTATAGTGAGCGCGTAAGCTCGAGAGGAGGACATTCTCTTAGCTTTAATCTTCAAAATATTCATCAAATTCATACAATATTTTCTTTGATAATCCCAAACTTCCTCTTTAAAGGTCGAATTCGAAGGGCTGAAACATGAAGTGCGTCAACTACGGGAGGAGGCGGAGAACGCGCGCGCCGCCGCGGACGAGACCGCCGCGCTGCGCCGCATCGCCGAGCGGCAGCTCGCTGAAGCGCTCGAAGCGCTGCAAGCCGAGCGCGAAGCTAAATTCGCAGCTAAGAAGGAGCTGGACGCGCATCTTAGCAGAGAAGCTGCTTATAATATCACCAACTTGGCATACAGTATACGAGGTAGATATTGATGTCGATTCGGTTGGCAACGACTTAACTAAATTGACTAAACTAGATTTAGTTTTACATCCTTTTTACTTTTTGTATCGAAAAGACCAGGGAGCCAATTCTCGCGCCTTTGATAAAATATCGATAACTATTTCTACTTTAGCAACAAAAACCTGGAATATATTTTAAAATGTCATGTTGCAAAAAGTGGCCGAGACACATTTTTCAATTGCACACTCAGATTTAAGAAATCTTGAGAAAACATGAAATGTGCGAGCTAGAGCTACAGTCAGCGGCAAAATCGCCACGGGCTCTTAAATAAATAAATAAAAATATGGTAAATTGTTAGGTATGCCCGAAGACAGCACGGAGGATGAGGGCGAGCCGGGCGGGTCGTCGGCGGAGCTGGGCGCCATGGCCGACCACCACGCCGACCTGTTCTCCGAGGTGCACCTGCACGAGATCACGAGGCTAGAGAAGCAGTTGGAGCAAGCGCACAATGAAAACGTTAGTGCATACCTGCTTTTATAACATCACCACTGATACACGTTACCCCTCCGTATCAGAAGTCAAATTGAACAACTTTGTCTTTGTCAACTTTGTATTACTTTTGTATGTTAAGTAACTTAAAACGCTTGGATTTCGTTCTTTCGGAAAGCTTCTAAAACGCTTGGATTTGTTCTTAGAACAACTAGAATTTGAGTCAGTAAAATCCTTAAAACTATTATACTGCTCCTTGGTGAGAAGCCAATTGGAGTATGCGAGCCAAGTGTGGAACCCGCGTTATAACGTTTACGTAGATAAGATCGAAAGAATCCAAAAAAAGTTTTTGAGAATTATTAACTCGAAGTACAAAATTTACTGCAACAAAAACTTGCTTATTTTTTTATTTATTGTGTGTTGAAAACAATATAACAACAAGTGTTGTTATATTGTTTTAAATATTTTTATTTTATTTTATTTAGGATACAAACAGTCTTATACATTGGTATTGCATACAAAAAATGAGTTTCTTATAGACCTATAGATCCATAAAGAATATAAAATTACACAGAGTTTAGTGTTATGGAAGTAAGTAAGTACTAACATAAACATACACAGTCTAGTGCTTTAGAAAATGTACAATAAATCATCAAGTTACTATTAATAATCAAAGTGCTATTGACAACTTATTATGCAATAACTTTCTATAGACAGTTAGGCTATTGCAAAAGATATCTATATCATTGAACTTTTTGTTATAAGTTTCAACACTACGTCGAAAAAAGTTATTTCTGGTATATACAGCTGAGTACGAAGGGACAACAAATAATATCCATGGTTATTAACGTTATTAGAATAAACTATATCGGGATTTACACCATCTGTTTATTTTTGAGACTCCGATATTTCGGCACAGTTGCATGCGCTAAGATCATGTTATTCTAATAACAAGTGTTGTTATATGAAAATGGTGTTTTAATGTTTAGAGCCAGTTGTCGGCGTCGTTACGGTCGGCGCAAGCGACGGCGGAGGGCGAAGGCGCAGCGGCGGCGCTGTTGCGCGCCGGCCTCACGCGCGCTGCTTCGCGCGTTACAGCGTTGCACGCGCTGCACGGAGACTGCGCGCCGCTGGTGAGTCTGAGATCCTCTGGACCTTGCAAGTCCAGGATGAAATGGTCTCAAAGTAGGTTTTTTTTTTATATCGGTCCTCTCTATTTCCTTTTTTCGCAAGTATGGGAAAAATCCTATTAGCATCCTTCCTAAAAAATGTGTGTTTGTTAGCCATCTTTTGTGAATACGCGATTTTCTACCTCTGATCACACTGCACTATGTTGCATTTATTTTTTATTTTATTTATTTATTTAGGTAACAAACAGTCTTTAACAATTAAAGTAACAAATATTAAACACAAAGAGACCTACAGTACCATTATGTTATAAACAAAATTTTATATAAATGAGTACGTAAGAAACAAATAAATGTTTTTCACTTCTCATGCTCGTAAAGTTCGTCGTTATGTTGGGTATAGGCTGCATAAAATCGCTTTTCATGCTCTAGAGCATAAAGTAAAATCTTCGTCTAAGTTCGGCTCTAAGACAAAGGTTGTCAGGTAAACAGCCACACATGCAATTAAACTTCGTTAATAAACTTGTTATTTTCCTCATTTTTAATCATAATCCATATTATATATGGATTATGATTAAAATATCTATTTTTTTTTAATTTTTGAAAATGAGTATCAATTGAAAAGCCTTAATAAAAAAAAAACATTTTTTGAATATGGGTATCAAATGAAAGGCCTTGGTGAGCACATTCCAAAATGATATAATTTGTCACTAAACATAAAAAAAAAAAATTTTTTGTCAATTTTTAAATATGGGTATCAAATGAAAGGCCTTTTTTATTTTTATTTTATTTTTATTTTTATTTTATTTAAAGGTACTCCAACAATGTACATACAATAACGTAGATAGGTATAAACAAACATTGCCATGCATAGCCTTGATGAGCACATTCCAAAATTATATAATTTGTCACTAAAATTTAAGTTTTATTTTTTTTTTAATTTTTTGCATATGGGTATCAAATGAGAGGCCTTGATGAGCACATTCCAAAATTATATAATTTGTCACTAAAATTTAAGAAAAATAAATACTTTTTTAAATTTTTGAATATGGGTATCAAATGAAAGGCCTTGATGAGCACATTCCAAAATTATAGAATTTGTCACTAAAATTAAAAAAAAAAAAATTGAATATGGGTATCAAATGAAAGGCCTTGATGAGCACATTCCAAAATTATATAATTTGTCACTAAAATAAAAAAAAATCATTTTTTTATAACATTTTTTGTTTAATTTCCTCACAATCGAAGTGAAAAGCAGAGTGTATAACTCGTACATAAAACCCATTTTATGCACTTGTTGTACAATCTACTATAGTAACTTGCAATGACTTACAATAAGGAAATTAATTTGGACATAGCAACTTGATGTTTGATAATAAATAAAATTTAAATTACAGTTTTAGCCTTATGTAACAACAAAAACATATATAAAGTTTAAAGTGATAACGCCTCGTGAACTAGTCTTTTTACAGTGATGCGCTGGTTTTTGGATCAAGTGATTTTGTTTTCTAAAAATTGCAATGTGTGAATCGTCATATTAAAGTACCGTTTTTTAATCGATATTTATTTTACACTTCGTACATGAAATACAGGAAGACGAAAAATCAGAAGGCGGCATATCATCCCGGGCGGGTCGCTGGTTAACATGGTGGCGCGTGTCGGGCGGGGAGCTGGAGGCGCTGGGCGCGGCGCTGGCGGAGCTAGGGGCGGGGGCGGCGCCCGACGCGCCCGCCGCCGCGCTGCTGCGGCAGCAACTGGCGCAGCTGAGCGACCGGCTCGCGGCCGCCGAAGTGCGCGCCGCCGCGCTGCAGGCCGACGACGAGCTGCTGCGCACGCTCGCTGGCGGTCAGTACACTACACTAGGCTACAATACTACACGCGCCGCTGTAGTGTTGTTACACTCATCTGCAGCGCCACTTCACACGTACACTTATACACGCGCCGCTGCGCTGCAAAAATAGAGAATATCTGGAAAACCCGCAAGTTAATTTTATAGATAGGGATATTGCAACATTTGATAAAACTCTGTTATCGAAATTTCTTAAACATATGTTAGCGCGTTCTTGCACGTTCGTAAGATTTCAACAACTATAAAAATGTCTACAAAAATAAAAAAAATAATTCTGAACAAATATAGACTTTATAATTATGTATGTCCTCAGGTGCGGGCCGCGCGTTATCCAGCGCTGCCCCAGCTCTCGCCTCGGCAGCGGACACCTTGGCCCAGATCTACCACCACGTGTGCGCCATCAACGGCACGCAGCCCGAGCGGTTGCTGCTCGAGCACGCCGGGCACGCCGACGGTGAGACTTGTGTAGACTGTGTGTGTAATATGTACCGCTTGTACTAACAAGCAGACACCTTGGTATAGATCTACCACCACGTGTGCGCCACGACGGCACGCAGCCCGAGCGGTTGCTGCTCGAGCACGCCGGGCACGCCGACGGTGAGACTTGTGTAGACTGTGTGTGTATATGTACCGCTTGTACTAACAAGCAGACAACTTGGTATAGATCTACCACCACGTGTGCGCCATCGACGACACGCAGCCCGAGCGGTTGCTGCTCGAGCACGCCGGGCACGCCGACGGTGAGACTTGTGCAGACTGTGTGTGTAATATGTACCGCTTGTACTAACAAGCAGACACCTTGGTATAGATCTACCACCACGTGTGCGCCACGACGGCACGCAGCCCGAGCGGTTGCTGCTCGAGCACGCCGGGCACGCCGACGGTGAGACTTGTGTAGACTGTGTGTGTATATGTACCGCTTGTACTAACAAGCAGACACCTTGGTATAGATCTACCACCACGTGTGCGCCACGACGGCACGCAGCCCGAGCGGTTGCTGCTCGAGCACGCCGGGCACGCCGACGGTGAGACTTGTGTAGACTGTGTGTGTAATATGTACCGCTTGTACTAACAAGCAGACACCTTGGTATAGATCTACCACCACGTGTGCGCCACGACGGCACGCAGCCCGAGCGGTTGCTGCTCGAGCACGCCGGGCACGCCGACGGTGAGACTTGTGTAGACTGTGTGTGTATATGTACCGCTTGTACTAACAAGCAGACACCTTGGTATAGATCTACCACCACGTGTGCGCCATCGACGACACGCAGCCCGAGCGGTTGCTGCTCGAGCACGCCGGGCACGCCGACGGTGAGACTTGTGCAGACTGTGTGTGTAATATGTACCGCTTGTACTAACAAGCAGACACCTTGGTATAGATCTACCACCACGTGTGCGCCACGACGGCACGCAGCCCGAGCGGTTGCTGCTCGAGCACGCCGGGCACGCCGACGGTGAGACTTGTGTAGACTGTGTGTGTATATGTACCGCTTGTACTAACAAGCAGACACCTTGGTATAGATCTACCACCACGTGTGCGCCATCGACGACACGCAGCCCGAGCGGTTGCTGCTCGAGCACGCCGGGCACGCCGACGGTGAGACTTGTGCAGACTGTGTGTGTAATATGTACCGCTTGTACTAACAAGCAGACACCTTGGTATAGATCTACCACCACGTGTGCGCCACGACGGCACGCAGCCCGAGCGGTTGCTGCTCGAGCACGCCGGGCACGCCGACGGTGAGACTTGTGTAGACTGTGTGTGTATATGTACCGCTTGTACTAACAAGCAGACACCTTGGTATAGATCTACCACCACGTGTGCGCCATCGACGACACGCAGCCCGAGCGGTTGCTGCTCGAGCACGCCGGGCACGCCGACGGTGAGACTTGTGCAGACTGTGTGTGTAATATGTACCGCTTGTACTAACAAGCAGACACCTTGGTATAGATCTACCACCACGTGTGCGCCACGACGGCACGCAGCCCGAGCGGTTGCTGCTCGAGCACGCCGGGCACGCCGACGGTGAGACTTGTGTAGACTGTGTGTGTATATGTACCGCTTGTACTAACAAGCAGACACCTTGGTATAGATCTACCACCACGTGTGCGCCATCGACGACACGCAGCCCGAGCGGTTGCTGCTCGAGCACGCCGGGCACGCCGACGGTGAGACTTGTGTAGACTGTGTGTGTAATATGTACCGCTTGTACTAACAAGCAGACACCTTGGTATAGATCTACCACCACGTGTGCGCCACGACGGCACGCAGCCCGAGCGGTTGCTGCTCGAGCACGCCGGGCACGCCGACGGTGAGACTTGTGTAGACTGTGTGTGTAATATGTACCGCTTGTACTAACAAGCAGACACCTTGGTATAGATCTACCACCACGTGTGCGCCACGACGGCACGCAGCCCGAGCGGTTGCTGCTCGAGCACGCCGGGCACGCCGACGGTGAGACTTGTGTAGACTGTGTGTGTAATATGTACCGCTTGTACTAACAAGCAGACACCTTGGTATAGATCTACCACCACGTGTGCGCCACGACGGCACGCAGCCCGAGCGGTTGCTGCTCGAGCACGCCGGGCACGCCGACGGTGAGACTTGTGTAGACTGTGTGTGTAATATGTACCGCTTGTACTAACAAGCAGACACCTTGGTATAGATCTACCACCACGTGTGCGCCACGACGGCACGCAGCCCGAGCGGTTGCTGCTCGAGCACGCCGGGCACGCCGACGGTGAGACTTGTGTAGACTGTGTGTGTAATATGTACCGCTTGTACTAACAAGCAGACACCTTGGTATAGATCTACCACCACGTGTGCGCCACAACGGCACGCAGCCCGAGCGGTTGCTGCTCGAGCACGCCGGGCACGCCGACGGTGAGACTTGTGTAGACTGTGTGTGTATATGTACCGCTTGTACTAACAAGCAGACACCTTGGTATAGATCTACCACCACGTGTGCGCCACGACGGCACGCAGCCCGAGCGGTTGCTGCTCGAGCACGCCGGGCACGCCGACGGTGAGACTTGTGTAGACTGTGTGTGTAATATGTACCGCTTGTACTAACAAGCAGACACCTTGGTATAGATCTACCACCACGTGTGCGCCACGACGGCACGCAGCCCGAGCGGTTGCTGCTCGAGCACGCCGGGCACGCCGACGGTGAGACTTGTGTAGACTGTGTGTGTAATATGTACCGCTTGTACTAACAAGCAGACACCTTGGTATAGATCTACCACCACGTGTGCGCCACGACGGCACGCAGCCCGAGCGGTTGCTGCTCGAGCACGCCGGGCACGCCGACGGTGAGACTTGTGTAGACTGTGTGTGTAATATGTACCGCTTGTACTAACAAGCAGACACCTTGGTATAGATCTACCACCACGTGTGCGCCACGACGGCACGCAGCCCGAGCGGTTGCTGCTCGAGCACGCCGGGCACGCCGACGGTGAGACTTGTGTAGACTGTGTGTGTAATATGTACCGCTTGTACTAACAAGCAGACACCTTGGTATAGATCTACCACCACGTGTGCGCCACGACGGCACGCAGCCCGAGCGGTTGCTGCTCGAGCACGCCGGGCACGCCGACGGTGAGACTTGTGTAGACTGTGTGTGTAATATGTACCGCTTGTACTAACAAGCAGACACCTTGGTATAGATCTACCACCACGTGTGCGCCACAACGGCACGCAGCCCGAGCGGTTGCTGCTCGAGCACGCCGGGCACGCCGACGGTGAGACTTGTGTAGACTGTGTGTGTATATGTACCGCTTGTACTAACAAGCAGACACCTTGGTATAGATCTACCACCACGTGTGCGCCACGACGGCACGCAGCCCGAGCGGTTGCTGCTCGAGCACGCCGGGCACGCCGACGGTGAGACTTGTGTAGACTGTGTGTGTATATGTACCGCTTGTACTAACAAGCAGACACCTTGGTATAGATCTACCACCACGTGTGCGCCACGACGGCACGCAGCCCGAGCGGTTGCTGCTCGAGCACGCCGGGCACGCCGACGGTGAGACTTGTGTAGACTGTGTGTGTATATGTACCGCTTGTACTAACAAGCAGACACCTTGGCCCAGATCTACCACCACGTGTGCGCCATCAACGGCACGCAGCCCGAGCGGTTGCTGCTCGAGCACGCCGGGCACGCCGACGGTGAGACTTGTGTAGACTGTGTGTGTAATATGTACCGCTTGTACTAACAAGCAGACACCTTGGTATAGATCTACCACCACGTGTGCGCCACGACGGCACGCAGCCCGAGCGGTTGCTGCTCGAGCACGCCGGGCACGCCGACGGTGAGACTTGTGTAGACTGTGTGTGTATATGTACCGCTTGTACTAACAAGCAGACACCTTAGATCTACCACCACGTGTGCGCCATCGACGACACGCAGCCCGAGCGAGCCGAATAGGTTGAAAAGTGACAAAATATTTTGAATTGGTATGTCCATAGCCTTCTCTAATGGTACCAAGCCATGAACTTAGGTTTGGCAACGTCTGTTACTGTCAGTTCGTGGTCATGTCGTCGGCCAGTCTCCATACTAAATGTATGGGAATATTTTAACCAGGAAAAAACAGCTGTCAAAGATATCTTTTTTGTTGATTTTTTTCAGCAGGGCGTTGATTTGTTAAAAAGTGCCCTACTGAAAAAAATCAACAAAATCTATCTAATCAGCTCTAGCTATAAATGATATATCGTTAGAAAGGTCTTTTAAAGACAAATATTTGTTGTTAATATACTTTATATCAATTGTTAATACTTTTGGAGTTAAGGGTTATTAAAGTATAAAACTGGTTTATTGTCTATGGGAGTTGATCTACCCCACCTCTAGCATTGAATGATATATCATTAGAAAGGTTTTTTTAAGAAAAATATTTGCTGTAAACATACTCTTTATGAATAGTTAGTATTTTCGGAGTTTTAGGTCATTAATGTTATAAAATTTGGTTGATTTCAGAGCGATTTAACATAGTTGACGTTTGCTGTCATACAATAAAATGTTTCAAATTTAAATACCTTTCCAATGATGTAAGATTCATTGCTAGAGAAGGCCTAGATCAAAATGCTCATCGTACTAAAGGACCCCGAGAAGGTCAAACAATTTGACTCAAACCTCATGTCCTAATAAATAAATAATAATAATAAATATAACATTTTTATTGAAATAACCTTACATCACAATTTACAACTAGTTTAAAGATAGATAATATAGAAAAACAAATAGTAATTAAAATAATGTTATACCCCGTACTTGATCACATGCGATGTTGCCGTTCTGCTCACTTCATGGCTTGGAAAATATAGAAGGCTATGGTATGTCGCATCTGTCTAGACACACTATGCCGAAGTTACGCGACCGAAGATCGGTGGAAACGCTTTTATTATGAAAAAAAAAACGTAATTTTCGGCAGATGTGTTGCTAGCTATTCACAAAGCATTGCAGGCGTAACTAAGGCCGAACTTCGGTCGCGTAACTTCGGCATGGTGTGTCTCGTTTGTCGAGTATACTCAATAAAATTGTACGTCCATCGAGTAAACTCAATTATTGTCTTTTTTACTGATTTTTTTCTTATTCCAATCACTTAAAACATCTAATTAAAGCTATTACACATTTTGTACTGCTTTTTTCAATGAACATACACTAATATTGACCGATGTGCCAGTAGCTGGATCAGAAGGGCGGTCAGTGGAGGACGAAGCCCTGGCGCTGGCAGCCGGCGAGCTGGAGGGGCTCCGCGCGGCCGGCGTGGTGGCTCGCTCGGCGGACACTCTGCTGGACCAACTCACGCACCTGCGGCGAGCGCTCGACACCGCGCTGGACTCGCGCCATCGACACCAACCGGGTGAGTGCCCACTATATTTTTGCAGACAAGGACCATATGAGACGACAACATCACAAACACTGTTGCGATTCCAAAGTAGTTATGGAAATCTAAGACAACGGTGGAACTACAAACACCCAGACCTGAGCCAATATAGAAAAGTTCGTTTTCTAAATTGACCCAGCCGAGGATCGAACCCGGGACTTCAGAGATGGTGACACCTTGAAAACCGGCGTACAAGCCACTCGACCACGGAGGTCGTCAATATCTAGCGATGATACGGCTCGAAGGACCAACATGTACGGTTTTGCAGCTTATTTGCCGTACAAATAAACGAAGAATAAGTTGATACCGAGTTCAACCAAAAATATTGCTTAGCAATATTACTCCTTACGTTTAACGTCTCAAAGCGTCATATTTCTAAACAAACTTTTTGATTATTCTAAATACATATAAACCTTCCGTCGCTGAACATGATATTCTCAAAACATCATATTCTCAAAATATTATGTTCTCAAATCATCATATTCTCAAAATATTATATTCTCAAAACATCATATTCTCAAAATATTATGTTCTCAAAACATCATATTCTTAAAATATTATGTTCTCAAAACATCATGTTCGCAAAACATCATGTTTGCAAAACTTATTCTCAAAAACTCATAGGGTATGATTTATGGTTCCGACCACATGAGTGATGCTGGCGTCATTATTAATTACGAGTGGGGCTCAAACTTTAAAAATGGAGTCAATAAATGGGGTAATGGGGTTTAATCAGCGATAAAAGTCATTTAGATTTTGAAAATATGATGTTTTGAGAACATTATATTTTGATAATATCATGTTGTGAGAATATCATGTTTTGCGAATATGATGCTTTGAGAATATCATGTTCAGCGACGGAGGGATGGAGATTGTTACTACGCTGAATAAACGAGTTATTATTTTAAATCAGTAACTAATCATAAAGCATTCAATAGTAGTGCTTTGCTAAAATATTTTGAACCTAAAACATTTGATGTGATTCTTACAGCGATCGTCATTTGCAACATTGTTATTCCTGATGTGTGCGTGTGTAGTGTAGCTTTACACTTGCTACCCTGTCTTAAAAGAAGGTTTAGTTTGAGAAACCAACACCCATTTGCACTAAACTTAAGAATCGCCTCAATCTTTTCCTGTCTATAACTCGATCAAAATAGGTAAGTACGTATTAATTCCAAAACGGTGTGATGAACTTAGCTGTCATGCGTCACCTTGGTCCAGTTGTAGTACCTACTTGTAGTGAGGAATAGTATAGACTTAGGCATTTTTCTTCAAGAAATCGCCGCCACTCGCGTGCGAGACTCTCCTCGTGTAACAGCGTCCTAAGTCTAGTGCAAACGGATGTGAGATCAGTAAATTCAAGGTTATATAACATGACCATAAGAATCAACAATAATAATATCTAAAGCAAATAAGTTGTTCAATTCGAGTAACTAAACACGACCTTTCATCCATTTTAATTACTTTCCACAGAATCAAATCAATGTGATAGCTTGCCGTGGAAGTATAAAGGTCCCTTTTACTGTCCAATAAAGAAAACGAAAGAGCAAAACAATGCCAAACTCAAGATGGCCGATAGGAAGAAGTTACAAACTTTGATAAACCACTTGAGATCGTTTGAAAGAACTTGTATTAATGACAAAGATTCAATTTGCACGGGAAAGAGTGTGAAAGAAATCACAGATTACTTTGAGAGCATTTCCAGCACTAGTTGTAGCACATCTACCTCTAGCATAGATAGTTTAGACGTCGTAAAATCAAATACTACAGATACAGCATGGAAGTATGTAGACAGTTACAGGAAAAGAAATCCCCTTCCATCACTCCCTAAGCCTGAATTCCCTTGCCTCAAAAGAACCGAAACCAAAAAGGCCGGATTTCGAAATATCCGCCCTCATTTCGTATGGAAGGATGCTTTGTTAAAAGGGGAGAGTTTAAGCTATACGCGAAGTGACCTAGTGGAGATTAATAAAAGTGCGTTGAGTAATATAAGGGATAGTATCAGATCGAGCTTCATTTCGTGTGTGTTGATGTTGCAGTATATCATGTAACCTGGACCACGCCGCCTGAAGTATGAATAATCTGAACACTTTTTGTAGTTAGAGTGTAATGTAACGATTTAATGATATTTAATATTATGTTACATGAGAGAACTGTATTTTAAAAATTTACATATTATATCGTAGAATTTCACAATTAGTAATTTATTAAAGTAGTACTAAATATTTATTAGTATAATCGTAGTTACATTATTTAGATAGTATACATACATAATACTTATAATAAAAATCGGCCCACTAATTGTCTTATTTCATAATCGATCGCCATCGCTTTCATTTGACAGAACAATGATACTTCTTTTTGGCACAAATAAAAACGTACCAAAGAAATGCAGCAATGTGTCACATCCATCACTCAAATGAAAGCGATTGCGAAAGTTTTTGAAATAAGACAATTAGCCCTCAGGATATTTTGTAAAATAGTTTTGAGTCGTCCGCTGTCGGATATGAGTTATCTTTTCTAAAAAGAATAATCTTTGTATAGTAAACAGTAATCGATGCGAATGTTATACTTAAATTAGTTCACTTTTATTGTAATATGTAAACCTTTTATAAAGAGATAGCAACTTTACAACCCTTATCGTGAACTCTCAGTTAATGGCAAGTTAGCGGTGCCAGAGTTCTTGGCAATATTTTTAACAAGTAACACTCAATAACATCAACAGTTATGGAGACGGAAGAACGCGGCGCGGAGCTAGCCGAGCTCCAAGAGCAAGTGATAAAGCTGAAATCGCTGCTATCGACGAAGCGCGAGCAGATCGCGACGCTGCGAACGGTGCTCAAGTCGAACAAGAACACGGCGGAGGTGGCGCTCGCGAACCTCAAGTCCAAGTACGAGACGGAGAAGATCATCGTCACGGAGACCATGCTCAAGCTGCGCAACGAGCTGCGGCTGCTCAAGGAAGACGCTGCTACATTCTCCAGTCAGTACAAACTTACTTACTTTTTTATTCTCATTTTAGGGTGCCGTTTGTTTATCATTTTTAGCCTAAGCAAAACTAATACGACACACACTACTTGTTTTTCTTTTAATTTTGTTTTAAATTACAGTAACTTTACACTAATCATCGAACAGCTAGTGTGTAGTGTAGGTATAGTAAGTTCTAATGTGAAAAGGCTGTTAGAGTAACATTTATCTCATATATAAGCATGAGTAATAGGGATGATGACAACTTTTTTTATTTTATGTTACATAAATTATATCTCAAAAAGGGAAACATTGGTAAAAGAATTATTTCGCTAGCATGGAAACTGCCCGAGATATCACAGTATGAAATGCACACAAATTGACTCGCCCAAAAACGCTCCATACTAACGGCTACTCAATTATGACGTCACGCCTGAGTAATTTGTATGCTACGCGTAGAAAATGTGTTGGTTTCTTATACAAATTTGCTATACATTTTACGGACTAATTAAAGGTATCATTTATTAAATTTTATACTTTTTAAATAGACTTGTCCAGTCAACTTTGAAGGGTCATAAAATAAATAATATGCAATATATAAAACCAATAGGTATACATACAAGCTACTCTAAAAGTTTAATATGTTTACGATTTTTATTAGTATTTCGTTATTTTATTCATTAGTCATCGTCCCTATTAAAATGTTGTTCGTTTGTTCTTCTTTTTTTAGTTGAAAATTTTTAATACATCTCAGGTTCGATGTCTTGAGTTATCGATTCACCCCCGGTTCCTATATTAAGAACGATCCGCTTTGCTTACGGACGCGGGCGGTAGAATTCCGACAGATAGCTAGTAGAGAATCTGTCAGGATTCTACCGTCCCTAAGCTAAGCGGATAGTTCTTCAATATAAGAATAGGGGTTACAGAGATTTGGAAGATTCAAATCACACACACGTGATCTGTTCCATGTATTACAGTAACCAGCAAACATCTTGAAATCGGGTGGGGATTGCGCAGAACACGTATTTTGGGTATGCGTAGCGGTGAGGTACCATGGGCAACAGCGTCGCTTAACCACTCCTAAGGTTAAAACCGCTTGCGCGCCGCGCCGTCGCTACATGCTTTTAGTTCGTGCAGAGGTGATACGCACACGAATATTGTTGCTGGTTAAACGACGCTGTTGCCCATAGTACGCGGGCGGCGGGAGAAGGGAGTGCGCTATTGGCCGCTCGCAAGTGCACATGCGCGAACTTATGAGCGTCAAGATGTTTGCCGGAATCTGTAGTACCGATGTTGTAACGTGGTCGTTTGTGCTAGGTTTGCGAGCGATGTTCGCGGCGCGGTGCGAGGAGTACGTGACGCAGGTGGACGAGCTGACGCAGGCGCTGTCGGGCGCCGAGGACGAGAAGAAGACGCTCAACCAGCTGCTGCGCCTCGCCGTGCAGCAGAAGCTGGCGCTCACGCAGCGCCTCGAGGAGCTGGAGGTGGCTGTACCATACTCTAACTATATTTTCTCCACCAAAGAATATACAACGTGTTACAAAATAACCCCTGATGCCGAATGTGGTAGATAGGGACCATCAAACTGAACAACTTTTACTAAGCGACCAATAGACCGATCGGGATACGTTATTTTGAGGGCAACCTTCAAAAATTCTAAAGTTTATGAAATCTTGCCTGTCGATACATTGGCATATATAAAGTGTATTTTTGCGTTTTGTGTCACATCTAGCCGATGCATCTTTAGAAATTCAATTATTTGTGTTGGTTATAAATAATTGAACTCAAAACTGTCAAAATTGATAGTAGGTATTGTATTTAAAATAGCCTGCGTAGTGTACAAATATTTGTGTCATCCATGGAAACAGACGTGGGGCCAGTACATTAATAACATTGTCAAAAAAGGTACTACGGCAACTTTTTAGGTAATAGTCAAATAACAGTATTCCCGAGGACGATGATGACACTCATATACATCGGATACAACTTCGTAATCATCATTAAAGTAAAATTAATTATTTTCAACTTTAATTTTCTTTTCGTCCGATAGTGTTAAAAAAGACAAAAACCAAAATTATTACTTATGCATCCATCCAAAATGACACAAATTCATGTATTAGGCTATGTGACTGGTGCAGAAACTATATACGAAAAAAAAACTAACTTTAATATTTTTGAAACCTAAAAACGTATTCCGATCGGTCTACAACTCTGAAATCGCGAAAAAGAAACTGTTTTCCCCTTTTTTGGTTCATTCATTAACACGTTGTATAATAATGTTGTACAACCAGCGTCAGCATGGTAGCCGTACGTAATGTTCGAGCGAGGGTCGGTCGCGGCTCGCGCGCGCCGGCGGAACGAGGGTTTTAATTTTGTACTGAATTTCATAATGTAACTTGTTTGGGCGTGGGCGCGGGAAGGACATGCTCTCGCTCGGATATCGTGGTTACTATACCACCTTGTTATAATAACGTTGGCCGTAAGCTGTTTCAAAACCTTTTATAGATGATTTAAAGCATGGGTGTAGATATAAATAAATAAATAATATGTGCAGGTGGACCGCGAGATGCGCACCCGTCGCGTGCCCAAGCCGGGCGGCGGCGGGCGCTCGCGCGGGCGCGACTTCTAGCGCGTGGTGGCCGCGCTCAAGGCGGCCGCGGCCGCCCTGCGCGCGCTCCTGCACCACGGACCGACCGCCGCGCCCAGGCCGGCGCGAGCCTGCGCCCCACTCACCGCTAAGTTCTGAACGCTCTGAACTTGACACTCAAGAGTTGGATGACGTCATCAAGGGACTGCCGCGCCTGTCCTGCGCGCGCTCTTATACCATGGACCGACTAACAGGCACAGGCCTGAGTGAGCCTGCGCCCTTCTCGCCGCAAAGATCTGAACTTAAGACTTATGACGTCATCACGGAGCTTCTAGCGCGTGATAGCGCTACTACATTCACCCCCCGTGAGGGCCAGGCCTGTCCGAGCCGGTCACTTACCGCCAAGTTATAGGCTTGTTACTTACGACAAAAGACAGTTGACTAAAGCGGCCATAACATGAATTTATAGAAGCGTGATCGCTTTAATTCTTACCCACTTGAAAACTGACAACTTCACACCGTTCTAAATTTAAAGGAATATGTAATGGTATTTCGAACGAAATTACATCCCAACTTTATAGCTTAGGAAAATTTGACCAATGTATTCGATAAGTAATATCGTGGGCTCACTTTACGGTACTCGCGACAACCGCTTTAGTTAACCGATCTATAGACGAGGCCTACTCGGAAAGTTGATTTAAATAGTATTTCTTAAAAATTTAAACGTCCGTATTTTATCCATTTTATTGTTGATCTCAAACGAAGTATTCTCACAGCGAACTTAACCTATTGAGCTCCACGGGTTCCCCCAGACACCCGCGAGAAATTTATACCGTCAAGCATCGCGGGTGCCTCCAGGCACCCAGAGATCAAATATTTTGCCTTATTGTAAATTAAATAAATCTTGCATTTAAATTTAATGTTCTGTGACATTGGGCCTTGACGGATATTCTTTTCAATGACGTATAACCCGTCTCGCGGGTGCCTGGGGGAATTCGTCGCGCTCAATAGGTTAACATAATTCTTTATGGATTGAAGATTATGTAACCGCAAATCCATTTTTAGAATAGGCCTCCCGTTTCCAATGTACGATGGAGTAGTGGTGTTTGTGTGATGACGTCATTATCATCATGCGGCGGTCTCGAGTCGTTTGGTGTTTATGCATGGTGCCGGTTGTCGACACTCGAGTTTCGGTGAGAACTACACTCGGTAACTCTTTGGACGGTTTCACGTCGTGTTTCTAAGATTTATTCGAAAAGTGGAAAAGACCGCAACGTTATCAAAAGACACAACGTTTGACATGAATTAAAATAATGAGGTAGACAAATGTAAGCAATATAGTTGGTACTCGTTTCCACTTTTGGAATAGTGTTCGGTCGATCGCGAACGCTCAACGAGGAAAATAAATGTTTCGGAGCGTTCTGCGGGCGAAGTTAAACATAGATTAAATTATTTATACGTTTTATAAAATTAAATGTAATCGCGTCGCTTCGGAAGGGTTCGCCGCGCGTCGCGTCGCCCGCCGCCCCGCGCCCGAACCGTCAAACTGTGCAACGACGCGGCGACGCGCCGCCTATTACTGTAGCTCGCTAATAAAGTTAAACTTTGGCGACGAACCCTTCCGGACCTAAGCGACGCTCTATTTATAAAGTTGACTGATTTTAAGCGCGAGCGCAGCCCTCGCCGTTAGTTAACTTAGGCTTCACGAGTCGTCGTCCGCGCCGGCGATATTTTGATATTGAATTTCCTCATATTAATGTCTATTGCACGTCACCAAATTTGAGGTTTAACGTATTTTTGTAATAGGATCGGTGTATTTTTATTAACTCGAATGTATTTATTCCCGTTGTTGACGCAGGCGCGGCGCGGCGCGCGCCCGCCTGCGGCCGTACAGGATTTTATTAAAAAGCCGTGCGATGTTATTTTTTAATACATATACATATATATGTACGATCGAATAGATACGTGTTACGCGTATATAATACCGACGAATCCTCTACTCGATACGAATGTTTAGTACGTCCAAGAAAAATTTCTAAAATTATTCATCGATGTCCATCCATTGTGTGCGCAAAAGACTATGTAATCTGTTCTGTAGTCGATACGTTCGTTGCGTTGTTGTGGCCTCCGCCGAATATTTTCGTCCATCTTGTTCTAGTTGTATGTTAGTGTTTCCGTGCGTTTGGTTGTAGTGCAGCGCAGCGGCCGGTTGCCCGTTGCCCGCGCGCCCTCTGCCGTCCCGTGGCGAGCCACAGCGTCCATTCCTTGTCCAACGCCGGCCGGCTCACCCTCACATCACAAGCACTCTATTTACCCCCGTATCCGATATAGTTTCAACAAAATATTATTATGAAAAACGCAAAATTATTCGGCTTCGAAGTTGCTCAAGTATTGCTCACCGAGCCGGCCGGCTTTCTATCGTAAGACAAATTTTACAAAGGATTATTATTGAAGTGTTACTATGTATTTATTTCCGTTATCGGATGTGATATCGGCAGCTGCGCCACGCGCGCAGTCGATGACACGTAGTCGTTTCTCTTCTAGTGTCCGCTGGACTTAGGCTAGTTCAACCGTTCCATGTAGTGGGCACTCGCCCTCAGTAGGTATTTTTACTGGTGTAGAATGTAGAATTGATCTAGATACGTTAACCTTCTGTGTACTCGGTAGTTATCTCACGGGAGCTCTATTCTCTATTAGTGAAATGATTTGCAATATTAACACTAGCATAATTTATTTGCATAGCTCAAATGTGCGCCCGCGCGGCGGCTGAGAGCCGCCTCCGGGCCGAGGACCATAGCCTTGCATTTATTGTTTTTAGATAATAAATATTATATTTAATAGCTTTTATCATAGCTCGTTCTTGTACTTAATCGAAGGACTTACCAACATTAGCTTTAGTGAAATCTTTTTCTAAGTATTATTTTGTTTCATAGCTTAGCAGCAGACATCGTTATCGTATTGTTTGTGTAATGTGTCTAGTCAGTGTATTGCGCGTGGGCCGGCTCGCTGGGCGCGCGCGCGCGCACGCGTGCACGCGGGCGCGCCCAGCGAGCCGGCCCGACCTCGTCGGCATAATCAATTCTAATGGTTGTAGAAACATTATTATACATAATTGTTATTTGTCTACTTACATACTGTGCCTATTTTTCTCTTTTGACATTGTTATGATTACCTTATTTATGTCACAGTTTAGTGACGACTATTTGACATCATGAAATTGTCGCATTATATTTATTTCATATTGTTATTTGTTATTGCTGACTATATGGGGCCGTCCCATGTTACGACTTCCAGAGGCGAATTAGCTAAATAATAGGTATATTTACATAAATGTATTGTGAGTTCAGTATTTTTTTACATTATGATTGTATTGGAGTCGCTCGATGTCTGCTGCCACTGGCCGGTGGTGGTGTAGGAGCGATTAACCAAATATTTTCTTTACACAGTTGTATTCTCTTTAGATCACTTATTTAATTTAGGCATAGATATTATTTTATATTTAGCAAAGTATTAAGTTTTTTATTATTTAGAGATCAGAAGTATATCAAATGCTCGCTACGTTATTATATTGCAACATGATCCAATTGTCGGACAACTCGAAGCATGAATGTTCCCATCGCCGTTCCCATGGTACCGTTGTTTCTGTAGCTGACTCACTCCTTTGATCATTGCCAACATTTAAATATTGCACAGTTTGATGGTTCACTATGAAGTATCTGGTTTGCGTAGTTTTGATTTACAAGATGGCCACTCGTTTGTTACGTAGCTTTGTAATCGAATCAGATTACATGTCTTTGCATATTGGAATCCCACAGAGGTGTAACCTACGAGCTTTGAAGAGTATAAACGCGATCGCGCACGTGTTGTGTTCGACGGCAGATCGAATGAACCAGCCCCAGGGAACATATCATGACAGACAGCGGATTTATTTTCAAACTATAAGGCACGCCGTGTTGTCTCAATGACTGATATGAATCATGTATGAGAATAATAAATTATATATTTAAAATTTGCTGTTTCAATCCATCCATCCTCAAATTAAAATGCCTTGTTTCAGTAAAGTAGAATCAGTTTTATTTTAATTGAAAACACGTTACTTATAATGATAGGCTCACACACCTACCAAGAATCCCGACATTTCGGCTAACCCCCAGATCCAATAATCAATAGATAGATACACAGATAGGGACACGCCTAATCCAGATTAGTTGCTAAGCAGCTTTCGATTTTTTTTTATTAATATCAACCGTTACATAGCAACTAACCTGGATCAGGGGGGGTATTACAACCTCTTAAAACTTGCCAGGTTTATGAATTGCTATAGTTACATCTCTTTCTCAATAAAAGAGATAGATTGATAGCCAGTCAGAAAACTGCCAGGAAATAAGAGGTCATAATACGGCCCCAGGCCTACCCTTATCTGTGCATTGTTTATTGGGCCGGGCCGTAAAGTTACATCGGCCGTGGCGTGGTTTGCAATGTGTCTGAAGTTATGACTTTATACAGAGACTAAATACAAGTATTGTTGAAACTTTTGTAAAAAAAAGCATGCTATATAAATATGCTACAAGTAGGTAACCAGTCTTTTCTATGTTTATTGGACTTAAATTATATTATAAACATTACATTATCAGCTACGTCAAATCGTCTGTAGTTATAAAATGTCAACTCTTAATTAACAAAGTTTAAACAAAAAAAATATCGTACCCATCTCGATTATTAATAATAAATTATTATATAAGTTATTGTGATAAATATACTTTTTACACAAAAATTATACAGCTTATGGACATACACTCGAAACAAAACGAACCTTGTACGTATGTACTTGTCATTATTTTCAAGCTTCAAAAATTAAATCTACAAGGATATAAAATAATAAATTACGAGTAGAATTAATCCATTCTACTGCAATCCTTCGATAGACATTAAAGTGAAAGTAAAAGTGAAATAAGCTTTATTCAAATAAACATAATTATTAAGTACTTTTGAATCATCTATATTTTCCTACCACCCGTTCCAGACTTTTTTAGCTGACAAGAAGAACGGGCGCAAGAAACTTATCAGCTGTAACAGCCATAAGTAACGATATTTACAAACTTGAATATATCGTTACCAGATAATTACAACAGGGTGACAGGATTATTGGCAACAACATAGACTTATTATATTACTTCAACAAAGTTCTTATATTAACAAGTTATGTGTTACATCATTTCCACGCATTTTGATCTTTAAGATAATCGTTAACTTTATAATAACCTTTACCCATGAGCGTTTTTTTAACATGGTTTTTAAATTCATGCAAAGGAAGATCAATCACTTGTTGTGGAACTTTATTAATAATTCCAAGGTAAATAGCTGGAGCTTGAATACAGGTTTACATAAAAAAGTTAATATACGTAATATATATAATTAGGTACGTATCAATCGTTATCGTTACACTCATTGAAATGTTTCATATAAAAGCTACGTATCCATTATACATACACTAGGCCTTATGTAAAAAAGAACGCGTATATGGCGTGACGTGACGTTCGAATGATACACGAGATTGTTTATCCGAACGACAAATCTATTATCACTATTGACTATAAACATCGTATCACAGGTTGCAGACAAACGAGACCTAACTCGTCACATAATACGCGAGTATAATACAATGTCAAACAGTTAAAGTCTCACTTTTAACGCAAACTGAGTAGGTACTTAGGTAATAACAAATAACAGGTACACCGCAATATCATATCTATCGGCGGTATTTAGAAAGTAACATACACTTTTGTAAAATAATCGTTCCCTCATAATAACCTCATCTCATCATACATGTTATATGTAACTAATTAAAAATTATTTAAATAACAAATACATTCTGATACGTACATAAAATATTTGGAAGACGGTTTTCGAAAGCATATTTTGGTAAAAGCCATTTTACCATTTTTAATAATTTAAACAAAAGAATACGAAAATAAATAAACTTTTGATGCGATTTTAATCAATGACAGTAGGTAGTTAAAGATAAACTAGTATTTTAAACTCTACCTTACACAGAAAATATATAAAATTTACGTCTCGTTTTTGCTATTCTCGCTACTACCGTGATGTATATGGATCTTATCTATTTACATAAATTATTAGCGAGTACAAATATAAATACAAACATTAAAGCTAGTAAGGAAATCATGTGTGTCCCATCCCCGCGGTTGGTATTATATATAATTGGTAATGCGCCTGGCGGCCATCTTTTAATCTCAAAAAGGAAAAACAATTGTAAAATATTATATACTTAAACACTATCATAACGAAAATAAATAATTAAAAGAATTTTCTTGTTTCATGTCATTTTTAGTTGCGGATGACGTTAATGTGACAATGTTCCTGCGCATTAGCAATTGGCGGGGATAGTATTACGTCGAAAAGAGCAGACCTGACACGAGTACTGAGTAATTGAGCACACATTCTACATCATATTACGTTATATTGATTATCGAGAGCACTGAATACAAGACGTTGATTATGATCCAAGGCAAGGACCAAACGATAATAACACATGCAGACACCGGACTTGCGGTAGCACGAATAAAATGACGTTTAATAGTGCGTGGACAACATTATTATCTGCCCCCCTAGCCAAAGTGACATTTGCAAATTTTCGTTATCGCTTCGCTTCGAAACATGTATGGATTTGACGTTTTAAAATTCGATTGTTAACGAAACCTTATGTCAATCCCATACATGTTTCGAAAGCGAAGCGATAACGAAGATTTGCCAATGTTACTTTGGTTAGGCCCTCTGTTTCTGTAATGTATCGATAAAAAATATAATTAAATATCGTGATATATCGTGGCCCAGCGATTGCGGAAGTTAAGCAATGTTCGCAAGGGTCGGTCATGGGATGGGTGACCAAAAATGTATTATCTCGAGCTCCTCCGTGCTTCGGAAGGCACGTTAAGCCGTTGGTCCCGGCTGTATTTGCAGTCGTTAACACCCACCAATCCGCATTGGGCCCGCGTGGTGGGTTATGGCCCGTCCTCCTTACCACCCATAAGGAAGGCCTGTGCCCCAGCAGTGGGGACAAAAAAAATGGCTGATGGACAATCGTGATATATGTAGGTATTGACTTACTGTCGGAAATAGTGAAAATTACCTACCTACATATGTGAAAAGTAAAAATCGTGAAATGTAGAAATAATAAAATCCACTGCAGTTTTCTTGATGCAAAGATAGCAAAGTCAAAGTGAGTGAAGTACAATGTCAAATTTTAAAAAAATACGTCCTTGGGAAAATACAAAAAAATATTTTTTATTTTTTTTTTTTTTTTCTAACACGAAACACTTAACAACGAATGCACGCTACCACGAAAATCTTGACGCCGAAACCATGTGATCTCGAATAACCAAACTTGTAATTTCTCCAATACGAATCACTTAACAACGAATGCACTCAACCACGAAAAACTTATCATCGAAGCCACGCGACCTCGAATAACCAAACTTCTAACGAGAAACATAAATAAATTATTCGGACCTCCAACGCCTACTTAATGTACTAACCTAATAAAGATCAAATTTTTGGATTTTGGAGGGAATTCATGCAACACGATTACTAAACCGTAATGAATTAGTACATTACAGCCAAGAACGGGAAGTAAGCTTCCCGTACAAGGCTTGTATAATGCTTTTCACAAGAAAGGCTAGGAAATTCGATTTTAAGGAACAGAGGTTTTTTTTGAAGAAGATAGGTAGAAAACATACAGAAATCATTATTTAAGTATCTTTTGATAAAAAAAAAATTGAAAAAATATTTTCTTTTTCATAAATTTTACTTACAAATCAATTATATAATTTTGGAATGTGCTCTTTAAGGCCTTTCATTTGATATCAATACCTATTCAAAAATTGAGAAAAAAAACTAAATATATTTAAAAAATCTTTTTTTTGTGTTTTCTACTTTTTTTCTTCTTAAAAAAAAACTTTGTTCTCTAAAATCGAATTTTCTAGCATTTCTTGTGAAAAGCATTATACAAGCCTTGTACGGGAAGCAAATTAATTTGCTTACTTCCCGTTCTTGGCTGTAATGTGCTGTCACGGGGCAATGAAACAACAGCTGATACACCACAGCATATTTTTATGGCGTCATAGTGGCGTGTGCTCAGTAAAAAATACGGCGTTTGGTGATCGAGCGGTATTCTTTGGCATGGTGAACCTTCTGAACCCTTTGATCATTTTAAGAAGGGGAGCCATCTCGGATTTTTGTATGGGAGGGAGTTATAACACAATCTTTTTTTTGTATGGAATTTGTTTTTTTTTACCAAAACCCACCGTGTGGGGTATTGAATGAAAGGTCTTTTTGAGCTGTACCCTTAGCACGAATAGCTATCGAAAAAAATAACGTGCGTAAAATCATTCGATAGTGCAATTTAGTATGGAAAATTTGTACAACGCCATCTACCGCCGAATAGCGAAACTAAAATTTCCATAGATAATTCTCTATCGAGTAATTTTACGCACGTTTTTTTTCTCTATAGCTGTTTGTGCTAAGGGTACTGATTCCAAATATACACAATATTATTATATTGCAGCTACTGGTTTTAAAAAATCAGAAAAACATTTTCGAAACATACTAAGTTTGGGCTCTTGCAGGGAGAAAACGGCTTGATGAATAGGCTAGTTGACAAAATTTTAATAACTGCTTAATATTTTAGCTTATTAGGCATTTTATCGAAAAAAAAGGTTTATTTATTTTTAATCGAGCGTTTACATTATAAATTTCGCGTTTTAAAAAACCAATTTTAATTTGGTTCCAAAACGCACAAGACTGTCATGGCGTCTTGAATGACGTCACGCCGTGCAAAACAAACAAAAGAGCGATCGTGTCTTCGTACGTTATAGCTAGTTTTTATCGTTTAAAAATGAATTTCTCATATTATAAGTACTGTATAGAGCCCCAGTGTGATAGCACGACTATAAAAACGCCAAACCAGTTATTTATATATGTTCCAAACAATGGAGAAATACGGAAAAAGTGGCTAAAACTTGCGTTCGGTTGTGGTTAGGTTGCACTCGGAGTGTAGGTTTGGAACGCGCCTCCGGTAGTGATACTCGAAACGTCAAAGACAAGATTGGAGTTTCGCACGGCGTGACGTAACGCTTTCTGATTGGTGTTCACTGTCACGTGACTAAAGGTTTCATTTTACGAAATTTATTTTTTAAAAATATTATTAATCTTTAACGCTTTTAATAATTAAAATTGTTTGTTATTTTCTCCATAATATAATTAATCATTATAAACCCCTATCCATTATATTTATTCTTAATGGAAACAAGCCTATTCTTTTGAAACATACTAATATACTCTTATCTAACGTCCTGGAAGCAGTTTTGAAAATATTAATATTTTGAAATTTGAACATATTTAGATCCCATTTTTCTATGAGTTAAAGTACTTACCAGAATCTAAAAAATAAAAAAAAAACTTAATGTTAATATTTTCAAAATTGCTTCCATGATGTAATATAAGAGTACCTATATTACGAGTTATTTGGCGTAGGATTCATAAGAATTCATTAAGCCGTTTCCTCCCTGCAAGAGCCCAAACTTAGTATGTTTGGAATATGTTTTTCTGTTTTTTTTAGACTAGTAGCTACAATGTCATAATATTGTACATATGCGGAATCAGCTCAAAAAGACCTTTCATTCAATACCCCACACCATGGGTTTTGAAAAAAAAAACAAATTCCATACAAAAAAAAGATTGTGTTATAACTCCCTCCCATACAAAAACCCAAGATGACTCTCCTACTACTTTTATGTCGTGAGCAAAATGCTAAAACCTATCACATTAATGCGTTACAATCAATACAATACTAAGGTTTAATATGTAAATAAATTAAAATTGTTGCGATTTTGTCTGTCTGGAGAATTTTGGAGAATTTTGAGTATTTTTCGAACAAAAATAAAAATTTGACATAGGTACTTTGAAATTAAGATTGAGAAATAAGTTTTTACTTTGGGGAAGGAGGTCACACGGCCACGTTACAGTACTAATTAATTACGATTTCGTAATCGTGTTGCATGAATTCCCTCCAAAATCCAAAAATTGGATCTTTATTAGGTTAGTACATTAAGTAGGCGTTGGCGGTCCGAATAATTTATTTATGTTTCTCGTTAGAAGTTTGGTTATTCGAGGTCGCGTGGCTTCGATGATAAGTTTTTCGTGGTTGAGTGCATTCGTTGTTAAGTGATTCGTATTGGAGAAATTACAAGTTTGGTTATTCGAGATCACATGGTTTCGGCGTCAAGATTTTCGTGGTACCGTGCATTCGTTGTTAAGTGATTCGTGTTAGTGAACTTTCGGGGCCGTGGAAATCGGTGTTACACTTTTCGAAGTCAGATATCACACCCAAAAAATATACAGACTCGGTCAAAGAAGTTCCACTTCAAAAATATTTTCAAAACATCGATATGTATTGTAAACATTTACGATAATTTGATAATCACTAGCAAGTTGGTATTCCTGCATACCGCAAATCCGGCCTTTGCACATGACAGATTTTATGACCGATGTTGTCAGTTGTCACCATTATCAATGAGTAGTTAAAACAGAACAAAAGGCATAAGAATAAATAATTTTATTTATTCTTATACAAAAGGTGACAATGTCTGTGATACTGGGTCTAAAGTACAGTAGGACCATTAAAAATGTTGAGCATACTTAGAACCTTATCATATTAACAAGTGACATATTATACTAACATGTCACTGTCACTCTATATTTAATTTGTCACAGTACTAAAGTGTTCAATTTCTCTGTTCATGGACCGACTGAACATTGGTCGTATGTATGCATCATCAAATATAAATAAATAAATATAAATCTGGCGCGCGTCCCAGGAGTACAATCGTCAGCGTGTCCCGAGTGGCGCATCGCGTATGCGGATAGCGGCGCGGGAGCACGCGGATGGCTGTCCTTCTCTACATTGTGGCGCACGACAGAGAGCGCGCCTACTTCGGACGCGTTCATAACACCGAGTGTTTGTTTCGTCCTCTGTGTATTCCGCATGCGCGGTGCGCCCGTCACTTTTGAATGACGACTTCACACTCGCCAGTCAAAATGTTATTACAAATTCTGTGATTTCGAAGTGTGGCGATTGAATGCTGGGTCGGGAGTACATAGACAGTCGACAGCTCGTCGTAGAGACGGATGTGTCTCGCTCTCGCGTCCCAGTGACCGGGCTGCACTACATATTCGCCCATGATCTGCACAATTTATCGTACATTGATGCTTTTGATAGAACCTATTTGAAGCATTTGTTACAAAACCGGCAGACAAACCTGATGTTAGGTTTTGCGAGACAAGTTGCAAAACTGTGTACATTACTTTTTATCAATTAAATAAAATAAAAAAAAAACGTACGATGAATCGTGCCCATCACGGGCCAATATGTAGTGCCGGCATAACGCGGCAGACGCGTCCCAGTGACTGGGCTAACGGATCTAATGCCTGGTTTATACGGGGCCAGGAACATGGCAGTACAGTTATCCAGTCCAGCGCTGACTTGCTACTGGGCTCGTGTAGACACTAGTTTCAACCCAGTCCAGCCCCCTTATTACAACCTCTTAAAAGTTACCAGTTTTCTGTTCTGATTGGCTATCAATGGATCTCTTTTACTTGCTATACAGCGAGAAAGAGATGTAACTCTAGCAATTAATAAACCTGGCAAGAGGTTGTAATCCCCCCCCCCCAGTGCAGACATCACGCTCGCAAGTCAGTCCACTTGACTAGCCACTCGTTTTATTTTGGGCACAGTACGACTTAATGCCGATCATGTCTACATGTACCCAGTTATTAGGTCCGAAATTCCGATCCTGTCTATTATTAGTTATTATCAGTTATTGGGTCCGAAATTCCGAGTCACTGAGTCCAGTCACTGACCCAATATAAACCAGCCCTAACGTCACCGAGCCACGCGGGGCGGCCTATGACGAAGCGACGAGCGAATTATTTTTCATTGCGGCGGTTATTCACAATTGGCGACATCACATGCCATTAGGAATTCGCGCATCGCTTCGCCGTTAAGAGTCAAACACAGTACAATCTATTACAAGGTGACAAGTTCCGTGATGTTGGAGTGTGGCGGCACAGTGCTGGGCCGGAAGTACCTGGACAGGCGGTCGTAGAGCGGTATGCGCGTGGCGCGCGCGTCCCAGTGCGGGGCGGGGGCGGGGGGCTCGTCGTCGTCGCCCACGTCCCACGTGTCGGGCGCGGGGGGCGCCGCCTCCTCGTACGGCTGGGGAGCTTCGGGGATGTTCTCGTCGGCGCCTAGCACCTGGGGGGATATTACAACCTTTTAATACTTGCCAGGTTTATTAATAGGGAATATGCATAAGTCACCGATTTTGATAAATTTGAGCTTGATCGCTGCGGGGACACGTATAAAAACGATGGAACAGAATTTTTTTATAAAAAATGTATTATTTAGTTTTATCACACGATGAAATCAGAAAATAACGATATATTTATAAAATAAATAATAATGCACGTAACATTCAAATAGAATATCGAATAAGAAATAATATTTTGTATGACGTATATGTACTTAAACGCAATATTTAAGGAGATATTTAAAAATTCTTGGCTAACTCCATAATAAACGCACCAGAAACGGTGACAAGTGACGTCACATATCATGACCGTTTTGTATAGAGCGTTTTCGGCGGGTGCTGCTGCGCGCTAACTTCAAGTGAATATATCACGAGAAAAAAACGCAAGAGAAAAGTTTTAATATTACAATTGATTTTCTCACGCATTGTACTTTTGATTTTGATACAAAAAAAATTGATACATATTTTGCAATAGGGAACTATTGCTATAGTTACATCTCTTTTTTGCTGTATAGCAAATAAAAGAGACGCGTTGATAGCCATTTAGAAAACTGTCATGATTTTTAGAGGTTTTAATACGAGGGCAGGTCATTTTTATAACTACGTAGTTTGTGACATCTATTTAAATTTTTAAGTTAAGACATTTTAATGATGAGTAAGATGCAACAAGATTACTTAGCAACAATACGACCGAACCGCCTTTCATTCAATAGTACGAAACAAAACAAGGAGAAACATCATCCCATACTGATTTTATTGATTCTCCTCAAGAAATAGTTTTCCAAACTGAAACTGAACCGCGGTGAAAAAGTAGCAAGTAACGTTTTTTGAATCAGTCACTGAAGAAAATCGCAAATACGTGCGTTTACATAGTAAACTTATGTGCTACATTTTTTGGCGGTTTCCGACTTACGATTAAACGTGTGCGTTTAAGCCTTCGATCGAGAATACCCTATACTCCCGACTTTTAATTCGGTGCAGTAATTTGACAGCTCCAGTGTGCCCACTGGGGTGATTAGCAACATGCGTGGCTGTCACCACGCAAGTGACACCGACACCGAATTAAAAGTCGGAGTATAGATGTCCGGTCAGTCTCAAAAATGGCACCTCAAATAGCGTCCCACTTACGAATTGGGCGCTTATTTTGCACAAAGTAAGTGATATAGTTATTTTGTACAAAATAAGTGATATAAAATGTGAGTTTGTACAGAATAAGAGGTGATTATGTACAAAATAAGCGCCAAGTTTGTAAGTGGGACGCTATTTGAGGTGCAATTTTTGCGTACTGTTTTAGTTCGCTAAGCTTTATCTAGGATATTCTTGATCGAAGGTTAGCCTATAGTTGCTTTATTTGATCGTATACGTACCGCGGCGAGATCTTGCGCGAAGTCGCGGTGCGCGGTAGCTCGCGCTCGCCTGCGCTGCAGCGCGCGCGCGCGGCGCGGGTCCAGCGCGCACGGGCCGCACGATGCGCTCGCGCCCGCGCTACTGAACAACTCCGTTGCTAGCTTCTGGAACCGCGACACCTGACGACACAAACAATGAGGATCAGCAACGATTTTTGTTTAGTGGCTTATCAGAAAGCTTTATGCCACCCCATGACTATCTGTGAAGAAATTTTTACGATATCTCTTAAACCTAAGAAGTTACACGAGCTAAAACGTGCTAAACACTGTTATTTTGGAGGGACCTTATGACGTCATCGAGACGTACGCGAACCTTATGTCGTACGTAATAAAGCGCATATTGCATTAAGCTTCGTTCTTAATTTGTGTTGTTTCTGCGCTTATATTAATTAATGACCTTTATTGCTTATTTGCTTTGTTGTTTAGTACTTAGTGTGTGAATGCATGTTTTTTCATATTAATCAGTGAGCATTAGATGTTATATGCGAGAACTTGTAATGGTGCATAGACTCCTACACGGATTACTTAAAAAGCTATTAAGTCACTATAACAGGGTGTAACAAGACCTTCAACGAAGCCGAGGTCTACGTATTCTGCTCATCATCAGGACCATTTCTGTTCAAAATTATTACTGGGAAACCATTTTGATTTTTGGTGTTAAAAAAGCATTGCATGCATTACCACGCAATGTGACGCGTACAACAGGCCGCGCCTGCGAGTGTATGCTACACAGCTGCGTGCGGCCGAGTTGAAAGGCAGCGTTTACGTGCGTGCTCATGAGATACATCGAGTCACGACGTTTTGAAGGCATTGTTTGTTATGAAATACTTAAAATTTTGATAATGTTTCTTAAGTCAAAAAGTAGGAAATAACGAATAAAATAAGATTTCATAAAAATTTTGAAAAAAAAAATTGACTTTGATCTTCAATAACTTCGTAACTATTGGTTTCCCAGGTATAGTCTAAAGGACAATAATGATCCTGATGATGGGCGGAATGCGTGGACTTCGGCTTCGTTGAAGGTCTTGTTACACCCGTTATGTTTTCCTATGTAATAAAATAATTAAATTCACGTGTGCGAAAATACTAAATAATGGTTAAAGAACCTCATAAAACGAATATTAAACTACCTTCTCAGCCATTAAGGTATCTTGTTACGCTCTCAAAGATTCGAACACTTAAACTGATACGGTGATTCGGATCAGGTGATGATTCGAATCAGCATAAATACTCATTTGAATCGAGCTTGGATTGACTTGATTCGAATCATTCGAATCAATTGTGATTCGAGTCCCATCACTAGTTTAGTTAAACAGAATTTAAAAATCTCTTGTAATAAGGTCGACAGTGTTTTAGCTCGTATAGCTTCTCAGGTTTAAGAGATATCGCAAAGATTTCTTCACAGTTAATCATGTGGTGGCATAAGTTTTCTGATAAGCCACTAAACAAAAGTCGTTACTGATCCTCATCAGCTTGGAGCTCACTTGCAGCGGGTCCGTGTGGTCGAGGGCGTCGCGGAGCTCCGTGCGCAGGTACTGCAGCGCGGCGCGCGCGTGCGCCGGCTCTGCGGCCAACTCTCTATAATAATAATACATCATTTATTTCGGAATTAATCCATATCACCAGCAGTACAAATATACCTTAACCCAAATTGGGATGATGACTTCCTTTTTTTATTTTATGTTTATTTATTTATTTAGTCTATGGAAGACCAACAGCATCATAAACAGAATAATACCTTATATATATATTAACAGTCAGCCAAATATAGGTCTTCACGTTTATGAAATATTATTTTAAAGAAAGAATTAATAAAAATTCCGGGGAAAATTAGAAGATTTAAGAATACTTAACCACCATATAAAATTATTTTGGACATAAAAACTTTTTTAATGTAACCTTATGTTATGATATTATGACTTTAAAAAATTTAAGAATAAAAATTATTATTTTGGACAATATAAACTTTTTTAATGTAACCTTATGACGAGGATGTAAAAATGATGAAATACATGTAAAATAATTAATGTATTATTTCTTACAAAAAGGATCTAAGAAAACTGAATTTCTTAGTGCTCATCACGGTTAGTTCAGAGCCATCACGCCTAATATTAAATTGGTAAGTTTGGATAGACTAACATACACGTTACTAACATAACAAGTGATATATACTTGGTTATAAAGCTGTTGGGTTATAAGGTAAACGGGAACGGGAATGGTTCCTACTAATATATGCATGGATTTTATTTTATTTTATTTAGTAGTATTCATTAATTTAATGTGATAATGATGATTTTTAATAATGTATTTTGCCTTTTTGCATGCTGATATATTCAGCGAAACATGTTGAACTTTTTATTTTATAACATCGACGTTGTACCATACCGTGTTTCTTGCAAAATAAAATTTATGTTTATGATTATGATTATGATTATAATATTTCTGTACCTAACTTAACATTAATTATACCATTTTGAAAAAATAAATATATGTAGCTTACTTCCGCAAACAAAATATGCAAGATGCACCGCCCGCCCGCCCACAAAAATATGCAGCACACCACAAAATATAAGTGCACAATACCTGCATTTAGCAAGACAGCAACACACCTTGCACCTTCACCAATTAGGCTACTCTACACGTGTTTCGCCCCAACCCGGAGCATCCTCAGGAGTTAGATCGTGCGTAAACCAACACCGAATGAGCAACTACGCCCTCCGACACCGTATTTATTGTCACTTCCTCCCCACTCCGCATCTTTATTTGAAACTGGCAACATTCTTCAAACGTTGTCAGTCACTCGATGCGGAGTGGGGAGGAAGTGACAGTGTCGGAGGGCGTAGTTGCTCATTCGGTGTTGGTTTACGCACGATCTAACTCCTGAGGATGCTCCGGGTTGGGGCGAAACACGTGTAGAGTAGCCTAATTGGTGAAGGTGCAAGGTGTGTTGCTGTCTTGCTAAATGCAGGTATTGTGCACTTATATTTTGTGGTGTGCTGCATATTTTTGTGGGCGGGCGGGCGGTGCATCTTGCATATTTTGTTTGCGGAAGTAAGCTACATATATTTCTTTTTTCAAAATGGTTTGGGACTTCCGCCAAGTGACGCCTGATTCAATCAAATACTTATTAATTATACCAATTCGAATTCAATATTCATAACTAAAACCGGACAACGTCTGTCGAGTCAGCTAGTATTAAATAATTATTGTGTTTATCAAAATGGTTTCTAAGATCTAAGGGACCTACCTATAAAAAATTATTCAGCCAATTTGTTTTTTTTCGGACATTCCCCATTATACTACCTATATTTGGCTTCCCGCAAGGCGGCGCGTGCGGAGCGCCACATGGAGTCGAGGGAAGGCCGCGTGAGGCGCAGCGACCACAGGTCGTCCAGGCGGAGTCGCGGCGACGATTGTGTGCCGGGGTTGCCTCCGAACAGGTAGTGGATCTGTTCCATAAACGAACACTGTCAAATATTTGGAGACATCCATTACATCTACATTATTTGTACAAGATTAATTCTAGAGGTGTACGTAGATATAGTTACCTTCATGGAGCCCAATCGCGGTAATTCTGAACGATAAAACCAAAAACGTTACGTTGTCATTTAGGTTATATTTACTTAAAAATCTTTGGTTTAGCTTCGTAATTTTCACTTAAATTGTCCCAGATTGTAATCCTAGACTCCTTAGGCAGAATATTCAACAATTTTAACAAAACTAAACACGCCATGTAACATAGTGAACAC